>SSNS01000277.1:622818-671642 GCA_006937985.1 Aphyosemion australe | reverse complement strand
GAACCTCAGAAAAGGAAACTGCTTAGTCAGTCACCTGATCTAAACGGTATTAAATTAGCCTCCGAGAACAAAGTAAAGAACCTCGGTGTAATCTTTGACCAGGACATGTCATTCAAATCCCACGTTAAACAGGTTTGTAGGATTTCCTTTTTCCACCTTCGGAATATTGCTAAGATTAGAAGCATCCTTTCCAGGAGTGATGCTGAAAAACTGGTTCATGCATTTATTACCTTAAGGTTGGATTACTGCAATTCATTACTATCAGGAGGTCCACAGAATGTAGTCAAAAGTCTTCAGCTGGTCCAAAATGCTGCAGCTAGAGTTCTGATGAGAATTAAAAAGAGAGACCACATCTCTCCTGTTTTAGCTTCCCTACATTGGCTGCCTGTTAAATTCAGAATAGATTTTAAGATCCTCCTTCTCACATATAAAGCTCTTAATAAACAAGCTCCATACATCATACATTAGTGATCTGATTGTTCCATATGTTCCTAACAGAGTACTTGGCTCTCAGACTGCAGGTTTACTGGTGGTTCCTAGAATATCTAAAAGTAGGATGGGAGGCAGATCTTTTAGCTATCAGGCTCCTCTACTGTGGAACCAGCTCCCAGCTTTAGTCCGTGAGGCAGACACATTGTCTACTTTTAAGACTAGGCTCAAAACCTTTCTATTTGATAGGGCTTATGGTTAAATTCTGATGTTAGCCCAGGTTTAGACGAGTGGGGAGCAGAGGGAGGTGGAGTGTACAGCGGGGACTACAGTCGTTAAAGACTTTTCTCCCTGGCCCTGCCTCCCACATGCCTCCATCTAATGGCACTTACACACTAGCACTGGGTCGTCTCCGATCGGTCGGCCTCAGTCGGCCCCGGCCCCGCGAGGTTGTTTACACACGTCTTCCAGGACACCCTTTGGAATGCGGACGTGATAGACGGTCTCAGAAATGCGCGCGAAAAATTGGCGCGAATATATCAGTGATGTGGGCGGGTCAAAAGAGTGCGGAGAAGTCTGCCCGGTGTCTGCGCTCATCACAGCAGACGGGAACAGAGAAATGGCTGGGTGGGTCAAAGGAGCGCGGAGAAGTCCGCGGTCTCTTCCTCATTAAACAAAAAGCTGCGTGGCAGCACTGTGTCAGTGTGTGTGTGTGCGCGCGCGCTGCGCTCATCACAGCAGACGGGAACAGAGAAACGGCTGGGTGGGTCAAAGGAGCGCGGAGAAGTCTGCGGTCTCTTCCTTATTAAACAAAAAGCTGCGTGGCAGCACTGTGTCAGTGTGTGTGTGTGCGCGCGCGCTGCGCTCATCACAGCTGACGGAAACAGATAAAACAGCTTCAGTCAGAGGCTTGTTAACTCCTCCGCATTCAGAGTGATAATGAAGCGCGCATGCGGGAAACCCCCGCTGGCGGATTCTATCCGCTAATCGGAGGTTCCCCCTAAAGGTAGGCGTGAATTTGAGCCGACCAATGAGTCAGCAGGGGGTGTGTTGGCCCGGTTTTCGGCACGAGTCAGACCACCTTCAGATGAGGGCCGAAAACACGTACGGTTCAGCCACAAAAATCCCCGGGCCACCCGGATGTAAAAAGACCTTACCCAATCCCGCCCGGTCCGAGCCGGTGCTAGTGTGTAAGCGCCATAAAAGGCTAGGTTATCCTGAGTTATCTCTGTAGTTATGCTGCTATAGGCTTAGACTGCTGGAGGACATACTGACCACTTTCCACACTCTGCTACTCTCTTCTACCACCACTCTCTAATTGCATTATTTCCTGTTATTTCAGCTGTTAACTTTATTTTCTCTCTGTGTTTCTCCCCAGAAGAAGCTACATTGGTGTTCTGCTGAGCTGTGGTGGCCTCATGAAGGGGGCCATCGGCTGGCACACTGCTGCCAACCACTTAACATTCTCCCTCTCCTGATATTGCATCTTACTTTCTTTAACATAGAATGTGCTACTATTAGTTCACCTATTGAATTAATTATAGATTCACTCAGATAAAGACAATAAAGTTTCTCTTACTAAACAGAACTTCTACTAAGAAATCACAGTGTAGCCATAGAAACACTACTTGATCTATATGGTGTGTGTGGGTGTGTGTGTGTGGGGTGTGCGTGTGCCTGCTCTGTCTTCTCAATCCCCAGTGAGTCGTAGCGGATGGCTGCTCATACTGAGCCAGGATCCTCTGGAGGTTTCTTCCTGTTAAAAGGGAGTTTTCCTTCCCACTGTTGCTACATGCTTGCTTAGTATGAGGATTGTATCAACACACAGTCAGTGTCTTGATGCAATCTGCTGGGTTCCTTATATAGGAAACTTTTTTTTACTGATTGGCTTAATGAACTGAACTGTATTGGAATGTTTACTTTGTGAAGTGCCTTGAGACGACTCTTGTCGTGATTTGGCGCTATATAAATAAATTGAATTGAACTTCTCCAGGATGGCACATCCACACGTGCAGCAGCAAGAATGTTTAATGTGTCTCCCAGCACAATTTCCAGAACATGGAGGAGATTTCAGGAGACTGGAGGTTATTCTCGGAGAGCTGGACAGGGCCGTAGAAGGTCCACAACCCATCAGCAGGACCGATACCTGCTCCTTTATGCAAGGCGGAACAGGCTGAGCACTGCTCGTGCCCTACAGAATGACCTCCAGAGGGCCACTGGTGTAATTGTCTCTACCCAAACAATCAGGAACAGACTTCATGAAGATGGCCTGAGGGCCCGACGTCCTGTAGTGGGCCCTGTGCTCACTGCCCAGCACCGTAGAGCTCGACTGGCATTTGCTCAAGAACACCAGGGGCGGAGTGCACCAGCTGGGCGTAAGTCCGGGCGTAACCTTAAGTCCGACATAGATTTGAAAGTTACGTCCAGCTCGTTGTTAAGACGAGTGCACCACTCAGGCGTAAGCCCTTCAGCCGCTGCGCCCAGGTGTAACTTTTACGCCTGGTGTGGCGCAGGCGTAAGTGGGAAGATCTAGGCCTAGAGTTGTTTTATGAGCGTGTAAATAAGCAACAGACGGAACGCACAGAGGAGACTCGCCTGGGCTGCAGCGCATCCGATGAATTTGTTTATTCCTGTGCGTGAGTTTAAGCACTGTATTATTAGAGAATTGTGTACGGTCTATATTAATAATAATAATAATAATCCATATGAGCCATTCCGATCATTTTCCTGGATGCAGCGTTCTCGTGCTGAGGATGTGAGCTCAGCGCAGCGCTCATCCTCCCGAATCTCATCGGGTAGCGCGTCGGGCGCTGAACAACGCCATAAGGTCGATAAAAGCAGGTGAACGCACTTCAAAAATATCTATAATCACAGAGCTGTATGGCGAAGCTTTTGGAAGAGAATCCTGTCAGTCTGGGGATTTTTAAGAGCAGACTGGTGTTTTTTTGCGCTTGACAGGAGATTTTTTATTTATTTTTTCTCCTCAACTGTACGCACTCAGCCGTCACTCATTATTGATGCAGCAGTGATCATCTTCCAAACAGCATTTTTTTGTTTTGTTTTTTTGTTTTTGTGTCATTAAATTTAATAGAAAGTTGCCTCCCGCTTTCAGCTTTGCTTGGGCCGATACGTTACTAGGCAACGAGCACAGCAATGCTTGTATTCTCGTGAACGCGCACGATACGCCCAGGCGCAGCTACGACTGGTCCTAGTTTGTGTTGGCGCACTCGGTCTAATCTCCATTTTTTACGTCTGACTTAGCTAAGTCAGACGTAAGGGTTAACACTGGCTTAAGTTACGCCCAGCTGGTGCACTCGCCCCAAGTCCGCCACTGGCGCCCTGTACTTTTTACAGACGAGAGCAGGTTCACCCTGAGCACCTGTGATAGACGTGAAAGAGTCTGGAGAAGACAAGGAGAATGTTATGCTGCCTGCAACGTCGTTCAACATGACAGGTTTGGTGGTGGGTCAGTGATGGTCTGGGGAGGCATATCCATGGAGGGATGCACAGACCTCTACTGCCTAGGAAACGGTGCTCTAACTGCCATAAGGTATCAAGATGAAATCCTTGAACCCTTTGTCAGACCCTACGCTGATGCAGTAGGTCCTGGTTTTCTCCTAATGCACGACAATGCCCGGCCTCATGTGGCAAGAGTATGCAGGCAGTACCTGGAGGATGAAGGAATTGAAACAATTGAATGGCCTTCACGATCCCCTGACTTAAACCCAATAGAACATCTGTGGGACATTATGTTTCGGTCCATTAGGCGGCGCCAGGTTGCTCCTCAGACTGTACAAGAGCTCAGGGATGCCCTCACACAGATCTGGGAGGAAATGCCACAAGACACCATCCGTTGTCTCATTAGGAGCATGCCCCGACATTGTCAAGCATGCAAACAAGCTCGTGGGGGCCACACAAGATACTGAAAAGCATTTTGAGTGGCAGAAATTAAGTTTTTGAAATAATGGATTAGCCTGCCACATCTTCATTTCACTCTGATTTTAGGGTGTCTACACAATTGAGCCCTCTGTAGGCTGAAAACTTTTATTTCCATTAAAAGACTTGGCATCCTTTTGTTCCTAAGACATTGCCCTGTCATTATTTGTATAGATATCCAACTTCATATTGAGATCTGATGTATCTAATGTGTTTTTTAAAAGTGTTCCCTTAATTTTTGTGAGCAGTGTATATTAACTCCAACACCGGTGTGAAATTGTCAACTCCAGTGTTAAGAGTTATTGTATTAACTCTAACAAGCTCTGGTGGCCTAGTGGTATGAGTGTCCACCCCGGGACTGGGAGATTGGGGTTCGAATCCCGGTCGTGTCATACCAAAGACTAGGGCTGGGCGATATGGACCAAAACTTATATCTCGATATATTTTATATGAATTCCAATATACGATATATATCTCGATATTTTTCCTCCTGTAAAATATTTACAAGTTAACGCCCTTCAAGCTGTCTTGAGAAATTTTATACATAAATTAATCAGCAGATTAAATGCATAAAAATGTATTGATTCTTGTCCAACATTAACCTTAGTGCCATTCTCTATCAGTCTGAGCTTTAGAAACACTGGTACAGCTGTCTGTTAACACACACGTCGGTAATATCTTTATGTGTTTTACATGGTTCATTTTTATACTGGATTTGTTACTGTTTTAATGTAAACTGAACCTTGAGTCTAATAATATCTTTCTATCTCAGTTAAAGCTAGAGATAGGTGTCTCAAATGTCCCACAGACACTTTTATTATATATTTATAGTTAATAGAATATAATAGAACAGACTTTATTAATCCCACAGTGGGGAAATTAACTTGTTACAGCAGCCTATAAACTGGGCAGCAGTAGCTCAGGAGGTAGAGCGGGTTGTCCAGTAATCGGAAGGTTGCAGGTTCGATCCCGGCTCCGGCCAGAGAATGCTGCTGTGTGTCCTTGGGCAAGACACTTAACCCGCCTTGCCTGCTGGTGGTGGTCGGAGGGACTGGTGGCGCCAGTGCTCGGCAGCCTCGCCTCTGTCAGTGCGCCCCAGGGCAGCTGTAGCTACATCGTAGCTCATCCCCACCAGCGTGTGAATGGGTGAATTGAGTTGATTGTGTTGTGAAGCGCCTTGGGGGGTTGTAGAACCCTAAGAAGGCGCTATACAAATACAGACCATTTACCATTTACCATTTAGAGAAAGAAGAAAGGTAATAAAGTACAGTTAAACACATAAGCAGTAAGCTATTATTGTAACCGTCGATGTAATGTAACATCATTTAAATTCCCTCTAGAGGTGGCTCATATATCCTATCATTCACAATATTACCAGTAACTAGCCCTTTTTATAAGACACACCATGCTGGCAAATCAGCGCAATATTACAGCAACGTGTTTCTTATGAACGCGCCATGGCGGTATCACGTTCCGGGAACTTTGTGGCATTCGTGCCGCCACGCTTGGTAGTAATATTGCGGCTTCGCCGGTCTTATAAACGCACATTAAGCCTTGGCGCAAAAGAGGGAGGTGTCATGACCATGTGATGAATTAATGCCGAGCTCCGGCCGGGAACTATATTAAAAATGAAAGTAAACACGCGCTTAAGTTTCACGTTTGTAAACAGAACCAGCTGAGATGATAAACTGGACCGTTGCAGTGCTCCGGGAGCTTCTCTCCGTTAGATCTGCAGCTCAGATCATCTGACAGCTCACAGGGATGGTGGAGGACACACACCTGTAGTAATCTTTTATAAAACGGACATGATTGCGCAACATTACCGCCACGGTCTGAGCTCTTATAAACGACCTAACGCTCCCTGATGCCGCATCGGCGTTGCGGCAAATTGGCGGCATTGTTTTATAAAAGAGGCTACCATTTCTTGTCCAGCGAAAATAATCTATCATGTTAAGCTAAATTCATGATGTAATTGCATCAACTACTCAGAGGATTACAGTCACGTGGCTCATGCAGCACGGAGTTATTAAAAGTTATTAAGGCAAACATGGCAGGAATATCACATTATTGACTCATATCAACGATCATATTGTAATGACTCGGGTTCTGGTTGCTCTTTTATGGGTATTTATTTAGGGCTACTGTTGGCGTAACCCACGCCTTACAAACTTTTAACTTCTTTTGTGCGTTCATTCTGTGCGTTTCTTCATATTTCACTTGGTTCTTTAACAGAGAAAAGATAGTTTTACCTTTCTTGCTGACGTTTCGACCACCAGGTCATCCTCACAGCCGCTGACGGTGGCTTCCTTCTCTGTTTATCCGAAGCGAAGCCGCCGACAGCGACTTAGCTCTGAGGATGACCACAGCTGGTGGTCGAAACGTCAGCAAGAAAGGTAAAACTATCTTTTCTCTGTGTTAAAAAAAGAACCAAGTGATATATAAACTCTTAACTTTTTCAACAGAATCGCTGGTAACGAAGCAGCTTCCTAGCGTAACAAAACGGCGAAAACCGGAACTACTTCTCCTGCCCACTGAATTCCCTTTCAAAATAAAATGTTAACCCGCAACATGAGTCTTCAAACCATTACAAATGCCTGAGGTAATTTGGCCACTGCGGCTCGCCGTACCTGTTTACAATGGAGGGGTTTGGCCCGTCTTCACATAAGCAGGATAAACAGAGCTGTGTCGGGACGGGAGCTACGGTGCAACAGCTCGCTGAAACATGAACAAAGGTCCTCAAATAATTAAAAACCACTAAGCCAAACGTAAAGTTTAGAGCAGAACATTGACCCTGAGGTTTCATGATTAAGTAGACGCTTGAGAATACATGTAATGACCGCTTAGAGACGGCGCAAGCTAGCCGCCATCGGCTATCGCTAGCGGCTAGCTTGCTCCGCAGCTTGACTAGTTATATCGATAATAAGATATAACGTAATTTTATATCTTCTTTTAAATTTGTTTTAAATTCGCCCAGCCCTACTAAAGACTTTGAAAAAATTGGACCCAATGCCTCCTCGCTTGACACTCAGCACTAAGGGGTTGGATTGGGAGGGTTAAACCACCAAATAGCTCCCGAGCGCGGCCACAGCTGCAGCTCACCGCTCCCCACCACGGGGATGGGTCAAATGCGGAGATGCAATTTCACCAGTGTGTGATGATGACTTGGGACTCTAACAACGGTGTTAAATTGTCAACTCCAGAAGAGTTGGTTTTTGACACTAAATCAGAGTTAAAGTACCAACTCTCCAAAAAGAGTTAAGTGAACTCTTTCTGGTGTGGACCCATATAGACACTTTAAAAGTGTTGAAATCAACTCTGAATATGTTAATTTGACCATGTTGAATTTGCTGCGTTAACCGCAGAAAGCCAACTGAGCAATGTTGGACCAACAACTACATTTGAACTAAAAATAAGGTTATCCTAAATGGTTTTTAACACTGCTGTTAAATAAAAGATTTTAAATGTATACTGCTGTTCGAACGTCTCAACAGAAAACAGAAGCCTCGTAAAACAAATGAACAAAAACAAAAACATAAGACCAGGCGGTATTTAAACAGAAGGGTAACATGTCAGCTAAACATAACCGTCTACAGCACATCAGGTGTTGTACAATACATGCAAAACTACTTCATGTTGAGTTGATTAAAAGAATAAATGAAAACTAACCTTCTGAGAGGCTTCCCTTTTCTTTTTGTCTTCTTTTTTCCTTTTCTTGTCTTCCATGAACTGCTGCTCCTGGCCTGAAGCTCCTCTCTTCCAAAACAAACAAGGACAAATCAAAATGTGGTCCAACGTGAATAATTTAGAAACAACAAATAAACATGAGCGTGCTTCTTTCTGCAGTGATGACATTTAAAACCTGTGAAAATTTAACAGCAAAGGGTAAATACAACTAAACATACAGCTACTGTACTTGGCACTTTTAGTAGCACTAGCATGCTGCTCAGGAGTACAGACTAAACACAGTGAGTGTGGATAAAGGCATGGTAACAGTGGCTGACCTAGAACATTGTATTTGGGGGACAAAGGAGGTGCAAAAGGCAGGGTGGCAATGATGGACCTCCTCATTGGAATGTGAAAATCCCCTTTATGTAAATAGAGTTAAAAAAAAATCCATAAAAAACACTTGAGAATTTTTGTGTCATTACTTATTTTAATGCCGGGGCCACACTGCGTTTTTCGGCCGTCCTAGACAAATTTCTCGTGAACAGACTCGTGACAAAAAACAGTGAACGTGAGGGTGAAATGCAGGTCTGTGGTTGTTCAGTGTGACAGACACAGCGACAGCTTATTGAGCACTCTCATGACCAAATTCAGCTTCCAACAGCCTTAAAGCAGTATCAGAAAACCTACAACTCCAGTCTGCAATCGACCAATGAAGATCCACACAGGGAGTGACTCCAAAAACTAGTGACAAGAGTAGCATTAGCAACAGTAGAGGCTACAAACAAGAACTTGTGGAGCACTCCTTTTTGGAGTTTGGTTCAGAGTCTGAACACTGGTGCTTTTCTCTTTATCGTGGTTGTCTTCGGTATCCGTCGTCTTTTAGCGACGTATGCTTTTCGGTGAGTATGCTCATGACATTAGCGTGTCCTGCTAGAGCGAGACGTTGTGTGGTTTGGCTCACCGTAACCTTGGGCCGTGTATTGTGCCACCTCTCTAGAGTCCTCACAGTGTGAAAATAAGAAAACCTGTGCGACAGCCAAAAAAACGTACAATGTGGCCCGGGTTTAAGACAAAGACGAGGCTCTACCGTAGATCAACCACTGCAGGAATGTTTAAGCATGTCTATGTTCAATTCATCTAGTCAGCAAAGTCATTTAAAAGAAACCACAACACTTCCTGACAGCAAGATGTGCAACACAAGAGCAGCGACAAATACAGATAGGAAAATAAATAAACCATTGTCTGAAGGTGCACAGAGCAAAATCTGAGATACCACAGACTTTACAGGTTTGGGCTTTGACTAGTAGGATACGTTTCATGTAAAATACTGGGATGGACAAATGAAGTGTTGTGATGTCAGGAAATGAACAGCAGCCACAGAACAAGGAATCTGTCTCAGATAATGAGCTTAACTCACTTCCTAAAGGATGTTTTAGATAACATGAGGTTTACAGAGACCATGGCAGGTATTGTCTGAGGAGGACGTTCGCCTTAAAAGGAAGAGCTTAGCTAAATGTTGACGTTAGTTTCGTTTTTGCTCTGAGCCTTGAGATCCTCCCTACAAACAGGATTCCTGGACAGACGATAAACCAACCTGACATCCACCCCCCACACCCGAAGCAGGCCTGGAGAATCAAAGTCAGACCAGCTTGTGATGTTATTTCCATCTGTCAGAGCTCCAGCAGCCCTTCAGATGATCGGTGTGTGGCTAAACTCCACCTGAGTACGCTGCCCTGGGTGCCGTTAAAGTCACCAGCTAACACCACCGCTGAGGCGTTTTAAAAACAAGCTGCTACAACAGAAACAAGTGTGAACTTAAACACATTTACTAACTTTACAGGGTTTAAATAGGCGCTACGTGGGTGTAGCGCTACCAGCTTATCAAGAGTCAAACTGTGGCAATAAAATTTAAACGTGTACCCGATTTAATGAATAGCTAAAATGTTCAAAAAGAATATACTGTCAGTGCTAATGAAGGAGTGGTTGCGCTCCTGCGTAAAATACGACTACATGTTAGCGCATGTTAGCATGCTGTGGGCGACTTAAATCACATTCACCCAAATAACTAGTCAGTGGTTATTTATTGTAATAAAATACACTGAAGGTTAACGATTCAGCTGTGCAGACAAGTTAAACCACTACCGCTACTGCAGCGCTCCACCTAAGCTAACTCAAGTTAACGTTACCTACTGACAGCAGCTACAAGTAGCCTGATCAGATCATGAAGACTTTCAGAACTATAAACGAGCTCCCACAACTACATGTTACTGAGTCTCACGGCGTTTTGCATGCACACAAATGATGGCACAACGTACAGAAATCGTGAAAAATTCCAGCTACTCACCTCGGGAATCACATATGAAGATGTGCTAGCTAGCTAGCTAGCTTAGCTAAAGTGCTTCAGTGCAATTTTTTTTTCTTTTTAGCTTTTTGAGGCATTCGTCGAGGCTACAAAAACAGCGACGCCTGAGCGGAGAGTCAAGTAGGTGGCAGGTGATGAGAATATACGAGCAAACCAGTACTAATGTTACAAGTGCGAAGCTCAAATGTGTAGAAGAGGAATTCAAATTTCAAAGCGCTGTGGAGTCAGTCAGTCGGTTGACGGGCGGCCATTTTGCGTCTCCAATAGGCAGCCGCGGGGAAGCTCTGTGACTGGTCGGTTTCTGTCAGGAGGCAAGAATACAACACGCTGTTCCTGACCTTCACAAACTTTTCACTGTCGGTGTATTCCTGGTTATTAGGCTGCCGAAACGCGTGATATGAAGCAGCGACTGGTAAAGAAACCCTAGCAGAGAAGGGCTAATTTGTCTCCTTTAATTGATAGGATGGGTCCGAGGAAAAGGAAACACGAGGATGAAAAAGAGGTTCACAACATCACAGAGAAGGAGGAAGCCGAAGAGGAGAGAGGGGAGAGAAGAAGGAGTCGTGGGAGTAAATACATTGGTGCCCATGTTGGAATCCAAGGTAGAAACCAGGCTGTGCACAGGGGCGTATCTAGAGAGGTCTGGAATGGGGCCTTGGGGGGGGGCTCACTGTTAAACCCTGTCTTGTTTGTGGTGTTTTAGACCCTATACACATGTAGCCAGGTATACCATTAAATGAAGGTATTTTCATATGGTCAGCCACATGAAAGTCAAGATACACGCCACCAAAAACAATGGGCTATATGCACGCTCCACTTCCGCATTCCACATAAGACCGCACTCCTATTTCCGGTTGTTATGGTCATCGGCGAAGTTGTGACATGGCTGAGAGTGTGGCGTTCATGCGGTGCTTACTGGAGTTAGTTAGCCTGGCAAGCCATCCTATATATGTGAATATATAGTCTGGCCACAACCCATTGACGGCTCTCAGTCGTGGGGCGGGATCTACGGTTGTCTTTCAAACTGTCTGAATGCAATTGGATAGCGCTAGGCCCGAACAACGTGACGTAATCACAGCGACCGAAAAGAAGAGGGAGGCAGCAATGGCGTCTAGTATGAAAAACATGAATATCAGGTGTACTGGGACATTGTACTACTTTGTTTGATAAAAATTTGAAGCCCCTAAGTATATCCGATAGACTTATGCACGTTAGTCTAAATATTCCAATGTTGATGACAAAGCCGTTTCAAACGAACGTGGTTCCTGCGCTTCCGCCAAGTTGTTTGTGTTCGCGGCCGCAGCTCTGACATTATCGGCTACTCCCGCTCTGTGATTGGCCCACAATATAGAGCGCTGTGATTGGCCCAACCAAAACTATAGCGAGCTGTGATTGGACAGCCACAGCAGTGGATCGGGCTGCAAGGGTTCCAATGAAGCTTGCCTAGACCAAACTTTGCAAGGCAAGATTTTGGTCTCGTTCGCTATGCTAGGAGTTAGTTGCTTATGGCTTTTTGGTCGGACAAGATTTTAGTGGAGGTTTTTAAGAAAAATGTGAGAGAACCACTTAATTCATTTATTTAATCTAAAACAAAGAGAAAATTCGCCATACATCATTGATTGTAACTTTTGGTAACTCCAGTAAGCACCGGGTGAAGTCCAAACTCTCAGCCATGTCACAGCTTTGCTGACGACTATGACAACCGGAAATAGGGGTGCGGTCTTATGTGGAATGCAGAAGTTGGAGCGTGCATAGAGCTCATTCTTTCAAAAACCCCAACCTGAGTGGAGATTTGAGAATTCTCTGTTGTCAGCATTTGGACGACGGAGGATATTTGCTACGTGTGTGCATGGCCTTAATGGTTGACTGTCCACCTTAGGTGGGATCTGGAAAGCAGTGGAGTCCTGTGTAGAGATGGGTGGCTACAGTTTTGCCCTGTTCCTGGGCTCTCAACGGTCCTGGAAGAGGCCTGCACTGGACCAGAAAGCTGCAGAAAAGTTTCAGGAGCAACGCTGCCGGCATGGGTTTGATCCAGCGCACATCCTGCCTCATGGGTCCTACCTGATGAACTGTGGATCTCCTAAAGATGGTCTGTTGGATAGATGTTTTTTCCCGGTAATTTCCCTCCCTTGCTGTAGCACAACGCCTCACTCTGTTTCTGAAACAGATGTCTTTGAGAAGAGCCAGGCCTTGCTGGTGGACGAGCTCAGCCGCTGCAACCTCTTGGGCCTCAGCATCTATAACTTCCATCCTGGATCCTCTCTGGGCACCATCACCACTGAGCAGTGTGTTGACAAAATAGCAGCAGCTATAAACCATGCTCACCAGCAGACACTTACCGTGGTCACAGGTACCATGAGCCATAGCTCAGAAACACCCAGCAGTGAATGATCGTGGTCATAATATTTCCCACATTGATATTCCAGTATGGACAAATTTTGATATATTATGCAGCTCTAATAAGTTTAACACATTATTTAAAAATAAGAGGCCAGATATGGTACAGGAAAGTGCTTCGTGTTTACAGTAAGTGTCTTAGTGGTACACACGTGTCTGCTGAGGGTTAATATTTATACAATTAATTATAAAAATAGTTTTTAATGAGTGTATGGACATCGTTTTTAATAACTGAGCTGACAATGAAGTGGAGCAATGTGGTTTTCGTCCTGGCCGTGGAACACTGGACCAGCTCTATACCCTTGGGGGGCTCCTGGAGGGTGTGTGGGAGTTCGCCCAACCAATCTACATGTGTTTTGTGGATTTGGAGAAGGCCTTCAACCAGGCCCCTTGGGGGGGTACTCTGGGAGTATGGGGTACCAGGCCCCTTGATACGGGCTGTTAGGTCCCTGTATGACCAGTGTCAGAACTTGGTCCACATTGTTGGCAGTAAGTTGGGCTCATTTCCGACTCCGCCAAGGCTGCCCTTTGTCACCGATTCAGGGCAGCAGTAGCTCAGGCGGTAGGGCGGGTTGTCCAGTAATCGGAAGGTTGCAGGTTTGATCCCAGCTCCCACCAGAGAATGCTGCTGTTGTGTTCTTGGGTAACACTTAACCCGACACTTAACCCGACTTGCCTGCTGGTGGTCAGGAGGACTGGTGGAGCTTGTGTATGGCAGGCCTCGCCTCTGTCAGTGCACCCCAGGGCAGCTGTGGCTACATTGTAGCTCATCATAACCAGCGTGTGAATGGATGGATGACTGATTGTGTTGTGAAGCGCCTTGGGGGGTTGTAGAACCCTAAGAAGGTGCTATACAAATACAGGCCATTTACCATTTACCAATTCTGTTCATAACTTTTATGGACAGGATTTCTAGATGCAACCAAGGAGTTGAGGGGACCTCAAGGATCAGGTCTCTGCTTTTTGCAGATGATGTGGTCCTGTTGGCTTCATCAGAACGTGATCTCTGGTTTTCACTGGAGTGGCTTACAGCTGAGTGTGAAGCAGCTGGGATGAGAATCAGCTCCTCTAAATCTGAGACCATGGTCTTTAGTTGGAAAAGGGTGGAATGCCTTAAAGGAACTAGGGGCAGGATCTTTAAAAAATCTGTAAAAAATTAAACATGTATGTTCATTTTTTCAAAGCTAATGGGTGATGAAGCGTTATAAACCAAAAAGAATGAGGCCACCCATGTATCGTTCCATTTTCTTGAACAGGCTGTTTGCTGCAAAATGCACTGCAGTTCGGTCACGAATTTCCCGCGCTGCCCTACGGATGTGGCGTCAATTGACACTGCTTGCGCGTTCACGACAGCTTCAAAACAGAAAGAAAATGTGTTCGACACTGCAGATCGGTAGGTGGCGCTATTGCACCTTAAGTTGCTTGCCAACCGCCAAACTCCAAAAGAAGAACTGTGGGAATGGATTCTACTGCAACCAGCAAACGACCAAGCGTGGCACAAAGGAAGTTTATTCAGCGGCATCTCGTGAGTCAAAAACCAAATATGGTAAAAAACAGGCAGGGACCCGAATCTATATCGGATACGTGATTGACGAATGGAGGCTGCTTCAACTATATCTGGGACTCAAAAAGGATGCTGCCATGGCTCATTTCCTAGTGAGCAGGTAAGAAACATTATAGGTTGTGTTTAGAGATGATGACAATGATCTGACCTCACCGATGACTCAGAGAGAGCTAGCGTGCAGTAGCATTAGCTGTGATCATGCTACAGTAGTAGCATTAGCTGTGATCATGCTACAGTAGTAGCATTAGCTGTGATCAGGGCTGCAGCGTGGATTGCTTTGCCGCAATATTGTCCGTGAGAGCGGCGGGGAGTTGCCTTTTCAGCGTGAGATATTGGAGGTGTGGCGTGAGAGCGTTTGAAGAGGGTCAGGTAATGGTATTTTTGTGTTTGTGTAACATAGCCGTCTGTGCACGCTCCCGTGCTGGGCTGCAGTTACTCGCAGAGCCGGGCGCGTCGCTCGTGAGCATCGTTTCTTTTTTCCTGCCTCTAGCTCCTTTAACCCTAACCCTAACCTAACCCGTCCAGGTCAGGGACGAGGTCCTGCCTCAAGTGGAGGAGTTTAAGTATCTGGGGTCTTGTTCCTGAGTGAGGGAAAGATGGAGCGCAAGATTGGCGGATTGGTGCTGCGTCTGCAGCGATGAGGGTGTTGTACCGGTCTGTTGTGGTGAAGAAAGAGCTGAGCCAGAAGGCGAAGCTCTCAATTTACCGGTCGATCTACGTTCCTACCCTCACCTATGGTCACGAGCTTTGGGTAGTGACCGTAATAATAAGATCGCGGATACAAGCGGCCGAAATGAGTTTTCTCTGCAGGGTGTCTGGGCTCTCCCTTAGATAGGGTGAGAAGCTCGGTCATCTGGGAGGGGCTCGGAGTAGACCTGCTGCTCCTCCACATCGAGAGGAGCCAGTTGAGGTGGCTCGGGCATCTGGTTAGGATGCCTCCTGGACGCCTCCCTGGTGAGGTTTTCTGGGCACGTCCAACCGGGAGGAGTCCTAAACGAAGACCCAGGACACGCTAGATGGGACTATGTCTCTTGGCTGGCCAGGGAACGCCTTGGGATTCCCTCGGAGAAGCTGGCCCAAGTGGCTGGGGAGAGGGAAGTCTGGGCCTCTGCTTAGTCTGCTGCCTCCGCGACCCGACTCCGGATAAGTGGAGGAAAATGGATGGATGGATGAAGTGAAACAATCCAGATTAATGATTTTTTTTTACAGTTGTTTTTTTTAGCAATGTTAAATGTATAGATGTGGAAAAGCACCAACCATCTGGTGATATTAATAGATTCTATTGAACTATCCTCCTTTCTTTTAGGTAAAAGTTTGAGCAGACTCAAAAGGCTGAGGAGCAGCTTCCTGTGAGGCTCCCACCTTCAGCCAGACCTCTGCACTTTTAAATTGTTATTATTTATTTTAAAAAAGAATAAGAGGTTGAATTACAGACAAAACAAGGAGGCCTAAAATACAACAAAATATGTTTTTCAAAGAAATCTAAGAGTTGTGAATTAGTAATTCAGATGATTGCACAGCCGTGCACATTAGTGATATAACTTGTTCAAAAAGGATGAAGCGTTGCATTTGTTTTCTACCCCTAAACGAAATGAATACACCAACAGTATCTAATACAAAAGCTAAATAACATCATATAAATGAATCTGAATATTGCCTATTGGAACACACACACACTTTTATACTTCCTTTCATGTGTCCAGTGTTGGAGAACATGAGTGGCCAGGGCAGCACAGTGGGAGGGAAGTTCTCTGAGCTAAAGAGCATCATCAACAAAGTGAGAGACCAGTCTAGAGTGGGAGTGTGTCTGGATACCTGCCACGCCTTTGCAGCAGGTGAGATCAATCTGCCAGCAGTCATCTCAAAGCTGCATTAATCATTTCCAAGTGCATTAATAGTGAGATGGTAGGAAATGCCCACAGTGGTTGTTGGACGTTATAAACTCCTGTGGGAAGGATATGAACTGTTATTCTCTTTACCTGTTGCAGACTGGTTTTTGAATGTACACTGGTCACAAAAATTAAAGGAACACTTTTTTAATTGGGCCTGGCATGAAATCAATGAAACCTGTCTGATAATTTTCTGGTTGATTAAGCAGCTGAGGGCATTGTTAATCACTTTCAGCTGTATTGGTGTTCATGGACTTAACGACAGGTGCACTAAAGTGGCAACAATTACAAAACCCTCAAAACAGGACTGGTTTAACGTGTGGAGGTCATTTCAAGTTTCTCCCTCTTGATCTTTTTTGGCTGGTTTTCCACTCGTGCTAGTTTTGGCTTGAGTAATTATCTCTACTGGCAGCATGAGGCGATTCCTTAACCCTACAGAAGTTGCACAGGTTGTCCAACTTCTCCAGGATGGCACATCCACACGTGCTGCAGCAAGAAGGTTTAATGTGTCTCCCAGCACAATCTCCAGAACATGGAGGAGATTTCAGGAGACTGGCGGTTATTCTCGGAGAGCTGGACAGGGCCGTAGAAGGTCCACAACCCATCAGCAGGACCGATACCTGCTCCTTTGTGCAAGGCGGAACAGGCTGAGCACTGCTCGTGCCCTACAGAATGACCTCCAGAGGGCCACTGGTGTGAATGTCTCTACCCAAACAATCAGGAACAGACTTCATGAAGATGGCCTGAGGGCCCGACGTCCTGTAGTGGGCCCTGTGCTCACTGCCCAGCACCGTAGAGCTCGACTGGCATTTGCTCAAGAACACCAGAATTGGCAAGTCCGCCACTGGCGCCCTGTACTTTTTACAGACGAGAGCAGGTTCACCCTGAGCACCTGTGATAGACGTGAAAGAGTCTGGAGAAGACAAGGAGAACGTTATGCTGCCTGCAACGTCGTTCAACATGACAGGTTTGGTGGTGGGTCAGTGATGGTCTGGGGAGGCATATCCATGGAGGGACGCACAGACCTCTACTGCCTAGGAAATGGTGCTCTGACTGCCATAAGGTATCCAGATGAAATCCTTGAACCCTTTGTCAGACCCTACGCTGATGCAGTAGGTCCTGGTTTTCTCCTAATGCACGACAATGCCCGGCCTCATGTGGCAAGAGTATGCAGGCAGTACCTGGAGGATGAAGGAATTGAAACAATTGAATGGCCTTCACGATCCCCTGACTTAAACCCAATAGAACATCTGTGGGACATTATGTTTNGGTCCATTAGGCGGCGCCAGGTTGCTCCTCAGACTGTACAAGAGCTCAGGGATGCCCTCACACAGATCTGGGAGGAAATGCCACAAGACACCATCCGTTGTCTCATTAGGAGCATGCCCCGACGTTGTCAAGCATGCACACAAGCTCGTGGGGGCCACACAAGATACTGAAAAGCATTTTGAGTTGCAGAAATGAAGTTTTTGAAATAATGGACTAGCCTGCCACATCTTCATTTCACTCTGATGTTAGGGTGTCTACACAATTGAGCCCTTTGTAGGCTGAAAACTTTTATTTCCATTAAAAGACTTGGCATCCTTTTGTTCCTAAGACATTGCCCTGTCGTTATTTGTATAGATATCCAACTTCATATTGAGATCTGATGTATCTAATGTGTTTCTTTAAAGTGTTCCTTTCATTTTTGTGAGCAGTATAGAAACGGTGTGATTCTGACTGGTGAGCTGTTCCAGCGTGTTTATCTGGTATCGTGACACACCTCTCATCTCAAAAGGATGTTTGTTTTTTACACAGCCATCATGGTTATTCTGGAAGAAATACAAAGTTCTGACAGGAAGTGTCATTTATTCTGTAAAGGTGACGGTTAATGCCAGATTAAAGGTTTATAAAATGATGATAATTTGGGGATGTAGTGACTATCCATTAACATATCAATCCAGTCAGACCCACTCTTGGTTGCTGTAAACTGAGGCCTTCCAAAGAGATCATCACTCATAACTTTTACACACAATCGTGTGTGTGTGTGTGTTTGTGGTGAAACGTCTTTGTTCTGATCAGGGTATGACCTGGCAGCAGAGGGAGGAGTGAAAGCCATGCTGGATGAATTTGATCAGGAAGTCGGACTTCACTATCTCAGAGCAATCCACCTGAACGATTCCAAAGGTACAGCCTGCACCTGGTCACGTCAGCTACAGGTTAATAACAGGCTTTATCACTTTGTGTGTGCATTTGCAGGTAAGCTCGGCTGTCACCTAGATCGGCATGAAGATATTGGTAAGGGCAACATTGGAATCTCTGCATTCCGAGACATCGTCAATGAACCCCGACTGGACAACATGCCTCTGATCCTGGAGACCCCTGGACGGTGCGATAACTGATAACAGATAAAAACATCTACATTTCCTAAATTTTCCTGTGCAGTTTTAACAAATCTGTTTTTTTATACCTTGCAGGCCTGGATTTGAATATCCGGAGCAAATAGAGCTACTTTATTCCTTCTGTGAGACCAAATAAAGCTGCTTTAAAAAAAAAAAAGAAAGAAACGGATGTCACACAAATGTTCTGCAAGGTTTTATTTTAGCTCCATGTTTCCAAAATGGACAGCTGACGAAGCACACTGAGGACAGTTTTCTAAATGAAATATATTTTTTTTGTCTTTGAGATAAATAATAAATGTTTTGGTTAAAAATTTTCCCACTTTTGATTCATGCTGTTTACTTTTGGGCCACAAGGGGGCAGCAGAGAGCCACAAATACCCAACATGTGTTCTATTGATATTCACCTTCCAATGTCTGGTTTAAAACGTCACTTCTCCAAGATTTACATTTAATCATCCCTGTGAGCTTAATTAGGTGGCTAAATCTACCTTAAAGGATATTTGGGTATTTTTATCCATGTCTATAATGATCTAAAACGCCGTTCACCCTCCACCGAAGGGTGTGCTATAATGTTTTTGCCTGTAAGTGTTTGTAAACTAAATCTCATGAAGCATCAAGTGGATTCTGAGGGATTTCTCTCAAAGTAATCACTAGATGTTCAACTGAACTTTGAGAGTCGATTCATCACAGGTAGCTGATATTAGCAACTGCATCATAATCCAGTCAGTTTTACAGACGCTGAGCTAACAGCTGGTGGGATAGTTCAGAGTCATCCCAACACAAACGTAGGAGACCAGTCCTTCTAGGAGTGGATGTGAACATAAAATATTCAGGAGTTATAAAAGCCTCGTCCACACACTACAGATGCTGTGGTGAACCATGAACATTTCCTCTGATGTTTGTCCCGTGTTGACCGACAGCAGATCTTTTGGGTCCTGTGGCGGGTGGGTAATGTTTTCGTGGACTGGGCTGGTTCCTGCTCATCCCACTGATACATTTAAATTCAATGCTTTTGGCTCAGACTGTTGTCATTACATGCCGATAAACAGAACAGCTCTGTAGTGACCGTTTGTGACTCTAACTGAAGGCCTACAACCACCCCAGCTGTCTAATACTAGCACTTTTAGCAGCTGTTGACACCCAGGGGGGCACTGATTATTTGACACCTACTCTTTCACCCCGTGGTGCTTACAAAAGCACAGAAAGACATTTTGTAACCTTCAGTTTACCATTTAAAAGTCCAGCTCATGAAGCGACTGCATGAAAAAGACAAAATGGTGTTTTAATTTTCTGTCCCCTACAGATGTCCTCGTGTCACATCTTTCTTTCCTGTTCTTGCAGTTTCATCGGAAAGCACTGTTGCACTCAACATGACACTCCACAAGCTTTTCTCTCTTTTTATTCCATGCACAGGTCCAGACACACTGTCTGTCAGTGTGTAGCGTTCACAGAGACAGGAAGTGGAGGTGCCTGGCTGAAGAATGTCTCGCTCTCAGGTCCCACCCACAGGAAATGCCTGTCCAGCCTGTTTGATGAACAGACGTGGTCTGTTGGTGGAGTTGTGCTCATGGTGGAGTGAGTATGTGTGCTCTGCTGTGTAGATAAGCGAGATGTCTGATGGGTTTCAGAGGCGCTGTGGTGATCTGTTGGGTCAGGGGTCACGACCCAGGGAAGCTGGAGGCTGAACAGGGAACATTCAATTCAGTTCAGTTTATTTATATAGACACAAATCACAACAAGAGTCGTCTCAAGGCACTTCACAAAGTAAACATTCCAATTGAGTTCAGTTCATTATGCCAAATAAAAGATTCTTATATAAGGAACTCAGCAAATTGCATCGAGTCACTGACTTGTGTCAGTGTCTTTACAGCAATCCTCATACTAAGCAAGCATGTAGCGACAGTGGAGAGGAAAACTCCTTTTTAAAAGGACCTGGCTCAGTACGAGCAGCCATCCGCCACGACTCACTGGGGATTTCAGAAGAAAGAGCAGATACACACACAACGTACTGTAAATACCAAGTAGCCAGTGTAGCTTCTTCTGGGGAGGAAAACACTTAAAATAAAGTTAACAGCTGAAATAACAGGAAATAATGCAATTAGAGAGTGGTGGTAGAAGAGAGTAGCAGAGTGTGGAAAGTGGTCAGTATGTCCTCCAGCAGTCTAAGCCTATAGCAGCATAACTACAGAGATACCTCAGCATAACCTAGCCTTTCAGATGGAGGCATGTGGGAGGCAGGGCCAGGGAGAAAAGTCTTTAACGACAGTAGTCCCCTCTGTACACTCCACCTCCCTCTGCTCCCCACTCGTCTAAACCTGGGCTAACATCAGAATTTAACCATAAGCCCTATCAAATAGAAAAGTTTTGAGCCTAGTCTGAAAAGTAGACAAGGTGTCTGCCTCACGGACTAAAGCTGGGAGCTGGTTCCACAGGAGAGGAGCCTGATAGCTAAAAGATCTGCCTCACATCCTACTTTTAGATATTCTAGGAACCACCAGTAAACCTGCAGTCTGAGAGCGAAGTGCTCTGTTAGGAACATATGGAACAATCAGATCACTGATGGATGATGGAGCTTGATTATGAAGAGCTTTATATGTGAGAAGGAGGACCTTAAAATCTATTCTGAATTTAACAGGCAGCCAATGTAGGGAAGCTAAAACAGGAGAGATGTGGTCTCTCTTTTTAATTCTCATCAGAACTCTAGCTGCAGCATTTTGGACCAGCTGAAGACTTTTGACTACATTCTGTGGACCTCCTGATAGTAATGAATTACTGCAGTAATCCAACCTTGAGGTAATAAATGCATGAACCAGTTTTTCAGCATCACTCCTGGAAAGGATGTTTCTAATCTTAGCAATATTCCGAAGATGGAAAAAGGAAATCCTACAAACCTGTTTAACGTGGGATTTGAATGACATGTCCTGGTCAAAGATTACACCGAGGTTCTTTACTTTGTTCTCGGAGGCTAATTTAATACTGTTTAGATCAGGTGACTGACTGATCAGTTTCCTTTTCTGAGGTTCTGGTCCAAATGATTCTGGTCATCCAAATTTTTATGTCTTCAAGACAAGCCTGTAATCTACCTAACTGATTAGGTTCATCAGGGTTTATGGAGAAATATAACTGAGTATCATCAGCATAACAGTGGAAATGTATGATATAATAATGCTGTCTGATGATTTTACCAATTGGAAGCATATATATAGTGAAAAGAATGGGTCCAAGCACAGAACCCTGTGGTACTCCACAAGTAACCCTAGAAGTATGAAGAATTCTCATACATGAACAAACTGAAATCTGTCAGACAGATAAGATTTAAACCAGCCTAGCGCTGTTCCTTTGATCCCTACAACATGTTCAAGCCTTTCTTAATCTTGAAATTAGTCATTTTTAGGAGGAGGGCTGTGGAGGAAAACACTGACTGAACTTTAAAATGTTTCTTCTATTACCTAAATATCCTGATATGTGTGTTATTAGTTGATCTGTCATGTTTTACAATCTCCTTTTTCCACTTTAGCCCTAAACTACTGCTTTAATTATCTCTAAAACTACCAGTGAGTGTCTTTACCTTTCATTCAATCAGAAGAATCCTTCAGAGTGGTTCTCATGCTTTTCTTAATCCTCACAGTTTTACAGTTACACTGTAAATAATCATGCTGTTAAAGAAATATAATATTTTCTGTTTTGGTTCTTTAATTTTCTGTTGTGTTATTTTAGTAGCTCAGTTTCTCAACAATCAAAACGCCAGATAGCACAGATCCTATCAGTAGATGCTAGAATGGCCGTTGTGGCTGTATTATTAAAATCACATTCATAATGTAGCAAATGACAACAGCCTTTACACCAGATCCATCCTCACTAAAACTCCTGTGTGTTGAGGTGATTTATGAATCTGAGAAATCTCATCTTATATATTTTAAATGGCTTTTATTGAAAGATTACAGTTGTAATGAAAATACATCTAATTCTTAATACTTTAAAAATTTTTAGACTACTATTGCCCTGATGTTCCATTTGCTCCAAACATTAAACAGATTTTCACTTAAAGTCATAAATCAATAATGTTTCATCTGCTGTAAAAAACACCCTGAACAATTTCAACGTTATGCAAAATGCACGTCAGATTAAAGGTTTATTAAATAGCATTAGCATTAACTAATATGTAGGGGTGGGACTCGATTAAAAAAATTAATCTAATTAATTAGAGGCTTTGTAATTAATTAATCTTGATTAATCGCATTTTAATCGTTCAAGAAAAATTGCCTCGAAAGCAATTTTTTAAAATTAAAAATAATGAGACAGAGAATCAAACAATAGTCATTGACATTATTATTGTAAACACAAACTCTTTTAATTTCTAAATATATGCTTTTAAATTGTATTTCAATTCAAAACAGGAGAAAAAAAATATGTATATCACTGGCAACAATAGGACAGTCCTTAAAGTACAATACTATTTTAAGTACATTTTGATAATGGTATTGTCTTTAAATTATAATAATAATAATAATAATAATAATAATAATAATAATAATAATAATAATAATGCAATTTGATTTGATTTAGCATCATTAGAGACAGAAATGAAGGCAAAAACACATGAAGAGGATTTCTGATCACTCATTTGATTGTAGTTTTAGTTGTGTTTGGAGCGCATAAAAAAGGTTCACATGGTCTAGATTGATATTTAGGGCATGTATTTTGCTGCTAAACTTCAACATCCCCCAATTGGGGGACCCTCAGGCTTAAAGGGTTAAATGCGTTAATTTTTTTTTTTAATTAATTAATCATAATTAACACGTTAAATTCCCACCCCTACTAATATGACATTTAGGCGGTTGGAGTTGTTTTAAGACAGCAGCAATACACTTTTTTTCCTAGGCTGATCTCAGACTAGCAGTTAGCTCATCAATCATGTTGCATAAACTCTCCATTTCATGCAACAGGATGAATTTAAATTGTTATTTCTGGTTGAAATGACTTTATTCTTCTCGAGTCAGCCCCGCCGCGTCATGAAATGGAGATGTTGTGGATCCATGTCTGGTGAGTGAAGCTCTAGGGCTCAGCAAAGAAACTCAAAATCCTTTTATTTTAGGTCAGGACTGGCAGTGATCCGGAGCAGACGACAGGTGAATACAAACAGGATGACTACAGACGGACCTACACCAAACAGAACTGACAGGGTTTAACCTTAAACACACTGGGATCAGGTGATCAGGCTAACGAGAGGCAGGTACAGGAAACACAGGAGCTGGGGAACGGAACGTGACACACCGGGGTTTGTTTACATCCGCAAACCCCGTGCTTCCTGCCGGGGCGGAGGTCTCGCGATATTAAACCGAAAATCATCCCTGTACCTGCTGCTCCTTCGAGTTTTCTGCCTCAATGCTGCCCGGACCATCTCCTACAACCACTGCTCTACTCTTTTTTCTCTCCTGAACAACATCACTAAACCTCCAGACTCCCTCCCCCTCCATCTGCAATCCACTGACTTCTGTAACCCCCTCATGTCCTTTGTTGTTTCTAAGATCACTCACATCCATCAACAGCCGACTTCTCATGGTGTTTCTGTCTCTGGAGTGGACATCACTGTCCCCTCACCACTTCACACAACTACCATCTTCATCCTTCCCTCAGTCCATAACATCACTGAACTCCTCAAATCCAAACCCTCCTCCTGTCAGCTCGATCCTCTCCCTACAGCTCTTGTTAAAACCCGCCTCGCTCCTCTCGCTCCTCTCATAACCGACATCATTCAACGTTCCCTAAGCTCTGGAATTGTCCCTCTCACTTTCAAAACTTCTGAAAAAACCTGGCCTAGACCCCACGTACTCAATAACCTACGTCCTATTTCCAATCTACCCTTCATCTCCAAAGTTCTTGAAAAATCTGTTGCCTCTCAACTTCACGACCACCTCATCACCAATAACATCTACGAACAGTTTCAATCTGGCGTCCGTCCTCTCCACAGCACTGAAACAGCACTTCTCAAAATCACCAACGACCATCTCACTGCCTCTGGTTTATTGTCCACTCTCATCCTTCTTGATCTCACAACAGCATTTGACACCATCTCCCACTGTCATCACTCACACTCCTCTTGCCTGGTTCACCTCCTATCTCTCTGGCTATACACAATTTGTTCAACTGATGTCATATAAATCCAATCTCTTCCCTGTTTCTGCTGGTGTGCCCCAGGGCGGTGTCCCGGGGCCCCTTCTTTTCATCATTTACCTCCTTTTGCTTGGTTACATTTTCCGTGGAAGTTTTGACTTAGAGCTGCTGATTCACTTTAGAGGGCTGTCCAATTAAAGCAAATAAATCTTGGTGGTGACGACAGTTTTAAAGAGAAAAACCTGAAAGGAAGAGGCTTTACATGACAGCTGATGTCACTCGAGGTGGTTCCTTAACACTGTCTAGTCCAAGACTTTGACCTGAATAAACTGATGATGATCCAGAGTCTTCAGCCGGGGCATGGTTAAAAACATCAAATCATAGCTGGTAGACCGGAATATTCAAAATAAATCCCAAACAAATCTGTTTCTGATGCACAACTCCTCAGGTACAAGTCGTGACGACTTTTAAAGCAAAGCATATGTCAAGGTTTTTCATTTTTTAAAGAACATGATTTATCTAATGGGTCATTCTGGAATGGAACATGAGGCTGGCTGAGACAAAAGCAGATTTATACAGACTTAAACTGTCAAAGACAAGCAGAGTTAAAGTCAGCAGAGACAGATGGGGGAGAAATGAAAGAGAAAAAGGCTGTATGCGTGGCTTTTCTGTTCCAGTGTGTCTTAAATTTTGGGCTGAGCCAAAACTCTGTTAACCATCTCATAGCCACAGTCTGAGTGCTCATTCTGCCTGTGGTTCCCTGAAGACGTGCCACACACCAACACTCAGAGTCGGCTGTAAGTCCTGCACGCTCAAGCTCCTTTAGGCTTTAAAACTCACACACAGGAGAAACGAGAGCTTCAGGGCAGGGTTGACTCCATTCCTGCTTTCTCAGCAAATCTTTTATTTTTGCACCTCAGCAGCAGCGCAGACATCACACGCCGCCTTTCAGATATGGCATTTGTATTTTAGAGGACCTCCGCTAGAAACCAAGCAAGTTTCTTGTGGCCTTAGTTGGAGCGGTGTAATGAGTGAGCAGAGGGACTATAAACAGACCAGCTGAAAAAGGGGGAGGTTTATGACCAGTGTGTGCAGTGAAAACTCTAGAAATCAACAGTTTGCAGAAGAAACGTCTCCTCAGAGGTCACAGATCTACAACACAGGAGATGTGCTGTGGTTTTTCCCTCTCGTCTCCCCCCTCCGATCCCTCTCTTCCTGCTGGCTCGGGAGAAGGAATGCTACCCAGCGGTGGCTGGGCATCAGGCCACGAGGAGCCAGGCAGTCACAGCAAAGCAGAAGAGAGGAGAGTAACAGAGAAACAAAAAACTTGAAGTGTGTCACTGAAGAGAATCTTAAATTCTTTGTAAATGGTTTAAATCCATCTATTGGAAAGTCTGATCCTGTTTTGGTTTATTGGATGTGCAAATACTAAAGCAACTTCAAGCTTCCGAATTTCACAGATTTTCATTTGAATGTTTTATTTTAAACTTTTTTTTACTGCTGTCAATGTAATTAAAGCAGGAAAGTTTCCCTTTAATTGACCTTTCGCCGAGCCCCGCCCCCCTTAGTTACTGTTGCCAAGTCCGACAATAAGTGAATCAAATACCGCAGCTCCGCAGATTTCCGTGATGGAAAGAAGTAGACAGATGCGTGTCAGCGACATTTTTTGGAGCAATTTCTCCTCAATATCATCCAGATCGAGGCAAAAGGGTTACAGTATGCAGTGGAGGGATACATTAGTGTCGGCTCCGCTGAGTGAAGCGTAGCAGGGAACAAGGAGTTGGAAGTTTGGGAAAAGGTCCGGCGTCCGGGGACGCGTGGATCCGAGGAGCGGTGGCGGCGATGCGGTGTCCCTGTGAGCTGCCAGATGTCAGCTGTCAGATGATCTGAGCTGCAGGCAGCTCTAACGGAGAAAAGCTCTGCATCGCTCCAGTTGATCATCTCAGCTGAGTCTGTTTATAAAATGTAACTTTTTATGCCCGTGTTTACTTTCATTTTCAATATAGGATTGTCATTTTGACCAAGGTTTGCTTTGCAGAATGAGTAAAGGATGACCTGTTGCGGTATAGAAACCCAATCCTTGACTTGACTTTAGAGAGTAATGAATTAATGTGAATGTCAAATGAAAGTGTGCTGTCAAGCCAGATACCCAGATACTTATAGGAACTGACAAGTTGTAGTTCTGTACCATCCAGGGAAACAATACTAGAGTGGCAAGTTGATTGAGGTAAGTTATGGTGTGTGTGTGTGTGTGTGTGTGTGTGTGTGTGTGTGTGTGTGTGTGTGTGTGTGTGTGTGTGTGTGTGTGTGTGTGTGTGTGTGTGTGTGTGTGAAGCTAATACATACAAGGTCAGATTTTGAGGGTGCCATCTACATGCAAAGAGTACACAAGTCAGACATAACATTCCTCGCGGCAGCAAAAAGATCCCCCCATACACACACACACCAGGGCCACAGGCATCACCAACCAGAGGATTAACAAAGTAAACACACAGAAGTGTTTATTTAAGCATCACTGTCATGGAGCCTTCAGACTCAGTCTCAGACAAAAGACTTCATATTCTCAGGTTCAGCACAGAAAACAGCGCCGCTCTGCCACATACCATCAGGTCTGTAAACATCACACCGTCCTCTGGATCTTTTCCTTCCTCTGACAGCCTGTGTGAGTCTTTCTGAGTCTGGGTTTCACTCGTGGACTTGTGACACGGTCGAGATCACGGGACTAGACTTGGATACGAAGCTGAAAACACATTTTGCTACTATTTTTTAAACCATTCAGTTCAAATTGAAATTCAAAAATACTTTAATAATCCCAAAGGGAAATTGATTAAATTAAATGAATATTTGATGAAATGATTGTAATAGATGCTCCCTTTAAACCATGACAGGTCTTACTGTTGGACAACACACTGTGAAGGAGATATAGTGGCTTTTAGAATCCTAGAACCCCCCCAAGGTGCTTTACAACATGCCACTTATCCACCTGCACACAAACATTCACACACTGGTGGTGATGAATCCTCACAGATGTTTGAAAGGATGCATCCCAGTTTGACACGGCATGCATGAGGAGCCTGAGGAGCAGATCCATGTTCCTCCTATGAGGAAAAGCAGGTGGATTTAGAAGTTAATTAGGCATGATGTAATATTCATAAGGGTAGAACACTGTTAACGTATGAAAAGAGACGGGTCTTCCCTAGTCTCTTGGTTCTCCTGCAGGTTAGCATTGATGCATTTGCCTGTCTTCATGTTTCTTTCCTGTTTGAGCTTTGCAGCAACATAAAGTATGGCCTTACAATAGCCCATTGTCTCGTCTCTCCTCCACGCTTCCTGCCAGGTCAGAATTCACGGAAATAAGGACACAGGGCAAACAAACAGCGGCGGCCTCAGCTCCCCACCCACCGCCAGGCCCTTCAAGAGGAACCCGGCTTCGGCTCAGGGGGTGGGGTGGCAGCGTTCCTTTCAGGAAACCAATCAGCGTCACGTCCCCGTTCAACGACCAACATCTACAGCGCGCTCGTGTGTGCACTTCAACGCGTGTGAAAGTGGTGGGATCAGGAGGTGGTGAAGGGTGGGCTGTGGTGGGGATTTCCACCAGAGGTTTTTCGTATCAGCGAGTGTGATTTCACTCACAGGGTGATGGTTTCTATTGTTCAGAGGGTAGATTTAGCAGATTTTAAACACACTACCTTTAGGTAGCCTCATTTTAAAAGCTAAGCTTCCTTAAAGAGGAAGTTCACCGAGAAACTACTTTTGAATTTTTAAAAAACAATCCGTCACTCTGAGTTTCACTTGCATGCTGAATGTGAAAATGTTCTTCTACCTCTATTTCCTGCATTAGCCTAAATATTAGCATTCATGGACTCACCCATCTTGGCTCGTGACGGGAAAGGCTGTGTTGACATGGACATGAATATGTAGCTGGAGAGCGTAACAGCGTCGCCGCCATTTTGGATGGGTTTCCTCATTCTCTAAAGTCAATATGGAGTGAGCAACTATGCCCGTTTGTGTGCAGCCTACAGTTGCAACAACAGGCATACTATTGAAAACGGATCACGTGGGATTACTATTGACTTTTCTAGCCTACCTGATGGGATTTTATATTTAAATTTATTTTGTTTAATCATGTTTATATTTCAATTATCATACCATGCATGTGTCTGATTTCTCAGTAGAAATGAATGCACTGGGGGCGATTGGAGACCCAGCTAAGATGGCGGCCGGCCACTACGGAAGCTCCAATAGGCAGCGCCAGTCCACGAGGCGTATATATGTCTGTATGTGTTGATTTAGCGTTCAGGAGAGAGCAGAGCACATCTCGGCTAGTAGAAGCTAACCGTTAGCATTAGCAACTCTCAATGGCGCCAGTTTGTTTTGAATTCAATAACCATAAACGTGAGTGTGGCTTGAATATTGCTGTGGACAGTTATTATTATTATTATTAATTATTTTATATAGGTTTAATGTTTCATTACAACGTGCTGAGTGTCTTTAGGGCCCACTTGGAGCCCTGAACAGCACCTGAGTATGGTTGCTGACCGTGTCCATCCCTTTATGACCTGTTTTGTGTCATTTGAGGGCAAGTTGAGTTTGTTTACTTATGAATTGTGTGTGTTTATGCGTGCATCTTTGTATATCATCTGTTTCTGAGTTCTTGTGATTGCCACCCTTGTTCATGTTTATGTTTCCACGGATGAACAGACAACTGTGTGAATGTTTTTCTGGTATTTACAGAAATGCTAAATGAGGTGTAAAACAATGAGGCTTTTATTTTGGTAATCTGAAATGGATTACCCAGCAGACATGCGTTTGTGCAATATTTCAGCTCTACAAATATACAAAACACAGAAAACACAAGCCCACATGGAGAAGTGCACGTGCAAACTGGAGGGAGCAAAGCTCTGATTAGGAAACAGTTTGAGTTAAAACGAGACACATGGGATCTTTTTTCCCGCCACTTAAGTAGTAAAACAGTCACTCCTGAACACATAGTTCAAGCTGAAAAAACTGAGCACCTGTATCCACTCCAGACTCCCAAGACAGACGTTTGGTTTCAGGCTCCTGAAAAACTCAATAGCTGCTGTTATTTTAGGAGTGAAATTAGCAGCCGGACTGCAGAAGTCCTAATTTAAACCAGTCTGGCCACTGGGGAGAGGACCGGGCCACGGAAAAACAAATCTACTCACTGGCACTCAATTTACATTTTTATGCACTTCAGCAGGAGGATGTTGGACTTAATTAAATGTATCAAGTCTGGTTCAGCTGGAGAGGGAGAATTTATAAAACAGTCTGCTGGAAGGATCACACTAAAGTCACTCGGCCACCCAAAATCACCAAAAGCTGCTTTTGCTCTATTTAGGAAGGACTGTTTAAGGTTGGCTTAATGAAAGTTTTATGGGTAAAGAACCAGATTAGTACTAAAGTGAAACAGAACTACTCCTGATTTACGTAACTACTCCAAACCATGGTACTGCTTTTATGTATACAAAAAAATACAGGCCATTTAGACTCTTAAACCACATTATAGTTTGCATTAAGTAACTGATATTGTAACAGAATATCATTTACGTATTTGAGACACCAAAGGGATAAAATAGTTTGAGCTTATTATGTCTTCATCAACTGAGGCCTTGTCCACACATAGCCGGATTTTTAAAACGAATATCCGCCCTTCCAAAAAATAGCGTCCACACCGCCTCGTTTTTAGAAAAAACTCCATCCACACGTAACCGCATAAGTGCCAGACCTGTAGGGGGCAGTAGTTCCCCTGAATCCTATCCAATTTGTCTTCCTGCTCAACAAAACATGAAACATGGCGCCTAGCTCGCTTGTGTGGACCGATAAGGAGGTAGAATTGCTCTTAAATGTAGTTTTGAAGTAGAAAGTCAACAAGCGTCCAAAAGCGCTTGGATGATTGATAACGTGAGCACAGCTCTGAGGGCGTCCATGTTGTACTGAAATACAGGTCGCACATGTTCCGTCAGCATTTTTGTCGCAGACGGTGACGCTGTGAAACCTAAAACTGCGTTTTTTTTCTGTCCACACAGAAACGCAGGAAAATGGAGGAAACACAAATCTTCACTTTGGCCGGAATTTTTAAAAAGATTTGTTTTTGTTGTGGAAATCTGCGTTTTTGTGTGGATGACAGGCCGAATCGTAGAAAAATATCTTCGTTTTGAGAGATACCCGGCTACGTGTGGACAGGGCCATAATTTGCTGGAAGATGTTTAAAACTCACCTGGAAAGCTGCTTGAATTTGATTTTGACAAAGGTGTAATGCTGTGTTTACACCGGCCATAAAGTATGCGTCGCCAGCGTCAAGTTTCAATGTTAAGTCTATGGTAAGGCGCGTCAGAGCTGCGTCAAAGTCCTTGCGTCACTTTGTGAGCGTTGGGCGCGTCAAAGCTTGATACTTTTCACGCTTTTCAAGCTTTGACGCAAGCGTCAAAGCTTGCAACGCAAACGTCAAGCAAGTTCAGCTAGCTGAACTTTCTGCGTCGCTTTACAAGCGTCAACCAATTAGAGCGCCAGTTGATACGTCACAGCAGAGCGAGGGAAGCCGTTTGCAACTATCGGGAACTGTATGACCCGTCTTGCTACGCTTACCGAGATCGGAATATAAAGGACCTTGCTTGGAGGAAGATTGCTAGAGAACTCGGCGTGTCGGGTGAGTGTTTTTTCAACGTTTATGCCTACATTGTCTCGATAGGATCCACCATTGTTACAAACATCTGAAAACAGAGAGCCGCGCATGCACTCTTTCCTCCCTTCCCCTCCCCGAACGCAAGCTGCGTCAACGCAAGCTGTGTCAATGTCAAAAATATATAGGAGTCAAAAACGGCATGAAGTATGCGTTGTTTGACGCATACGTCAAGGCCGGTGTGAACGCACCATAAGAACCCTGAATTGTTGAGATGTGTTTAAATTTTTGATTAATGGTGATTTTAATTATTGGCACACAAGTATAAATACACAGAAATACTTATTAGTTTGTTTTTAGTTGAAAGTTTAAAGTGACTGTGTGTAGTTTCCTGGTGATAGGGGGCAGCAGTACATACATTTCAGGGTAGTTTTACACCATATCGTCATGACTGTCGCTAGTTTAAAAAAAAACACGGTAAATGTTACCTGTCGAGCAGAAAGCTGCGACCTCGGCGTGACTCCTCAGACTTTGATAGTCTTTCAGTTAATTCCACCAAGAGAATGTAATGCTGATGCTAGTTTTCTGGCAGGGTAGGTTCAGGCATAGATATCATATATATCGCTAGATGCCTTACCCACGCTGTTCGTCGATTGGACAAACGTCCCTACGCGGCGGCCATCTTACTTCGCACTGCTGCCCCCTTTCATAACATTGGTGTCAATGGTGAATGAACTATTTAAATAACTCTAACTTGCTCAATTTTCAACCAATTTTCAAACGGTTTGATTTGTTATAAACGCCAGAGATGTGGCTGTGAAATATGACGGATTTGGACCGTTAGTTTAAAAATGTGCAAGTATGTAGTCTCAATGCTATGTGTTATAAGGTTTGTAGTAATGCAACCCGCTTGTAAATCCATTAATATTTCATCGAGTTAAGAGTGTTTTGTTTAAGCTTACGTTCCGTTCTCAATGGTAACAGATGGAAGGTGAGAGAACAGCTGTCTGAAGTAAGATGGCCGCCGTGTAGGGACACTGTCGACTCCCAGTTAAGGCATCTAGCAATATATATGATATCTATGGGTTCAGCATCAATATCACATATATCACTAGGTGCCTTAACTGGGAGTCGACAGCATCCCTAAACGGTGGCCATCTTACCTCGGACAGCTTAGGTTCCGTTCTCAATGGTAGCAGATGGAAGGTGAGTGAACAACTTAAACAAAAACACTCTTAACTCAATGAACAATTAACGGATTTACAAGCGGGTTGCATTATTACAATCCTTATGACACATAGGCTTGATAGCACATACTTACACATTTTTAAATTAACGGGCCAAATCCATCATATTTCACAGCCACATCTATAGCGTTTATAACAAATCAAACCGTTTGAAATTTGGTTGAAAATTGAGCAAGTTAGAGTTATTTAAGTAGTACATGCACCATTGACACCAATGTTACGAAAGGGGGCAGCTGTCCGAGGTAAGATGGCCGCCGTGTAGGGACATTCATCCAATTAACGAACAGCGCGGGTAAGGCATCTAGCAATATATATGATATCTATGCGGTTCAGGATCTGCTAGGGGTCCTGCGCCTGCTGATGACATCACACTACGGCAAGAGTCCTCGGCCAAAATATAGTGCATCTCTTTTTTAATTCTGTTCTTTCACATAGGTTTTGGAAAGAGTTTAGCAGTTTAAATTCATGTTTCTTACCGCCTAAATGTTTTTGAACATGGTAACGCAACTTCCGTAAGTTGTACATCCAGCCAATCATCTAGTGCAGGGGTGCCCAATCCTGGTCCTGGAGTGCCGGTAATCCTGCACATTTTAGTGGTTTCTCTGCTCCAACACACTTGATTCAGTGGTTGAATCACCTGTGCAGCAGCTCACCAAGCTCTGCAGAAGCCTGCTAATCATCTGCTGATTGAAATCAGGTGTGTTGAAACAGTTAAAACTAAAACCTGCTGGATACTGGCCCTCCAGGACCAGGATTGGGCACCCCTGATCTAGTGTGACGTCACGTAGAAGAAAACATGGCATCCAATATAGCGTCCCCCAGAGACATAGGCTCGCGCCCTATGCATTTTAGACCCAACTTTTATGGTTAAATGTTGCAAAGCCACAAATATTTTTCAATAACTGAACATAATTTTATTCCTTTTTCAACATTTCGATGGATATTTCCAGAGATTAAAGGTAAAAACTACACATTGTCACTTTAAAGAATCTCCATCAGTGCCCCTTTTATACTAAAATGTATCAAACAAGAATGAAGAATTTTATTCACGCCTGTATTCATGAAAAACTGTTTCACCATGATACTGGTGTTCTCTGTTCCACCAGATGAATCAGGCAGCATCCTTTAACCTGAGACCACTTGCCCAGCCAGCACACATAAGTGGGCCCCATATGGGATCTATATGGTAAAGCTATATGGGTCCCAACAGGGTTTGTCCGCGGGTTCCATGGTGGCCCCATAGGGGTTTGCCCAAAAAGATTTTTGCCTACAAAGATTTTAACGGGCCCTACATGGGTTTTCAGAGGGTTTGACTCAAACACCAGTAAACCCCTGTGGGGCCACCATGGAAATCACGGACGAACCCTGTTGGGACCCATACAATTTGCCCATATGGATCCCATATTGGGCCCACCAATGTGTACTGGCTGGGTTGGAGGGAGCCACCAAGAACACGAGTCACAGACCTGATGGCTGAGGCCAGAAAAGCAGCTCAGAGACTCACCAACACCAAATAAATCACAACTGTTTAACACAAACAGACGTTCTGTTTGTCAAGTTATGAAGCAGGTTTTTGAGTTTTATCAAATAATATAAATATATTTTCAGACTAATTTCTGGTGCTCAAAAGGAATATATGTAGCTTCCAAACAAAACAAGAGTAGGTGGGTCAAGTCGACCGAGGAAGGGAAGATCTGTGGTCTCTTTTCCCGTCTTTTGCCCCCACCGACCCCTGCTTTCCTTTGTTCTTTCTCCCCAACATTCATCATGAGTACAACAACAAAAACAGTGGCTCGCGTCTTCCCAAAGGAACAACGGCACAGACGCCACTCCTGCAGGTTAGGAAGAGAGCTCAGAGACAGAAAGGTGAGTTTACAGGTCAGAGTGTGGCTGTTTGTTCCTGGTGAAGAGAGTTGGGGTTATTTTTATACCCATTAATCTCCTGGAGTCTGCAGTACCACACACACACACACACACACACACACACACACGGGTTAGGTCATTACTCTAAACCAATGATAAGCAAATGCCAAGTTTGTGACTCGGTGCTGACCACAGCCGTGTGAACTTGTGTGAGCTCCTCGCCCCGTGTGTTAATCACACTGGAATGATGAAAGTTTCTGACTTTAAATAAATCAAAAACTAACAAACAAGAACGGAATCTGGAAAAATCTGGCTGGAACACAAGGAACATAAGGTCACAACCCGAAGGTGGCGAGGCGTCAAAACTCACAAACCCAAGTCTCATCAAGATTCAAGTGAGACGTGAACAAGTCGTGGGAGAGTTGGGAGAAAGAAAAGGGAGAGGGTTAAACCAAGAGAAATGAAAACAGAGGGGGAGATGGTGAAAAAACACTACATTTGTAATCTCGCCTCCCTTAAGGGACACAGCTCCAAACGCTAGTGAGCTTTTTTAGAACAAATATGTGACGTGTGTTTATCCTGGGATGCAGAGAGGAGGGAGTCAGGAAAAGCCTGGTGGGGGTGTCAGAACGTGGAGATGGACGAGAGAATCTGACGTTGTGCAACAAGTAAACATTAAAAGGAGGCAGGAGAGACATGAGATGCTTGGGAAAACGTTTTCCAAATCTACAGGAATAATGTTTTGTAACTGAAATCTCCAGCCAACAGGTCACCGAGAGGTTTGGAGGGGTACAGAACATGGACACGCCTGATGATAATTCTAACGTTGATATGAGACTAAAGCACTGACTTACTGTAGATAGCATATCTACTAGAATAACACAAGTCAAAAGAAGTGTTTTTGTGTTCTTCTCAAAACATTTGCTGTAACTGGTGGAACCATCAGGACATCCTGAAGGAGAATGTCTGACCTTTGACCTTAAACAGGCCATTCATGCAGGAAACCCCTCCAATAGGGCTGAATTAGAACACGTCTGTAGAGGAATGGGACTAATTTCAAATTTTAAAATCAACCATGTTTGATTGCAAAGGTGTTACGACCAGTAACTAGTAGGGGTGGGACTCGATTAAAAAACTTAATCTAATTAATTAGAGGCTTTGTAATTAATTAATCTTGATTAATCACATTTTAATCGTTCAAGAAAAAATTGCCCTGAAAGCAATTTTTAAAAATTAAAATTATTATTGTAAACACAAGGACGGTGACATACGGAGAAAAATATGACCACAGATTACACGTATGAATCTGATCTGAAGTCAAGATGCTTTTTTCGTTGTGTCCCATATGTGCATGAATAAGCTGAACATGCATAAATGCATTTGCTCACTATCTGAAGCTGCAGGACATTTCTGCTGGTCATTTCCCTGGAAAGTAATTTTCTTGGCAACTTTCTCTACAAAAAATTCATTAAAAACAACAAGCTGGGTCTTTCTGTCCCTCTTCCTAGCCAGCACACATAGGTGGGCCCCATATGGGATCTATATGGGCAAGCTGTATGGGTCCCAACAGGGTTTGTCCATGGTTTCCATGGTGGCCCCACAGGGGTTTGCCGGTGTTTGAGTCAAACACTGAAAACCCATGTAGGGCCCGTTAAAATCTATGTGGGCAAGAATCTTTCTGGGCGAACCCCCATGGGGCCACTGTGGAAACCGCAGACAAACCCTGTTGGGGCCCATATGGCTTGCCCATATAGATCCCATATGGGGCCCACTTCTGTGTGCTGGCTGGGCTTACTGCATCTGCAATAACATAAATCACTAAGCTTGGGAGGAAGAGGTGAAACTGAACTTATCCTAAAAAGTCTGGATGAGACCCATCGTTGAGCTCCTGGTTGTTGGCTCAATTGAATGAACTTAGCAGATCCTCAACACTTCATCAACACTTCATGCCAGGAAAATGTGGGCAAAGGTGGCAACAGGAGGCAACGCAGAGCAAATATAGAGCACACATAAACAGTCTGGAACAGTTCTGAGCTCAAGTTTCTCCTGGGTCACATCAAAGGACCACCACCAACAACATCTACTCCACTAGCAGAGCAGCTCTCGCTCATGCAGCATCGTAATCGTAGGACATCTGTTGTTATAGACATTTTATTATAAACACAAGAGAAGCTGACTCTTCTGGATCTGTATGAAAACAAAAACATGCGTAAAAAGAAAAACGATGCAACACATTTTAATCCTATTTGTGCAACAATTGTCTATTTGTCAATTGGATGCATGTTCATGCGATGTCTGAACTGATCCTAATCACTATGTAATCTTTAAATGTGAGATTACTTAACCTGGTCTATGTCCATATAAGGCTGACACATCCTTGTATTGTGATGTAAACATAATTACTGACAGTCACCACAGCATGAGTAAGACTTAAACCTCTCACCACGTCAGGCACACACTTATATTCACATGCTCTCTGGGACTGTATACAGATTAGAGCTGTGTATCAAACAGTGTTTAGCTGAAATGATGCTCAATCCTTTGTCACTAAACACATCATTAATCAGCTGATGTACCAGTCAGGTCTCTAAAAGGTCCAAATAACACCAGCGATGAGTACCCAGATGTTGAATTCCATTGACCAAGAACCCTAAAACATTCTCCAGTGGCTTTTCAAAGTCCCAAAACTAGCTGATGATGAGTCTTAACCAAAGACTGTAAAAAATACTGGACAAACCCTCCGTGATGTCACGCGTAAGTTTCTGAAGTGCTGAATTGAAGCCCAATGGGCGGTTCCCACCGCCATTACACCCATCAAACTTGAATCTGATGTAGCTCCACAGTCAGCCAGCTCTGCTACAGCCTCACACCACAGGGATCAGACTAGGGTGGCCAGAGCACCCAGCAGCTCTCCACCGCAGTCAGAGAGCCTCCAGAAGGGAGAGAGACGGTACCAAAACTAATATGCAGTGGCATCCAGGGAAATGTCTCTAATACTGTATACAGGACTTGTTGGTTTTTTTTAACAAACTTGTGCAAGAGGACGACTCAAGGAATATGCTTACCACATGTGTTACTCCACTGGTGAAAATCTAAGTATGTATTGATTTGCATTTGCATGTTTCCTGAGGGATGCTTCAGGGTAATACCAGTCTCATTTGGACTTCAAGCAGCTGCTGTTCTGTTATTGCTGCAATAAGTGCTGCAGCAGGCATTCAGGGAACCCATAATACTACCACAGTAAATGGCCTGTATTTGACATAGCACCTTATAAAGACCTTGAACCCCCCAGGGCGCTTTACAACACAATCAGTCAATCACCCATTCACACTGGTAATGAGCTACGACATAGGCACAGGCTGCTGCTCTGGGCTCACTGACAGTCACCACCAGTCCCTCCGACCACCACCAACAGGCAATGTGGGTTAAGTGTCTTGCCCAAGGACATGACAGCGAGAGGATGGGCAGGGATCAAACTTGCAACCTTCCAATTACCAGGCGGACACTTAACTTCTCTGCCACTGTCGCCCACTTATGTTAAACATACAAAAAAATACAAGTACAAAAGCAGTTGCCTCATCTTTGTAGTCTCACACCTGTAGAGTGTGTATGAGACTAAAACCAGACAACCATTATGTTATCCCATGTTCCTTGGAAGTCCCAGCTTCACTCTGGGAATGATGTCATCCAACTCAACCACATTCCAGTTGTGAGTCAGGAAGCCAGTTAGATTTGGTTTTCGTTTGGCTCGGTGAGCAGAGGAACTAATGTTAGCAGTAAAAGTTAATGAGAACATTTTTCACAGTTCACAAGTCAAGTTTGGACTCTAGCTCTCTGCTGCATGTGTGCGACTAATGAAACATAAACTGACAGAAGTGCAAATGAGCAGTTTATTTCTGTGGCTATAACCACAGACATATATACGTAGATGCCCCGTGGACTGGCGCTGCCTTTTGGAGCTGCCGTAGTGGCTGTCCACCATTTTGGATGGGTCTCCGTTTGCCCCCAGTGCATTTATTTCTACTGAGGAAGGTGCTTACCCAACTAAAAAACACATTTTATCAAGCTTTTTCACAAAATCAGACACATTGTATGGCATGATAATTAAAATATAAACATAATCAAACAAAATAAATTAAATTAAAATATAAAATCCCGTTAGGTAGGCTAGAAAAGTCAATAGTAATCCCACATGACCTGTTTTCAATAGTAGACCGGTTGTTGCAATCATAGGCTGCACAAAAACGGGCATAGTTGCTCATGCTGTGTTGACTTTGGAGAGTGAGGAGACCTATCCAATATGGCGGTGACGCTGTTATGCTCTCCAGCGCCCAATGGGGCGTCTACGTATTTGTGTCTCCAGCTTTGAAAGTGGATGTAGCCATGTTGGATTTAGATGTTGGACCTTAAAACTCAACAATTCCAATTTCCAAATGTAACAATCAAAGACTGTATATAGAGGTAACAATAAATGACTAAAGCATAACCTCCAACTTTTTAAGCCGCAAATCTGACAAAGTGGAGGAGATTTTAATATATTTTTTCTACTTTGAGGACAGAAATTCCATTTTAGAGTTTATACTGAATGTGCTGTTGGCCTATTTTACCAAACTCACAGGAAACAGTTGTGAAGTAGCTGTTCATGCACTATATCTAGGAAGTTCAACGCACATAAAGCTATGGCGCAACAGAGGGTGGTGTCATGATCACGTGATGAATTAATGCCGAGCTCTGGCCGGGAACTATTGAAAATGAAAGTAAACATAAGTTTCGTTTTGTAAACAGAACCAGCTGAGATGATAAACTGAGCGATGCAGCGCACCGGGAGCTTTTAGAGCTGCCTGCAGCTCAGATCATCTGACAGACATCTGACAGCTCACAGGGACACCGCATCGCCACCACCGCCCACCGATCCACGCGTCCCCGAACGCCGCCTTCTCCCAAACTCCCAACTCCTTGTTCCCTGCTACGCTTCGCTCAGCGGAGACGACACTAATATATCCCTCCACTGCATACTGTAACCCTTTTGCCTCGATCTGGATGATATTGAGGAGAAATTGCTCCAAAAAATCTGTCTACTTCTTTCCATCGCGGAAATCTGCGGAGCTGCAGTATTTGATCCACTTATTGTCAGACTTAGCAACAGTAACTAAAGGGGGCGGGGCTCTGCGAAAGGTCAATTCCTGAAAGGGGAAAACTAGCCACTATAAAGGGACATGAACATGGCCAACACACATCTTTTCATTTTTTTATTACCAAATGTATTGACATGGGAAAATTGATATCGATTAGAGTCAGAAATTTCAATAACGATACATTTTTGATTAATCGCCCAGCCCCAGCGCTGGTCATGAATCTCCAGCTTACCAAGTTAGAGTTCTGATTTGGCGGGAGGCTGTCTGAGCACAAATGAAACATCATCAGGAACATTCAAGACCAGATCTCACTGTGCAATATTTGGCATTTACAACTATTTATGCAGACTTTAGTTAGCTGCAAGTAGACAACTCTGATTAATAGAGAGCTCCCTGCAGGTCAGAGCTGGCTTTTTATTGGAATTGACCACACTTACATTACTCATGATCATGCTCTTTCATAATTTTGTATTTCACTGTCAGCAGATGCTCATCTGATCTAAAGTCTGCTGATGATCACTTCCTGTGAGTTAACACAATAAAACCCCTATAAACACCCACCAGGACTAAAGGATGAGCTCATGTCCGCGTTTGCGCCTATAAAACATGACGTCACTACTTCTCCTTTTGCTGTTAACCTAAAAAGTGACGCAGACAGCAGTGATAATAACTGAAGCGCTGTGGGAGCTCCGGTTTGTAGTTTTTTTTGTGTCGGTATTTGAACCTCCCAGGCCAGCCCGCCCCTTTCCTCCGCGCAGCTCCGCTCCGCAGCGGGACAGTCCGCCTGCTCCAGCCGCCTGCTCGGACCTCACCGACCCGGAGCGCTCACATTCACCGGACAGATCATCAGAACCGCTGTTTCTGCAGCCACAGGTGAGCACACACACACACACACACACACACACACACACACACACACACACACACACACACACACACACACACACACACACACTATAACGCTCAGTCGGTCTTTGCGCCTCTGGTTTAATTCAGTGAACTTATTTTGTCATGAAGAGGCTACTACTACTACTACTACTACTACTACTACTACTATTATTATTATTATTATTATTATTATTATTATTATTATTATTATTATTATTATTATTATTATTATTCCCTTCCATAAGCATTAAACCAGTGAAATGCAGCTGACACTTTTTACAATATTCCTATCGTCTAATCCAGCTGTTCTCAAATTGGGACCCCTGTGGGTTGTAAAGCATCCAACAGAGTATTTTCACTCTAATTAATGTAAAAACTAAAAAAATGATATAAGTAGTAAAATACAAGTTTGTTTTTCATCCTTTATTTAGCTGTTTAGTAACGTTTGCATCAATCAGCTGAAGATATTTGGTGTCCCGGGTCTTTGTCGTTTTAATTTTGTGGGTCTGAAGCTAAGAAGATGGGGAGATGCCATTGTTGTAGTATACTGTGATTAAATACTTCACATTCATGAGGGCAAACATGGACCCATGATGTTAACAGTCATAATGTCACACGTCTCTGGCACGTATCTCCGTCTGCATGGAGGAATACATCCATCCAACAGAAGCAGAGGCTGTATATCATTTTTATTGCCACACTCCAATGCTTGGTCAGAATAATCCCAGCAGTCCTTTGATTTTTTTGTATCTCTCTGCCTTGTAATTACAGAAGTTATGTAACAAAACCTATCAATTTCCCCTGGAGCACATGTCAGTGACAACATGTCCTCTGGTTCAGTGGAACTTCAAGCTGTTTCAAGGGTTTTAATTATGGAAACAAACAAGTGGTGCTGTGTTGGGGTTATTACAACACACACACACACACACACACACACACACACACACACACACACACACACACACACACACACACACACACACACACACACACAGGTATCAATAAAAACCTAGCCTGATTCATGAAATATTAAACATGGATGATGGTTGATCCTCTCTACATGTTACATGCATGTAATGTTCTTCCCGACATCATCTTCACGTGTTTACACTAATTATAGATAATTCACAGCTTCTCAAAACATTTGATGATGTAAGTGACATGCACTCCTTCCTTTTTAAAGCCGGGTCCTGACATTCCTGAGGAGAACCCTTTCTGACCTTTAGGTGTCACTGACGTAACCAAGGTGGTCTGTTACCCCAGTGACAACTTTGACTCTAGCTGCTGTTTGTTTTCACACCTTTTTTTGTGAAACGGGCACAACAAGTAATTTTTGGAAACCTTAAAAATCAACTGAGACTGACCAGTTGCAGGAAACTGAAAGTTCATTTTATACATTTTCTCTTAAGTTAGATATGCTTTTAGTTACACATACACACAAAAACATAGACATTTAAAAGCAGAATGAAGGCCTCAGTTTGGAAAAACAGGGTTTAATTCTTATCAGATTGACAAGCTAACGGCTAGTCCAGGTGGAAGTATGAGCAAGGTGAATTGCTGCTGTTTTAATATAACTTAAATCTCCATCACTTCATTTGAACTTATGCATTACAATGTTATCATGGTAGTAATCTTATGATATTTTTTCACAGGGCTAAAGCTAGCCGCTGCAGCTTTGACTACATAGAGCTCTCTATGAAGTATGCTAATAAAGTAGCATTTGCACAAACAGCGTTGAAATTGTGGAAGCTGGAGCTGTTTTAATGTAGCTCTCTGGAGTATTTATTTTATCTGATGGCACCATCTAGTGGCTGACAAGCACATCACACCAATAGTCGGTTGACTCGGTAATTTAAGATGGCGACTGCACGTTTCTTGTTTATGAATGTGCTTCTGTAGCCGACAAACAGAGCTAAAACACGTTGTTTTACAAGTATTATTCTCATGTCATGTTGTGTTTTCATATATTTATATTGTAAAGACTTACTTGTCTGTGAAAAGTTCATCAACGCTGCATCAGCCGAGGTACTTCCTTAAATTTAAAGCACATAAGCGGTAGTCTAATGCTATTGGTTAGTTCTGGTCGCCGCTCAGCTTCCTATTGCATGTATTTTACAGGGCACGGAGCGGGCTATTTATTGTGAGTGACACTAGTCTGTCCCCCAATAGAAATTCAAGTCAAAATTCGGTGGGCGTGGCCTAATTTTTGAAATAGCGCCCCCTAGGACCTTTAAAAATGTCAGCCCCAAGCCATGCTTTGACTGAGAATTACGAAACGTTGCACGCTGATGTAGTGTCTAAGGACCTACAAAAAAGTCTCTTGAAGCCATGCTCTATATTGCACAGGAAGTCGGCCATTTTAGTTCCATTTTGTGTTTTTCGCACATGTTCTATTGACGGTCACGCCCCCTCCGTCTTTTGACCTATCGCCTTCAAATTTCTGCTGTATACTCTTAAGACCATGGGGGAAAAATTCAATCTAAATATTTTTCAAAAGTTGAACGGTGTGGGCGTGGCTAACCGTCAAACTTTGGCCAGCCGCCTCGCCATGCTTTACTGTCAAAGCTCCCTATTTGACCCATTTCACCTAAGGGCTTAGCAAAAAAAAAGAAGACGTATTGCTTACATTATATCACACTACATGATAAGACAATCACTTTTACGGACTTCTGAAAAATCATACATAATTCCTGAAAGGGGAAAACTCCGGATTGATGCTTTAAGATGCCAACTAGTAGTTAGCACATCAATCCAGTTTGAACTAAACTCTGTTTCTACCAACTGAAGTTGTTGAAGGAGCGATGTGGAACATGTAAGATGCTGATTGCTCACATGTGCAGAAACTATTCTTTCTTATAACCAACTAGACTTTCCTTCTCTCATGACTGATTAGAAGTTTAACTGCAGGTCTTCAAACGGTACCGTCGAAGATAACAAATAAAGAATGAGGAAACGTGCACGACAGGCAAAGAAAGGAGTTTATGTAAGCTTTTTTTATAAGTACAAACAGAGAGTGGACAAAGAAAGAAATTTGGGACTGCCAGTTCCAGCAGACGCAGGAAGCAAAGCCTTTCAGGGTATGGATATTTTTTGGAGCATGAACATGTTTTCTTGGCTGGAAGGAAGTGCAGCAGTGTTTTATTTGGATTCAAACTGAGGGTGGATGGTGAAAATAGGAACGCAATTGGAAGTGAATGGGTTGACCCTGAAAACTGTGGCCTTATCGTTCATGTTTGTTCACCTGGTTAGCTGGGTTACTGAGTAAAGGACATGAGAGCAGGGGAAACAGGATTTTGTTTAGCTTCGCTGAGGGCATGAAAAGAACAAATGGACAGAAAATAAAAGAAAAGAAATGTTTACAAGGAAATAGTGAAGAATGAGCGAAGAGAAGAGACCTGAGAAATAAACATGTTTTGAGTCAGAGCAGAGGCTGGAAAGAAGGAGGTTTGATGGTCGTAATGGAGAGAGGAGACTCCACCAGGAATGTGTTCGTACACACTCGGTCCATTCAACACAACACACACGGCTCCCATTAGACTGTGGTTGCTCTGGTTTGTCTCCGGCAAAGCCACCTCAAGAAAATCCCCAGCAGGACAATGGGACATGGCGTCGAGTCTCGGGAGTAAAACACAATCAAATCAAGTCAATTAAAGGGTTTAAAGCCATATATGCAACTTTTTCACATGTTTAAATCATGATCTTGAGCCATTTTGTGCTAAAATGACCCTTCACAGAGTTAATGAAATGTCACTCAGACCCCCACCACCCTCTGTGGCCAGAATACCGCACTTGAAACTTCAGAGTGGCGTTCTGGTCCCTGCTGGACTTAGTAAAGTGGAGCTGACATTCCTGGTGCTGCAGTCTGCTTCCAGCATGTTTCCTGCATGTTTTAGATCATGAACACAGCTGATTTGTTTGATTTAGCGATGAACCGCTCCTGTAGACACTAATGAAGGCTGAGGAGACGTTTCAGCAGAGGAGATAGGTTTCACGTTTGGTTTCGCTAATGGACACTAGGGGGTGCTAAAAACAAGCCAAAACAGCCAAGTGCTCCTTTAACTGTTTAACGGAATAAAGCTGAATTTGAAAACAGCTTTTGTAAAACCGTGCCATAAGATGTTTGAGTCGGTACTGTAAAAACAATCATTTGAAGCTGAGGAAGATTTTGGGTTCACAACAACCAGCTATACCGATTTCACAGAGATGTGATATATTTGAACATTTGGAGATCCATCTTTAGCTTCAGATTGGCGGATCAGGAGGAATTTTCTTTACTTTTTTTCCCATTCTGTCAAATTTACCAAATGCACCAGCAGCAAAATCCCCACAAACCATGATTCTGCTGCCACCGTGCCTAACAGCCCTGAGGGTAGGGTTGGGCAATATGGCCTCAAATATTGCGATATAATCTGAAGCATGTGCAATAATGATATATATTGCGATATATTTTTTCCTCTGTTTATATATGTCAAATGCTTTTAAAAATCCTCATATGGCAAATATATTGCAGCAGAATAAAGACGTCCAAAAAGTGTAGAATGCTCCTCCTCCTCCATGCTTGCAGTCACTGCCATTCTGTTGTCCCAATGTTGGCGCGGGTGCACATCTTAGTGACGTCATGTGTTATCGCGATAGAGCCACAAACTCTATCATTACTCAATTTTATATTGTTCCTACCTTATATTGTTTATATTGCCCACCCCTACCTGAGGGGTTTATAACTCACCCTGATCTTCCAAGTAGCTCTGCAAACTGGGATCAAAAGGCTCTTTCTTTGATGGCTTACTGGTTATTCTTACTGGTTCACTCCAGCTTTCTCTAAGTGAAGGAAGGAAGTTCGGAGGCTTTACGGAGTTGAAAGATTCCTGATTTTTGGCAAAATACTGAATTAGGTGATCATATTGGTTGGACTATGACATGTTTATCCATAGACTTTGTCCCGTAAACTCTCCATAACACCTTTGAGGTGTTTTTTTGGTGGGCTGGTAACTGCCAGACCTGAGATATCAGAACCCTGCTGAGGATAACGGGGGAGGCGAAGGATTAGGGGTTAATCCAGGGTTTGTCCAGGTCCGTGCTGAAAAACGGGTCATCTAAAACACAGACAGACAAGCTTCCACTAGAATTAAAGCATCAAACTAATGAGCTTTCAGGATATTTCAGTTTTATTTCTTTTAGGTTTTAGTTTTCTCACAAAACATGGCAGGTACAGAAGGATGGAGGATCTAAAGACCGTAAAATGAAACTAGCTTATTTAAAACATCTGAGAAGTCACAGGGAGAACCTCCTGCTGTGTCGTGGTTAAAGGTCTTTCAGCAGGATTACACACAAATGGACAAGGTCACAGCAGTGCTGCAGGTCAGCAGAAACCCTACTTTTAAATCTAGTAAACCTGTAATCAGGAAGAGCATGTTAGCATCATGGTGTCTGTTGCTTCATGGGAGCACACATAGGGTCCCCATGGGCTTGTGCATTACCAGATAGATCACACCTCAGTAAACATGTCCGTGAGAGCCTCAGCATGGCCCTGCTCAGTGCTGGTATGCAGCACGTTTCCCCCCTCTTCTCTACTCCCAGATGCCCCTCTTAAAACGGCAGCCAAGGGAAGTGGAGCGTAGAACCCGGGACTGCGGTCAGCAGCAAATTAGAAGGGCTGCCTTGGACCTGACGCAATCCCTCTGCACCCACAGCAGGTCATTAATGAAGCCAGACAGGGCTGTGCATGTGTGGCAGGCCCGCGGACGTTTAGCTGCTGCCGTGGAAAGCCTTTAAAGAGAAACAGAGGTGCATACAGCGCTTTAATGCTATCAAAATATTTTTAGAACTGGATACCAGTTACACTGCTGGCTAAGAACAACATATGACCAAAGGCCAATTTGTCTGGCATCATTACAGACTCTGGTGTGGAATTACAGAAGTGATAAAAAATAAGTTAAATGGGGGTGAAGCTAACTTAGTACATGAGATAACACTGGTTAATATTAAAGATCACTGAATGACATCAGTTTGGTGAAACAGGGATTAGTTCTCTTATGAGCTAACAGCTAGTAGCAGCAGAATCAGTTATATATATATATATATATATATATATGGGGTGGGAATTTAACGCGTTAATTATGATTAATTAATTAGAAAAAATAACGCGTTAAAAACAATTAACGCATTTAACCCTTTAATAATCTAGTCAAGCTGCACCTCTAAAGAAAGCTCAGAACCTTGGCTACAAGACCATGTAAACCTTTTCTATGTGCTCCAAACACAACTAGAACTACAATCAAATGAGTGATCAGAAATCCCTCTTCATGTGTTTTTGCCTTCATTTCTGTCTCTAATGATGCTAAATCAAATCAAATTGCATTATTATTATTATTATTATTATTATTATTATTATTATTATTATTATTATTATTATTATTATTATTATTATTATTATTATTATTATTATTATTATTGTTTTAAAGACAATACCATTATCAAAATGTATTAAAAATAGTATTGTACTTTTAGGTCTGTCCTATTTTTGCCAGTGATAAACATATATATATTTCTCCTGTTTTGAATTTAAATACAATTTAAAAGCATTTTTTTTTAGAAATTAAAAGAGTTTGTGTTTACAATAATAATGTCAATGTCTATTGTTTGATTCTCTGTCTCATTATTTTTAATTTTAAAAAATTGCTTTCGGGGCAAATTTTCTTGAAAGATTAAAATGTGATTAATCAAGATTAATTCATTACAAAGCCTCTAATTAATTAGATTAAACTTTTAATCGAGTCCCACCCCTAATATATATATATATATATATATATATATATATATAAATATATATATATATATATATATATATATATCAGACAATATTCCAGTTATAATCTCAGTGAAAAACAAAAGACTAAAGAAACTTTTTATGCTATAATGAAACTTTTCTTTATGACTTACATTACTTTTTCTTTTTTACATTATTTTTTACACATTTAGCCCTAAATTATTAAACAATGCAAAAAAGCTAAACCATTGCTGAATATGTCAACAACTCTCTGGTTGGACTGCAGTAATTATCTTATCAGGAAGTTATCACTTCCTATTTTGCTGAACAATGAACTGTTTACTTACAAAACTGATCGTGCTGAATGAGTTTTTCTGTGAAAGCTACAGTACGAACCTCACATGCGAGACAAAACAGGAAAAAAGCATGCAGCAATTCCTTGAAAGTCCTCCCGTTTTGTGGATAAGAAGCAGATTTTGGACTGTTCTCAGAGAGGAGTGACTGCGGTCTAAATTTAGCTGGTTCCAGACCAGCGGACACTTGGAATCCTAAAAACTTGCAGGACAGATTTGTGTTGTTCTTTACAGCCACGAATCGTATCCCGAGGTGGAAAGCATCGGTGTCTTACTGAATGTGTTGGATGTTCTTCTCTGCAGACCTCAACTCAACATCAAGTGTACACTTAAAGACAGATTTCTTTTCCTGTGTTTTCTCTCAGTAGATGGCTCCATAGTGCAACCGCAGCAGCCTGAGCAGCTGGACACGGACCTATTTCTACGCTGATGTAGATGGAGCCAAAGCCTCAAGTGAGCAAGGCGGCTTGACCACACTCCAGCCGGAGCGAACACAACTGCACAGTGTTCTCCCTGATTTGTGCAGGTTTCATTCGCCAGCTATGCGTAACAACACAACACGTAGACTGGGACCGAGTCTGGCCTGTACATAATAAACAGAGATTATATTCCAGAGAAATATTTGGAGCTGCAGACCCAGAGTTCAGCTTTTCATCCTCAGAAATCACACACGCTGGGAATAGCCTCAGCCAGCTGTCCTTCCAGGTCCAGGCTTTGGATTTCTGCTCAGATTTGTTGTCCAGTTTGAACTCTAAGTGGAGCTAAAAGGGGATTTCAGGAGCTGATTCAGGAGCTTTTTGGAGAAATATTGATCATTTCACCGTCTTTGACATCATGAATCTTCAGGAGAAGTTGTCGGGCCTTAAGGGTCTGGTGTCACACTCCCACAGCAAGCGTCGTTTCAAAGGAGACCTCACAGTGGACATGATTAGTCCTCCTCTGGGGGACTTCCGCCACACCATGCATGTAGGCCGCGGCGGAGACGTGTTCGGGGACACCTCCTTCCTAAGCAACCACGGCGGGACGGCCAACGGAAACAGCGAGGAGACCGCTTCTGTCACTTCACCGGACAACAAGATCGGAGCGTTCTTCTCCAGGACGCTCCGGCAGATCAGGAGAGGCTCTGACAATCGACCCAGAGAGGGGTCAAAGGACTTGTCCCCACCGCCGCCGACCATTTCTCCCATCATTAAG
>SSNS01000277.1:550318-620318 GCA_006937985.1 Aphyosemion australe | reverse complement strand
TAAATAACACGTCTAAGTTCAGTGACATTTTAACCCCAATTAGCCTATTTCAGCTGTTTAACAGCACTTTTTAGTCAACTTTTATCAGATTTTATAGTTAATACCTTACGGAATTTTTGTTTGTACTAAAATGTCAAAATACTTCTTCACATCATGTGATAGTGATGTTAAAATATCACAATTAAAAATAGCATGAAAGTTATATTTAAGTATTTTTTGTTTGCTTGTTGTGTTTACCATAAAAATAAATAAATTAAGCAAATTTTCCTTTTGCACTCAAACACTTCTGTTTTCCGTCCACCCTACCGCCTCACATTCTGGTGGGTTCATCAGCTCAGACGTTTTTCACTCTCTGGTTAAAATGTGTGAATCTGTGAAACCTGTTTAAGTTGGACGGGATAAAAAACCTCACGACTCCTGGCAGCTGGCACCGAGCAGTGCTGTGGTAATTTATCTGTTTTGGTCACACAGGCACCAGTGTGTGTGTGTGTGTGTGTGTGTGTGTGTGTGTGTGTGTGTGTGTGTGTGTGTGTGTGTGTGTGTGTGTGTGTGTGTGTGTGTAACCAAGTTAAATGATCTGACAGTCTGGCAGATTATTAACAACTCTGCACGCTGGAGGGTTGTTTTTTGCCTCCATCCAGGAAAAGCTCTACGCTGCCCTCTGTTGGAACCTGCTGGTGTTGAGATCCTAAAACAGTATGCTTACAGCAAAATAAAGATTTTAGAGACAAAAACAATAATAATAAAACAAGTAAGACAAGTGTGATGTTGTAAACATTTACACGATGGACTCCAGACCCTTTAATATAATAAAGAATAAATATTAGAATAGAATAGAATAGAATAGAATAGATTTTATTGATCCCTCAGTGGGGAAATTCACTTGTCACAGCAGCACCATCACTCAAAGGGTAATTAGAAGAAGATAAAAACAAGGATACATGTATTTACACATAGGCAGTAATCTAGTATTGTAATCTTAGATCACTAAAAAACCACAAATAAAAGATAAAAACAAACTTGGTACCAACACTATGCAGCATACTGTAAGAGACACAGACACCAATGTGAATATGGTATTGCACAAGTATAGAACACATACTGGATATTGCATTGGTGTTATTGTGTACCAGGATGATACCAGTACAGCTTAAACTGAGGAGTTATACACTCTTACAGCAGAGGGGATGAAGGATCTGCGATAGCGCTCAGTTTTACATCTGGGATGTCTCAGTCTACCTCTGGAGGAGCTGTCCATGACCTCCACGGTGGAGTGCAGTGGATGGGAGGGGTTTCTTAAGATGGAGGTCATCTTCCACAGCATCCTCCTCTCACACACGTCCTCAATTGTATCCAGCGGGCAGCCCAGAACCGAGCTAGCTTTGGTAGCGTGTCTTGGATTAGAGTGTCTTGGATCTTTTGAAAAAAAAATTAAAATAAAATAAAAAGAAACAACAACTATGAAATAGACCACATTTATGCTAAATTATTAAGAGCATAAATACACAAAGATCGAGGCACCCTTAGCATACTGTTGTCATTAATTTAAAAAATATCAGGCAAATTCTCTGTGCAAAATCTGTGCTTCAGTCTGCAAAACAGCAGTTTTGAAATGAAAAAAAATGAGCAAAAAAGCTGCATGAAATTTCCCTCGTAGAAAAGACTGGGATTTTGGTGATATAGGTGAGAAACCCCGCCCCCTTTTAAGCCATACTGTGCAACTTTTTCCCATTTTTAAATCATGTTCTTGAGCCAGTTTGTGCTAAAATGACCCTTTACAGGGTTAATGAAATGTGACTCAGACCTCCACCGCACTCTGTGGCCAGAATACCACACTTGCAACTTCAGAGTGGCGGTCCAGTCCCTGTTGGACTTAGAAAAAGGAGCTGACATGCCTGGTGCTGCAGTCTGCTTCCAGCATGTTTCCTGCATGTTTTAGATCATGAACACAGCTGATTTGTTTGATTTAGTGATGAACCGCTCCTGTAGACACTCATGAAGGCTGAGGAGACATTTCAGCAGTTAGGTTAAAGACCAACGCACAGCGAGGAGATAAGTTTCACTTTCGCTAACAAACACTAGGGGGTGCTAAAAGCAAGCCAAAACTGTCAAGTGTGCCTTTAAAGCAACATTCCGCAACTTTTACACCTTAAAATTATGCTTTTTTGTAAAGTTTTTGCATCATAGTATTATCTATTATGTTCATTTTCATACCTGTGATAGTGTTGAGGGGTCCCACGTCTGTTTACTGTGCTATACAGTTTTTGTGCTTCGGGTAGCGCCGGAAGTACTGACTGGGTGTCGTTTTACGGCAGAATATGGCAAGCCAAAGGGATAAAAAAGTTATGTCCGCCAAAACGCTCGTTCAAGACGCGCGTTTTGGCAGACAATGCAAGTTTAGAACGCACTTTTTTTTAATCCCTTTGGCTTGCCATAATTGTATAACGTAGACTCGCTGTAGCGGCGGCAGATTCACCAAAGAAAGCTAGAAATCCCTTATCAGAGGAATCTAGGAAAAGAAAAGGAGAACGTGATAGAGCAAGAGCAAAGACCAGAGTTATTATTGAGCCGTCTTTTGCTCGCTGGAGAGCTCTTTTAGAAAGAACAGCATGAACTACGGACTCTGACCGAGCCATGCTGCTAATGGCTAGGTAAGTAATAAATGATTTCACCAGGGTTATTGTGTTTGGTCGGGCATAAAGTTGTTATACAGTCCGGTTGCTGTCATGGCTGAGGCAGAGTGGTGCTGTAAGGAACCTCACCATGATCAAGTATTTAATGATGTTATTAACGTGGTGACTTCCTTTTGCCCCTCAGGTGTGGAGTCGGGTTTTGTCACGTTGCCTCGTCTCTCTCGCTCTGAGCGCCCGCAGCCATCCGTCTCCATCCCCACCTCCTGCTCCGCCAACATCCATCGAGGCTCTCTGACCGACCCGACCGATACCATCTTATCCACCTGCTCCGCCTCTTTTGCGGGCTCCGAGCCCAAACGCACCACCGCGTACACCGACTCCCTGCCCTCTCTCGCCTCCCTGGACACCTTCACCTTTGACCTCGGCCCCTCTCTGATGAGCGAGGTGTTCAGCCTGATCAACGGCCACCTGGATGGAGAGGAGGTGGTTGGATCCAGAGAAGGATCCAAAATGGGCGTGGCTACTTTCTCATACATGGATTCTTTGCTGAGGGAGGATTGTGGGAGTGGGAAGAGTCCACACGCTGCTGACCACGAAGAGGAGGATGAAATCACGGTGAACAGAGTCGGGTTCTCTGGTAAAGTCCCAGATGTGCTCATGGGGTCTCCTGAACGTGTTGGGATGGAGATGGAGCGGTTCCGGAGTGCTACAAGTGTTCTGGCACGCCACTACGGGGTCGGCCTGTACAAGGGGCAGAACGGGATGGAGCGTGGAGATCCAGAGCTGGTGGTCCTGAGCCAGCCCAAGAACAAACTGTCCTACAGCTTCATGGACGACGAGGATGAAATCAAAGTCTGACATGAAGGAGTTGACCAATCAAACACTTTTTTATGGCTACCCACTACACAAATACCATATTTTTATTAACAGAGTCTCTATTTTTACGCAGTTGTTCTTGAAGGATGTACAGTTTAGATGCTGAATATGTCTGAAAAGGACAGAAGCTTTTGTTTTTGTCTTGCACAGAGAGGATTTTTTAACCAAACTGAAGGTGAAGGTGTGCCAGAGACACACACTTCCTCCTGCAGGAGTCACTAATGAGAACTCAAACGTTTTGGGATCACTACAACCTATCGTCTGATTTTCACTCAGGAATAAAATCACCTGGAGAGGACGTGATAAACCAGAGATCAGTAAAACTCACCTTCTTTTAGTTAAACCAGTTATTTACACTACAAACCTATGAGTCATGGTTTTGTTGCAATTCAAAGCCTGAACAGTAGTTTCTGCTGCAAATCCTCATTATTGCTACTATATGCACCTTTTTTGATGATAAAGTTGTGTATTGGCTTTTATGGAAGAATATATGTTCTGTACCATGAGTGTGTATGGTGATATTACCTGACCTGAGCTAGGGTTGCACCGATCCGATCTTAACATCTGTATCGGTACAGATATAGAAGAAAATTCCAGATTGGGTATCAGAGACTATGGGCCTGATCCTTAAGAATTGATCTATTCAGTATATTTCTATGTGCTGTGAGTGATGACGTCATGCGCTACAGTCCCACGCTGTGCAGAAGCTCACATTGATTTCAAAATGGAGCGAGCAAAAGGATTGGCAATTTGGAACTTTTGGGCCCCTGTACAAAAGGATGATCCCAGTCTTTTTCATATAGAAACAAATAGTTTATTAAGTAATACAGTTTAATACTGTTTTTCCATATCGGAATCGGATCGATATCGACTGATACTAAACTTCTGATATCGTTATCGAATGTGAAAAAAGTGGATCGGTGCATCCCTGACCTGGACATGTACTCATGAGCACCTGCAGCATCAGTCTAATTCACACGCACCAGCTGTAGCCAGTATAAAAACAATAAAGATGGTTTTAATGAGTTCTGCATTCATTTATATGGTTGTCAGGTTCAAGTAAAGGCACAGTACACCCCAAAACCTCTAAACCCTGAAGACTAATAAAGTCACTTAAATAAAATGAAACAACCTCAATAAACAGAAACCCATCTGGATTTATGCATCGATTTATTGTTTTTGCCATCAGTGTGTGAAAAATAAAAAACAATAGAATAAATAAATGATCTGGTTTCAAACGCTTGAGATGACAAATTCATTGAACAGCTAATTTTTTATTCTGGACACCCAACATTCTGAATGCATCCATAGGTACATTATTATCTGAAAACACAGAGCTGTCCCCTTCTGCTCGTTCTCCAGACAGAAGTTTAGTTTAACCCTCACTGCGCGACAGAAGGAACCTGTTTGGGCTGGGACGGAGGAGGAAGCGGTGGAGGACATTTTGGTGCTCTGGCTGCAGCTTTTTTGGGCGGAGGCTTTTTGGCGTTGGGCTGAAGAGCTCTGGGCGCAGGCTTTGGGAGGGGCACTGCTTCCTCAGAAGCTGCTGCTGTTGGGGTTCCAGCTGGGGCTGCAGTAGGAGGTGGGGGGGCCTGAACCTTGGGCGGTCCGGGGGCTCTCGGTTTGCAGTACTGGACCGTCACCTGCTCCGTAGATTGGTTCCCTTTAGTTATGTTGATATTTCTCTTTGCTGTTCAAAAAGAGATAAAAACAGGGCAGTCAGATAATGAAAACACCCTCGCGCTGATGTACTTATCCTGAAAATGTATTTTAGTCTGATGGTCGAGCACGGTGGTGGAGGGCTCATGATACGGGCTTGCTTTGGTGCAGGACCCAGAACTCCACGGAGGCAGCCAGGTACACTCAAACGTACGTTGATAAATAAAACAGAAAAACACAGAACACTGGGAATGCTGAGAACTAGGAGACGCAGGGAGGAGGCTGACATGACAGTGAAACCAGGAGGGTGGAGATAAGGAGCAGGTGTGTTTGGTTAGCAGGGGAGCTGAGGGGAAAACCCAGAGACTGAACACCACATATGAAGCAGTACTGAAGAGTTTTAGAGTCAAAGCGGGTCGTTTAAGAGGATACCAACCGCAGCAGCTATAATCTACAACAAAGCAGCTGAAACGTGTAAAAGAAAAAGTGCTGCAGAGGCTCGGTGAAAGCAGAAGAGCTGTGGTCGGATGTTAAGAGAGCCGTGTAGAAATAAACGCCCACAGGCCACAAACTGAGATGGTCACGTCAGGTTATTTCCTGTGAAATGCTTCTAGGAGCCTCTGAGTTGTGAGGTGTTGAATGTTGGGTCAGTAATCGTTAAAAGTTTCATGTCACGGTTTAAGATGAGGATCAGGAGAGCTCAGAGTAGGGTCACTGCTCCTCCTCATCGAAAGGAAACAACTGAGGTGGTTTAGTCATGTGATCAGCATGCTTCCTGGACACGGTCCTCTGGAGGTTTTCTGAACACGCCCTACAGGAAGGAGACTCTGGGGCAGACCCAGATGTTGCTGGTGGGGTTAGATATTCTGCAGGTCTGTGGTTTGTTAGAGGAGCAGAAGCAGTGCCAGAGAAGATGACTCATTAACAGAGTAGAACCTGGACTTGTTTGAGACAGTGAAGGACAGGTCAATCCATCTCAGTCTCCTAAAGCATGCTGCTGCATGGTGACACTGTTAGCACTGTTGACTTGCATCAAGAAGGTTGCAGGTTCAAATCCCAGCTGCAGCCTTGCTGCATGGAGTTTGCATGTTCTACCTTGGGTGCTCCGGTTTCTCCCCCACTGACCAAAAACATGCATGTTAGAGCTGATTCACACGATCTGTGCAGCATGAGAGACCACACACACGGCGAGAAAAATCATGGATATAACACTTTTGGTCCAAAATTGTTGGTGTGCAAAAACTACACACTACGACCTGATTCCACTCCCTGGTCAGGCAGGAAACCTCTCGAGATCAAACATGACGTTGGAGTACACAAATATGGCGGATAGGGCTGGGCAATAAATCGTAAATTTATCAAAATTTCTGACTTTTATCGATATCATTTTCCTTGTCAATAAATTTGGTAATAAAAAAATAAAAATATGTGTGTAGGTTGGCGACGTTCATGTCCCTTTAAGAAGTGGGGTGGGGTTAAGGTTGTCAGGAGGGGAGAATTGGGAAAAACCAACCAAAAAATATCTTTCCGTGTGACCCGGACACCTTAGATTAACTAACTATGGAAGCCCATTCACGCCACTCTGATTAAAAAAAATAAAGTAAAATTCTCATAATTATGACTTAGCTACCTCATTTTGATGAGATACTATCTCATCATTACGAGATAGCTACGTCATAATTATGAGATCATTTTTTTTATCTGAGTGGCGGGAATGGGCTTCCATATCTAACTGCTTTGGGTAAAAGTATCTGCTGAATAAATAAACACGAACCTCCTGCTAACGCCGGCTGTTACACACAAGAGCTGCGGGGGATATTTTGGCCACTAGTGTGAAACTTCCTGTTTCCTGTATACATCCTGGCTGATAGAACAAAAGCCACATGTATTTTTTTTTTATCAGTTAAAACTAATTCTCTCTGATTGCGGGAGGAGGTCGTCCTAGCAGGAGGTGCATAAGTAGAACGTCCATAATGAGGACGGGCAGCACCGACAGCCCTAACGCTGGAATATTGATGTCTTTATTAGTTCCTGTGGTAAAGTTGAGCTGAGGGGACTTACGTTTATATGGCGTGGTGATGGTCACTACTGCTCTGGGTGAATCAGGCGGGGCCTCCAAAATCGGCTCCAGCTGGCCCTGATCTGAGTTCTGGCTCAGGGTGGAGCTCCTCCTGTGAGTGGGGTTTGGAGCCGACGATCCTGCTGCTCTGAGAGGCGGGGATGGGTTTTGGTTGGATGAAGCCTGAGTGGTGCTGGACTCCTGGGAGGATGAGTTGCTGGAGGCTGGGTTCTGATGGGCTGATGATGCCGTCTCAGCTGCAGAGTTCACCCAGGTGGTGGTACCGCTGCGACTGCCCACTGAGCCAGACTTCACCAGGGAGAAGGTGCCGCTGTCCTGAGAGGCTGTGCTGAGGGGAGGAAGAGAACCAGAACTCATTTGGAGTCCCACTGTTGGTTTAATTTTGTGTTCCTAAGAGGTACCTGTTTGTTTTAGAGAGAGGGAGGTGAAAAGAGGAGCAGCAGGAGGAGGCTGTGGATGAAGTGGAGGAAACGGTTCTGCTCAGCTTTTCCTTCTCTGAGAAGAAAGATTGTGTAGCAGGAGCAGGAAGGTCCAGGATCTCAGGCAGGTCTGGGATCTCAAAGGATTCAGCTGAGCACAAAACAAAAAACCAAAACTCATTTATGCATCTAGCTCTGATTCACGTTTACTGTAACTAATCTGAAGCACAGAGGCCCAAAACCTACACGCCTGCTTACTGACTGAATTCAGTTGAACTTTGACCTTCAGGGGCACTGACACAAAGCTGGTGCAAAACCCGATTCTATAAAATCTATTCATTTATTGTGCAAAAAAATAGTAGGAATTCCTTTTTAGAATTAAAGTTCTACTTTAACCTTTTAATCAACAAGTCAGTCACTTGGTAGACAGCGGTGCCCCCAGAAAAATTTCATAGGGGGGCCATGGGGCCTGAGAAAATTTTGGGGTGGCACACCAAATTGATCCTCAAGGTAACTCTGGGAAAGTTTAGCCTGTGATGATGTAATAAATGCTCCTTTATTCATTTTCATAAAAAAATAAAAATATGCGTCCAACACACTTGCATCAAATTTGAGAAACACAAATTTTTTTCAGAAAAAAACATTTGAAACATTTGATGTGTTGTTTCAACATTTATTTTAGATTTTAGAACAGCTTAATTCACCTGTTGTTTCTTCACTAAAACATCCACAAAAACTCTGGTGATTAAAACTTTTGTTTTGAAAATGGTGAGCAGCAGCGACATAAACATTTTTTTTAATTCTATTTCTTCATTAGATGTATAATTTTTATAGTGTTTACATGTCTTCACTAAACAAGATAAATTTATGGTTTGTGTGAACATTAAAATGACTTATTAAAGAACACTGGTCTTCCCTGGAGTGGCCAGTGGGGTGGCCAGCAGTTTTCTAGGGGTGGCCATGGCCACCCCTGACCACCCCTTGGGGTGCCACTGTTGGTAGAACACATTTTAGTTCATTTATCAAATTGAAAGATGCATCAAACCTGCCTGAGGGAAAAAAATACTAAATCAAGAAAATTGTAAAAAATATGAAGAAGTTTGAATATTGAATTGAACATTTTTACCTGACTCTATGTTACCTAAATATTAACATTTCTGTTTTTATCCTATTATAACCATTTTTGCCCAACATGGATAAGAAAAGGCAAAAGGGACAAATTTATTTTTGATGTGAAAGCTAACGGGTTAAAGTGAAGGTAATAGTGAATCAGCCAGATTAAAAATCTCCCTAAACACACAGATCGACAGTGTTTACAGCTCAGACGTGTCGGAGGAATCAGAGCTTTTTAAGAAAGTAACCTTTAGATTTAAAGATGTGGTTCACTCGTTTAACCAATACATGTGGTGGAGTTGCTAATGCTAATGGTTAGCTTCTACTAGCTTCTGCTAGCCCAGACGTTCTTTGCTGTTTCCTGGACGCTAAACCAACAACTGCCTTCCCCGTCGTGAGTCAAGATAGGTGAGTCCATGGCCGTTTCTCAATATGTGTACTTGTCTGTACTTGTGTACTCACGTCCTTGTGAAACGTCATCATCGTTGGACCAAGTACTGTTCCAATCCTAAGTATGTATCGTGACAAGTTTGCTCAAAGTTCCCGGATGTGTTCTTGCTCCGCCCATTGTATCGAGGATGCATTGATGCGTCCTTCTGCGGACTTGGGAAAGCAAATTGTCCCATAATGCATTGCGTCGCTAATCGTTATACACCGAACGGCAGAGGAGAAAGCTCATAACTGTAATGTTTTATATCAGAAATACAAATAAATAAATATAAAGCAGCCTGCTATTGTAAATAATTGTGTATAACCTGTAAAATTAGCTGTGTGTGTTTGTTGTTTTTCACGATCCCTCAAAATGCTAAATAGCTAACCCACTATCAAAATAAAAGCAGCGTTGCTTTGTTATGATGAAAAATAAACTTTTTTCTTCGTTTAACAGCAGGAAATGCTGGTAATTTATCAGTTTTGATCAAAAGTGGACCAAATATAATACAAACAATATGTTTTTGTAGTTATTTTGTTATTCAAAGCAGCATTCCGCAACTTTGCAGTTATATGGTCTCTGTCGCCCTCTAGAGGCTTGCTGCGTAACGTAACTGTCGTAAAATCAAATCTCTCTCTGGGGCATAAGAGGCATGTTTACATTCCTAATGTCAGGCAAAACAACGAAAACAAACTCTTCCACCTCCACACATTGAATAAATAGTTTTATCAGGACTGTATAACAACTTTATGCCCGACCAAACACAATAACCCTGGTGAAATCATTTATTACTTACCTAGCCATTAGCAGCACGGCTAGGTCAGAGTCCGTAGTTCATGCTGTTCTTTCTAAAAGAGCTCTCCAGCGAGGAAAAGACGGCCCAATAATAACTCTGGTCTTTGCTCTTGCTCTATCACGTTCTCCTTTTCTTTTCCTAGATTCCTCTGATAAGGGATTTCTAGCTTTCTTTGGTGAATCTGCCACTGCTACAGCGAGTCTATGTTATACAATTATAGCAAACCAAAGGGATAAAAAAATGCGCGTTCTAAACTCGCATTATGTCCGCCAAAATGCTCGTTCAAGACGCGCGTTTTGGCAGACATAACGCGCGTTTAGAACGCGCGCTTTTTTATCCTATTGGCTTGCCGTAAAACAACACCCAGTCAATACATCCCGCGGCTCCCCGAAGCACAAAAACTGTATAGTGCAGTAAACAGACGTGGGACCCCCCAACACTATCACAGGTATGAAAATGAACATAATAGATGATAATATGACGCAAAAACTTTACAAAAAAGCATTATTTTAAGGTGTAAAAGTTGCGGAATGTTGCTTTAAGGCACAAACTAGACGTTTATTTTTATGTCAGGTCGTTTTTTTAACCATAGCAACAAGCAGCGCTTGTTGCCATGAAGTGACGGAGTACGCCTCTGTTCTAAATGCCATCCTTGTCGTCCCGTACTTGGTAGAGTGGACTTTCTAGTGTCCTTGCCAAGAACTAGCATCCTTGAGTACTGAGAAACAGCCCATGAATGTTAAGTGACAGTGTGACGTAGATCTGTCAGGATTTTCTAATCGTCTATTTTCTATCAGAAGCTAATGCAGGAGAGAGGTGTAGGAGACTATTTTCATGTTCAGCCTGCATGAAAAACTCAGGGTGACCCATTAGAAACAGAAATAATCATTAAAACACTTTTTTCAGTGTTCCACACCTTTAAATAAGACAACTGGGTGTTAGTTTGGATTGTGCTGGTTTTTTGGTTATTAGCACAATGGTAGCACATCTGAAACCTGCTTCAGTGGTAAGAGGTGATAAGCAAACGGAAATATTTTTCTTTTTATCTATTCAATAATATGTCACCCACAGAAAACGCGTCCAAACTGGGAAAATAGTTGCTAATAATAAAAAGCACAATCACATGCATCAGAGTGTGTGTCGTAAATGATTCTCAGCTAGCATCACGTCACGTTTCAGCTCAGCTCATCATGGATAGAAGCTAAAGTTTCGTTTATTGGCCTACCTTCAGGGAACAGGCTGGAGCTGTTCTGAATCAGAGGCTCAATGACCGTCACCACCTGCACCGACGAGGCTGCAGCCATGTCAAACAGAGCAGCTTCTCTGAAAAGGTGCAGAGCAGCATGTTAACCACAGAATAACCTTAAACTAGATCAGAAGCACGCCTTAATAACGCTAGGGACCACTGAGCCAAATGAGGACAGCATCAGGTTGCAACAGCTGTGATCACACTCTTATGGTGGGTGCAACTTGGCACCCTGAGCACTACTTTTCAGGTTTTTTGCTTTAGAAAATGTTTTTAAAACAGAGAAAGTCAAAACATGGACAGTGGGGACGGAAAGGTACTCACCCTTCAGCTTGTGGCCAGAGCAGGTTGGGCCCCAGCACAATGGCGATGTTACTGGGGGTCATTTTGTTTACCGCCTGCTGTTCCGACAGCAGAGACAAGAACTGGATCAGGTACCTGGCAGGTAAAAGAAAACGTTAAAATTACCTTTGGATAAAATGTTAAACTACCGCATCAAATAAAAGTGGAACATCTACTGAACCTCATGGTTTGTAAGGTAAACAGTAATGTCTCGTTTCTCAAAGCCCTACCACATGGCCCCACGGAGGGTCAACAAACACCAAGTGGGGATTCTTTTAATTTGAGGAAATTTTAAAACAATTGCTGCAATCAAAAATGTTGTGTAATTTATTGAAAGATAAAAAAGAACTGTTAACGAATAAAAACACAAACTCATCCTGTGACTAGGGAACACGGAGACTATAGTGACATCTAGTGTTCACGGGTGGTATTGCAACAACAGAACAACTTTTCCAGCCGTCTGGGTGTTGGTTCACTGCTGACATGTGAAGTGAGCAGCCAGCACCATGTCCAGTGATGAATCGTACAGGGTAAGGACTAATTTCTACTAATAAGTTTATTTTACAACAGTATTTACCGCTAGAACATCTTCTGAGCTCAGAATCAGCTGCTTGACTTGTCCACCATTTTATACAGTCTCAGCCTCGCCTTGCCGAGCGGACTTTTTACCACAACGGTGCCCTCTAGTGGCTGGTAGATGTAAACATAAACCCAGTGTCGTGCCCGTCAAAATAAAACGTTGATTATTTTTTTATACATAGCTTTTAAAGAAAAAACTGTACCTTCATTCTGCACACCTCTAAACGCCCCGTGGAGGTGTTATTTTTTAAAAATATAACTTTTTATTAAATCGTTCCATATTCCACCTTTAGGTCGTTAAGAGAATAGATGTTTATTTAGTGCAAACTGCAGCAGCAGCTAGCTGTAGCACTTTTAGTCTTTCTGACAATTTTATAACAGTTTAATAAGAAAATGACTAAAGTGTAAAAGTTTATGAAGTTTTCATGACTTGCGCTAAAATCTGAGCTGTTTTCACTTTCACGTTCATAGACGTTTATCACAGTTGTACAATATAATTATCATACATTTTATATTATATATTCTATATTATGCATGTGTATGTTGTTAGAACATGATATTATATTGTTTCAAAGTGAAATTTTTATTCTAAGAACGTGAAAATTATATTGTTAGAACAATAAGATTATCATGTTGTAATGTAATATCGCTGTAATTTATTTATTTTTCATGGGTAGCAGCTCTGCGTTCCAGTATCATATTGCTGTGTGTTTTGTGGTCTTCTGCGACCTATTTAGAATTTTATATTGGGCAAATGTAGAAGGTTTTTAGTGCAGACACGACCCATGCTGACTGAAATCTGACCTAGTTAGGAAGGTGTTTTCCCAATGATGGCGCACTTCCGGTTTTTGTGAAAAAGATCTATCCAAGGTGAATGAATGATGTCTCAGCTCCTTCTGCACGTTTACAACCTGAGCCTCTCTCGTCTGCTGACCTGAAGTCTCACAACAAGCAGTCACGCTTTATGGCAATCCATGTTTACACCTCAGAACAGATGAGCTAGAGATGGTTAGCATTTATTGTACCGTGTTCATCATGGCAGAGCCGCTGAGGAAAATCAAACTTTATCTGATTAAACAAAAAGAAAAGAAGCACGTCCGACCCAAAGCGGGATCAAACAAGAGTCAACATCAGGAAAGCATCTCCTGAATGGTCTCAGCTCAAAGACAAATAAGGATTCAAACTAGATGCAAACCTTCCGATCATGCTATTGCGCTTGTAAGTATAACTGAAATATGTGTTCAGCTGGTTTGAAAACAGCGAGAGGGAGGGGACAACAGTTACGACAGTGATTTAAAATGGACACTAGGGGGTGGTAAACATGCAAAAACTGCCTGGCGTCCCTTTAAACGAACTATCTACAACAGGTAAGATACTAATTATTCAGTCTTTCAGGAATAATTTGTGAGGTTCTTTATTTGTGCAAAGATAAAATGCAGATACCTGAGGTTGTTGTAGTTTTCAGGTGGCAGCTTCTGCAGTAGTCCTCTGAACTTCTCCAGCTTCTCTGTCAGGTCTTTTTCCCTGTGAGACCAGAAACACACACTCAAGAGATGAAAAGACTCACAGGAAAGGATCCAGCTAACACACACACACACACCCTGCTGCTTTGAACCAGTCGTTGTAGAGTTCAAAGGTCATCAGGGGCTCGGGAAGCTCTCGAAGGTAACACTTCAGGGCTCCTGTGTCAAGAAAATCCAGAAAAAAATTCACATTAAACATAACTTTTTATCATCTGATTAATAAAGTGCCTCACCGCCTGTGATGTTGAAACTATAAACTCTATCATGTCACTGCTGTCACACAGCTGACATTTAGATAACATTTTACAAAAATGGAAACTTCTTGGAGTAAACGGAAGAGGAACTGAGTCGCTGAACACGAGCTGTGAAAGTCACGAAGGCCAGCCAGACGAGGAAGAGCACCCATGACAGAAACTCCAGCTGAGAGTCAAAACCAGATGGGTGTATCTGTACCGGCGACGGCATGAGGGTCCATGCTGAACTCGCCGTGGTCCACCGTTCCCTGATCCAAGCAGGTCTTCAGCCTCTTCACCACGGAGGCTGCTGCTGCAAGCCGGAACAAACCCTACGGAGAGGCGAGCAGTGAGAGAAACAATGATGGGGTGTGATTGAGCTGCATTATGGTGAGAGGAAGCAGCTGTACCTCTTCTCTCATTCCTGTTTTCAGCAGCATCTGAATGCACTCCTGGATGGGAGCAGCGATCTCTCTGCTGCTCTCAGACAGATGTGAGAGCAGAGGCTCCCCGTAGACCTTCTGGTTGGAGAGGCCTAGTGCTGGCTCTGCAGAATCACACACACTTAGGACATGAACACACGTGCTTATCAACGTCAGCCCAAAGCATGCTCACCATTCTGACTGTGGCTCTCTTTGAGCTCACTGATGGTTTTGTCCAGGAAATCGTGTGAGCTCTTGTGGTATTCAGCCTGCAGCTCGAGAAGCTGATAAGACAAGAAATGTGATGTGGTTAATAAAAGAAAGGAAGATTTGGGTTATGATACCCGTCATGAAACTCACACGGATGAAATAATTAGCGTAGTCATTTTCCTTAGTTGCAAAGTGATACAGGTCAGCGGAGTATTGGTCCTATAGAGACAGAGGACAAGTGAGCAGGGGTCAGAGGTCAGGAACACCACAAAAGTTCATTAAGATCAGCTGATCAAAGGAAACTCAGATACCTTGATGCTCTCTAACCTCCTCCACGCTTCTTCCACCTCCTCCCTGAGTCCATCCTGTTTCGCCTGTGGGCCGGTGCTACCCTGACTCCTGTAAACACACACACACACACACACACGCACGTGCACGCACATGCACACACACATGTACACACACACATGCACACACGCACACATGCACATGCATAAACGCGCACACACGCACACATGCACACACACACGCACACGCACACACACACACACACTCTATATTGTAGCTCAGTGGTAAAAGAACACACACTGTTTCCTGAGGCCGTCACACACCTGACTCTAGCATTGTTCCAGTCTGTAGTGAGCTTTGCAAACTGCTTCTTGTTCTTCAGGATCTCTGGTAAATCTTCCTGAAAGGAAAACAACTGACTTTAGATTTAGAACCTAAGAAGTCCATCTCAGCTTCTACAGCCTGAAAAAAGCAACCTGTATAGAAACTACTCAATAAAGCGTAGGTAACAACTTGCATACACTTGGCTTAGGTAATTTATATTCCACATATGTTTGTAAATAGTAGCTTATATTCAAAGTTAAGACATACTTGAAGGAATTAGGTCAAATCTAACCGAGTTACCTTTTCCTTATTGGTAAATTTTACATTTTTTCTAAGCTAGAAAATAATCAATCAAATTGGAATTCTCTGCCAGGAGCTGGGATCGATCCTGCAACCTTCAGCTTAGACAACCCTCTCTACCTACTGAGCTGTACTTCTGCCTGGTACAAGACTGGTATGAATAAGCATTTATTCAACCAAAAGCAATACAAAAATAGCATATTTCTGTTTTACAAAAGCTGAACTGAACATATATTCACTGTTGCTCAAGACTTTTTTACACATGCTGAACTATTTCCCTTAAAAGGTTAGTTGCTACATGAACTGTAATCTGATTACATTCTGGGAAAACATGTACAATTGTTTTCTATTTGTTAACCCTCAGGCTTCATTAGGTACATTTTTGTCCATTTGGGCATTTTTTCTCTATTCACCTGGACACCATTTTACCAGCGTTTGTGCATATGTTATAATTTTTTGTCGCAAAACCCCTCTCTTGACAAATTTTGAAATTTCATTTGGAATTTTGAAAATAGATAAAGGGAACACTATGAAAAAAAAACACTATACACTTGACTTTAGAGGACAAAAACGTCCCATTGACTTCAATGCAAACCACAGTTTTTGATCCTGTAGCCGCTGCAAAAAATAATTTTGCATTCTGTGATATTAGGGTTTCATTTTTGATAAAAGTAGTCATGTTTGTTATTTTTACTGGTCACCACCAAAATCAGTCATTTGTCCATTAGTGGGCCCCTGTGAGAAAACGTTTCTTTAGATCTTCTGCTGCTGTCACTAATGGAAAAATGACTGATTTTGGTGAACTGTAAAAATAACAAATATGACCACTTTTATCAAAAATGAACCCCTAATATCACAGAATGCATAATTATTTTTTGCAGAGAGGCTACAGGATGAAATACTGTGGTTTGCATTGAAGTCAATGGGACGTTTTGTCCTCAAGAGGGTTTAAATCTGTTGCTACACAAAAACTAATAAAGCATAAAATGTGATATTTTAATCCATTCTTGACACGTCTAAGGCTGATTGAAAAAATATATTTCACTCACCTAAAATATGTTTTATGTAAAATAACTCCTCTTTTGTCTGCTTTTTTCAAGAAAAAATGGGCATCAGATAACCAAGCTGCCATACAAAGGGTTACATTTTAGGTAAATATTCAATATTTGATTGTTTTGATCAGAACTGAAGTTGTTCGCAAGATTTAAGCCCAAAAAGCAGAAAATCTGGACCATTTCTACAGCAGCTTTTAGACATTTTTGTCCCTAAGACTCACGTGTGTGGTAAATTTGAAATCTGTTGCTATGCAAAAACTATAAATGTAAAAAATTCAATATTTTAGATATTTTATAACATGACCAAGACTGACTTGTAATAAATGTCCCATGCACAAAAAGTTTTTTTTTTAAAAAAGAACTAATTTTTAGTTTTTTTTTTTTTTTTTTGTAAATCACAGCAACGACTTATATTAATAAAACTGGCATTTCAAGGGTTAAAAATCTCAAAATGATTGAAATTTGTTTATGTTTGAGCAGGGCTGAAGTTGTTTAACAGATCTATGAAATAAAAGCAAAAAAAAAAACATTAATGTATACATTTTTATAGCCACTTTTACAAACGGACGTTTTTGTCCTCTAAAGACTCAAGTGTGTAAATTAAAGTGAAGCCTGAGGGTTAATAAAATAGGTAATCTGGCTGTTCTCAACTAATATGTTTGGTTAAGTTCTGTTCATTACAACTGGGTTCTAGTTGTTTATTTAAATAAATAGGTAATCTGGTTAGAATGAACTAATTTTTCTTTATTTCGGTCTTTAACTGATATATTTAGTCACATTTTAGATGGTTTTATTGGGTGACATTTAGAGTTAAAAAAAATCTGTTTTATCTGAATGAACTTTTGGAACGTAGAGACGTTTACCCATAATGCACTGGGTCATGTTTGGTGTAAACTACATACAGCCTATCAGAACCAAGCTGATCCCAGCTGTCAGCACGGTGGTGGAGAGCTGATGGTTTGGGCTCCTTACAGCCCCTGAGTCCAACAGGAAGTCCTCTGTAGACCAACGTCCTCTAGAGTCTGATTGAGTCTGAAAGCTGAAGTTTGGACCAAACTGGGTCATAAAACAGGACAATGGCCCCAAACACAGCAGCAGATCTACTACAGAACTGGAATCAAAGTGCCTAGGTGGTCCACAATGCTCACTAAGGCTGATTAGCTCTGGTGGCCATCTTGAATTGGGTTGACTCATTGTAACATTCTGGGAGTTTCATTCCAACCCGCCATGTGGTTTATGGGATGTTTGTGGTGACTCAACAGCATCACTACCTCACTGAGCTTATTGAGTGGCTCCACTACTTCCTTCTCCACCTTCATCTCAAAGTCTGCCAGCATGCTGGCTAGCATCTTCTCCATGAAGCAGCACATCTCCAGGACTCTCCTGCAGCACAGACACACCGGTGTAAAACCACTGGGATCATCTCACAGAATGAGAGGGACATGGATGGATAACAGCAGGAGAGCAAACCTGTCACCTGATTGAGGACTCTGCATCGAAGTCTTTGAGGCTTTCTGCCATGCTGATAGACAGCAGCATCAGAGGAAGCTTTTTCTGCACATAAATGAGCAAATCTGATTTTTTTTCCATAATAAAATGAAACACCATCATCTTGCAGACATAGCATCCTTGTACCATTCTTTTTTCAGCCTCCAGCCCCGGCTGACTCTGCATGCAGCCCTGCAGCTTCTTATGGAGGACTTGAGCCGCCTTCTTGGCCGGCTCCACCCGCTGCTCCACCTTCATTCAGTCAGTAAAAAATGTAAAACTTAGTGTGATTTTATTTTATTTTGGTAAATATATGTGCATATGCATTGCTGTGGTTGAAAAAGGATCAGAGAAAAACAAGATCCACATTAAGGTGTTTGAGTGTCAGGTAAATCTCTCACCACAACAAGGTCTTCATGTAGAAGATCGGTGGCATCTTGTGACCTGCAGCAAAGCAACATGTTTGTTACGTCATCCAGCTAACATGCTCTCATAAGGATTTACCACACCTGGGGTGAGTTTCTGTCAAAAAAAGTAAGTAGCTGCTTCAGAAACTTCAGATTAGAGTTTAATTCTGATCAGACGCTCACCTATAGATCATTATTTTAAAGAAAATGACCCATTAAGTTGTTATTTTGGCAAGAAACTATTTTAAATTTGAGTCAAACATGTTAAACACTTGATTCAGAAAGTCTTTTTAATATTCCAAAATGGATCAATCTTATTTTAGTTTAACTGTAATGAAATTTTACATAAAATAGATCTGATCTTCTTAAAAAAGGACGTTGCTGTTTTATTAATCACTACCTTTTTGGGAGTGACACGTTCAAGCTTTCTAAGTTAAAGTTTTCACACTATGAGGATTCAAAACATCAAATTCATTAAAAGTCAACAGAATGTTTGTTTCAACCCCAGAAAACATTCTGACTTGTATAAATGCTGCTAGAATTCCTTCAACAGCATGAAATGTAAAACTGTAGAGAATTATACATCTTGTTAAAAAGGACAAAGTTAATGTTCCGGATAGCTTAGTGCCACTGAAATATATAAACAGTTGAAATCCAATTTCCAGGTAAAAATCAAACCACAATGGCTGGAAAAAAAGAAAAGAAGAGAAAGTAGAGAGGAAATTGTAAAAAAAAAAACTATTTACTATGAAAGAAACTATTTCTAAAGTCTAAATGAGCCCAAAGAAGTGAACCACACTGTGCTCCAGCAGATCCTTCACAATAAGAGTCTCTAACACTCACAATCAGTAAGTCAGGGGATTTATATTATAGAACAATATTAATAAACTTATCCTTTTTTTTGGGGGGGGGGGTCAGGTCAGGAGCATAATAGACATTGGTTTCTCTTTACAAATATTCAAACAGCCTACTATAGCCTATATTGATCCCACAGTGGGGGATCAATAAAGTCTATTCTATTCTATTCTATTCTATTCTATTCTGTTCTATTCTATAGATATTTTTCTGGAAATAGGCTTTCCACTTTTTTACGTGACATTCTGACTTTATGTTTTATTATTTCCTCTCAGTGGCACTAATATGCGGCCATACAGGATGAGAGTATTCTGTTTATGTAGATATGAGTTTATTTGTAAAACAAAACAAAACCCATGTCATTCCATTTTTAGCAATTTTCAAAATAAAGTTCGGTGATTTTGATGTGTGCATGTGTGTGCATGTGTGTGTGTGCGTACGTGTGTGTGTGTACGTGTGTGTGTGCGCGTGCGTGTGTGTGCGTGTGTGTGCGTGTGTGTGCGTGTGCATGTGTATGTGTGCGTACATGTGTGTGTGCGTGTGTGTGTGCATGTGTGTGTGCGTGTGCATGTGTGTGTGTGTGCGTACGTGTGTGTGTGTGCGTGTGTATGTGCATGTGTGTGCGTGTGTATGTGTGTGTGCGTGTGCGTGTGCATGTGTGTGTGCATACGTGTGTGTGTGCGTGTGAATGAATGAATGAATGAATCTTTATTGTCATTATGCAGAGCATGATGATATTATGAATGTCTCGTCTGCCACAGTGCCATAAACACATACATAAACACAACATAACACAAACAACTCCAAAAAAAAAAAAAACTATGTATGTATGTGTGTGCGCGTGTGTGCACGTGTGCATGTGTGTGTGTACATGTGTGTGTGTGCGTGTGCATGTGTGTGTGCGTGTGTGTACGTGTGTGTGTGTATGTGTGTGTGCGTGTGTACGTGTGTGTGCACGTGTGTGTGTCTGTGTGTTAATCTTTTGCTCTTCATTCTATTTGATGTAGAGGTGAATTTTGAGAACAGTTTTCTTCTAAAACTGTAAATGATGGTAAATGTCTCATCCCACAAACTTTTCTTTTCTCTGTCTCTATCAACAAACTGACAAACATATCAAAAAGCATCTGTTCACCTCTAAATAATAAGATCTGACTAACATGCCGTGTTTTTCCTCTGGTGCTGCCCTTTGAGGGACAGGATTGCACTAAACTACTGATCTCCTCACAGCTGCACTGATTTGAAGGACAAAAACTGACAATTAAAACAGGAGTCTCCCACGTTGCACCTCTTCTGCTCTGACACTTTTCAGACATTTCAGAAGTGAAACACAGAGGGAGTGGGCTGCTGAGGTGTCGTTCGGTATCAAGAGCAAAGAACACAAAATAAGAAACCCATCATCTAAACTCATCTAGCACATCAGCTTGTTTAGGCTCTGCCTCCCTAAATAACTCTTCTCTGGGGTTCGGTGAACCTTGTCATGCTTGGTGTTCCACCTAAAGGAAGCCCAGCCCCGTTCATGGAGGGGTCACATGAGCTTCAGCACATCTGAGGTGCAAATGACTTCCTGCAGTAAATGCATCTGAAGTTTTAAAGGAGAGACTCTCAACAGGTCTGAAGTGTAAAATAACTTCCTTTTTCTTCACATGGGCGGAACAAACGTTCAGTTAGAGTTTTTAATTCTATAAAAGCAAGTGCGGCGTGCGCGTGTGTTTTGGCATAGACGAGTGCACAGTTGGAGCTTCTCTCATCAAAGGTCACAGCATCAGTGCAAAGTGGCATCTGCAGTAGCTGGAGCCCACACGTCTCTGCTGCAGATGCATGTCGTTTATTATTAAACCACGGTGCGTCACTAGGGAAGGCTGCACTGCCTGCAGAAAACCACTGAAGTCCTGCTGCAAAAACATTCAGCATCCAAATTCAGAAGGTGTGAAGTTTGTCTCCCACACGTCTTCCTTCATATTCAGGTTTCATCATCACAGAACTCTTCGAGTGTTAAAGTTCTGGTGAAAAGTACCAGCCGACCCGATACCCTGACCTGACCCCCCACCACTTAACCCAAACGTATCACTTTCAAGAGGAACAAGCAGCCGTGACTTGCAGCAGCTTCACACACACTGAAAATGAAATCATGGACACCAGAGAGTGAATTTCCTCAAAGCGATAAATGAAACCTTCTTGTGCAGCGTCCATGAAGGCTGCTGGATTATGATATCTGAACCAAATCCAGTTCAAACAGAAACGTGCAGCTGAAGCCTAAATGACCTGCTGTCGTTGGAATTGTTTTAGACTTATCAACCAAACAACTCACTTCTATTACTCTTCTAATGACACACTGGGGTCCACACAACTGAAACATACACACGACAGTTTACAGGATTCCTGTTCGACTGTTAGAGCTGTTAAAGACTTACTTTGTCACTGATCCGAGCTGCTTGAAGATGCTCAGAGACTGCCGGAGCATCATGCTTTTCTATTCTTCAGCCCCACAAGGAATCCTGCTGCAGCACCGTCCACACAGCCACATCAGGGTTTAGAAGGTCCAGGTAGGTGAGGCGCCTACAGCTCTCCTGGTGGATGTTTGTATGTGTGTGTGCGTGTGTGTGTGTGTGTGTGTTTTGGCTGGCGGTTTTTGTTCTTGTTTTAGGAGTGTGCTTCTAGGTCACATGCAACAAAAATTTGCAAATGAGGAAGTTGCACAGATGAACATCAGCCCCTGAAGGTCTGCCGCACCATGATTTAACGCTTCGGAAAGCCCTCCTCTAAAGCATGCCTGACTGTGGAGAATGGGTAAAGTCATGTGTAGAACGGATGGGTCTCTCCTCTCTGACTGTGCAGGCACAGAGAACAGTGTTTAGCCTTGTAATCCTTCTCTCGGTAAGCACTTCTGTAAATGCTGCCAGCGTGCTAAAGAGTTAAAAGGATGTGAAATGTCTAAAGAGGAAACTCCCATGTTTCTTGTAACATGATTCTTGCCTAAGAATTAAAACAACATGATTTCTAATCTCAAATAATCTAATTAGTTTGAATGCTTGGAAAGCATACAAAGTATTGAGTTCCTCCTCCTCCATTTTTCAGTTTCCGTACGTTTTTTGGCATCTAACTAGTGCCACAATTTTTACACTATTTACACAAATGTGGTATCAAACCGTTCAGCTCATTCAGGTCATTCCGGGAATGACTTTTGGTATTGATATCTTCAACCGTTTCCGAGATATTCAGCCTTTTCTGCGATTTTTCAGCCCATTGAAATGAATGGGAAATCCTTCAAATCCTCAGATTTTTCACAAAATCCTTTCAGCTCTTTGAACTTTAACTACTTCAACATACTTCAACTTATAGACTTCATTCAACTTTTAACAAACCCAGAACAAGTTCAACTATTCTCATATGACTCTGCTTCTTGATATCTTTTACAGTTTTTCTACAATCACAGGTTAAACTTGAGGTACGATTTTGGAAAGTTCAGGACTTTCTCCTCCTCCCTCCATTCAAAAGAATAGGGCCAAAAACAGACTTTGCTCGACTTCAGGCAGTGCTCTGAGAGAACCGTAGAACCGATGGAAATGAGACTTGTGCTGGATGAAAGCTGACGGATATTCCTCTGTTTTGAGCTATAATTTATGGATGTACTCCAAAAATTGTGGTCGTAGCGTTATTTAGTTTGAAAAAGATTTAAAATATTTCTCCTTCCAGCCACTCAGAGATGTGATAACCCATATATGGTCATGCTGTCTCCCACTGTAAGTCAGAGCTCCAGATCTCAATCCAGAAAAGTAAATTCTGCTACGACCACATCTTTTGGGGTAGATGCGTAATTTTCTCAAAAACAGTAGGTTTATTTGTCTGCTTCGATGGGATGTTTTCGATTTTGCTGTAGCTGCCACGGTTTTTGCGCTACGAGGCTCAGAAGGAGGAGTGATCCTGATTTTCTCCCATTGGCACCCATTCAAATAATTCTCAGATCTTGTGCTTCGATCGCTGTCTGAGAGCTAAACTGTACTCGTCATATCTCCTACAATATTAAAGATAGGCGCACAAAAATCCACACAGAGCACCATCAAAGCCTTCGGCCGCTGACGGTTTTGGAATTTTTTGAACCAGTGCAATAGTTTTCGAATGGTGATGCGAGGTTCGAGGCCTGCAATTTGATGTTTGGAGCTGCAGATCAGGCGAACGGCAGTTTCAGATGATTTTCTCTAAACAAAAATCTGTTACGACCACATTTTTTAGAATACACTCATCAATTACGCAAAAACAGTAGTTTTACTCGTCCGCTTCGATGGGATGTCTTCGTTTTAGCTGTAGCTGTCACGGTTCATACGCTACGAGCCTCAGAATGATGATTCAGCCAGATGATTCTCCCATTCACTGCCATTCTAAATAACAGCATTTTCTGCTCCAGACAGCTGAAATTGTCTCATCATATCTCCTACAAAATTCAACATAGCCACACAAAAATTCACACAGAGCACCATCGACTCCTTCTGCTGCTGAAGCTTTTGGAATGTTTTGAATAGATGCAATACTTTTCGAATGGTTATGAGAGATTCGAGGTCTCCAATCTGAGTTTTGAAGCTGCAGATCAGCTGCAGTCTCCGATGACTTTCTCTAAAGAAAAATCTGCTACAACCACATCTTTTATAGTTCATCTGTAATTGTTTTTAAAAACAGAAGTTTTTTTTTGTCAGCTTCGATGGGATGTCTTTGTTTTAGCTGTAGCTGTCACGGTTCTTGAGTTACAAGCGTCAGAAGGAGGATTCAGCCACATTTTAATCCCATAAAAAACAGGCATTTTCTGCTCCAGACAGTAGAAATCATCTCATCATATCTCTTACAAATATTCTAGGTAGGCACACAAAAAATACATCTAGCACCACCAAAGCCTTCTGATGCTGACGCTTTTGGAATTTTTCAAATCGGTGCAATACTTTTCGAATGATGATGAGAAGTTTGAGGCCTCCAATTTGACATCTAACAGCTGAAGCTGACTGTAAGTACATGCAGACAGGTCGTTAACACCTGCAGACGGCTCGTTAAGCCTAATTATAAACAATTAAAGATCAATGGATCAAAGACTTTTCCTTATGAGTCAAGTTCACCTGTGTGTGTGTGTGTGTGTGTGTGTGTGTGTGTGTGTGTGTATGCGTGTATGCGTGTGTGCGTGCATGCTTGTCTTTCTGTCCATCTTTCTGTGTGTCTGTCTGTATATGTCTGACCCCAGAAGCCAGTAAAAAGGTGTGAAACCACAGCTGTTCCATCCCTTCTCCCTGATTGGCTGAGAGTTTTCAAATTTCTGCTGTCTAATCAGACATACACACCCACACATATTATACCTTAAACCGTTCAGCTAGGTCTAAGGAACCCAGTGCCCCCCCACCCCCTCATCCCTGCTTTCTGATTGGCTGAGAGAGTGCAAGCTTCTTCTTGGTTAGCAGAAATACTCGCCCACACATATTATACATCAAATCGATCTCAAGAACCCAGCCTGCTCTCTGATTGGCCGAGAAAGTTTAAGATTTTTCCAGGTTAACAGAATTACTCACCCAGACATGTTATACACCAATTCGATCGGCTTGGACTCAGGAAACCAGCCGTTCACCATCCCTGGTCTATGATTGGCTGAGAGAGTTTTGAAACTTCAAAGTTCAATTTCTGCTCTTTCTAACAGTTTATTTTTTTTTATCTCATTCTGATAACTTTGACAATTGAATTCATTTTCAACTTCACTTCAGTTCTAATCCATGTTCATCTATCAGTTTCAGCTGCTAAATTCACAGTTCAGCTAATTGTGAAAATGTAACTATTAAACTATACCTACTCAAATACCAGCTGTTTAAACATTTCAGCTGTCCAGTTTTTTAAACTGTGTACTGACATTTCAGTTTTCTGCTGTTTAGAATTTTTCTCTCTTTTCTCCACTTATTTATTTGGCTTTTATTACTTGTTAGTGATTTTTTGCTCTTAAATCTTTAAATCTTTTCAGCTCATTTTTACAATTAAGCTAAATTTTCGCAGCAGAAAACTGCTTATTTCAGTTCAGCTACTCAGCTATCAGTTTTAAAATTCAGCATATCCTGCTAATTTCACAATTCAACTAATTGTGAAAACTACATACACTCAAATATGAGCTGTTTAAACATTTTAGCTGCTCAGTTTTTGCTTAGATATTTCAGTTTTCTGCTGTTTAGGATTTATTTTCTCTATTCTCTACCTACTTTTCGGGCTTTTTAAAACTTTTTAGCAAATTTAGCTCCTAAATCTTCAAATACATTCAGCACATTTTGACAATTAAGCTTAGTTTTAGCTTCAATTCAGCAGTTTCAGCTATCATATTCAGCAATAAAGCATTCAAATGCATTTCTGCAAGAAATGCAATTAATCTAGTTCTGATTCAGATTCAAACTGAAACAGGAGCTATCAAAAATTTCTACTTCAGTGGTGGAAAAAGCCAAAGTACAGTTTTGTCAGCTGCCTCCTTTTAGAGACACTCATCTTTGTATGTTGATACCAAATACTGATGATGGATGTAAATAAGACATGGAAGAAAAGTAGAAGGAGTTTTTATCACCGGCCTTGGGATACATGGCTGTAAGACTTTAGTTTGAACAAATGTCAACAATAAAACAGTAAGCAGAGCATACACATGTAAGAAAATGTTAATAAAAATGACTAATAATAAAAACTATCATTCTAACAAGAACAATATTAAATGTTCATAAAGGTGCAGAAAGGAGCAATCGCTTATTTACGTCTGCTCATCCTGTCGTCTTCAAATAATCATAAGGTAATTCACAAATTATACATATCATCTCTATACAGACTGAAACATCCATCCATCCATCCATCCACCCACCCATCCATCCATCCATCCATCCACCCACCCATCCATCCATCCATCCATCCACCCATCCATCCATCCATCCATCCATCCATCCATCCATCCATCCATCCATACATCCATCCATCCATCCATCTGATCCACTTCATCCTCACCGGAGTGGTGGGGAGCTGGTGCCTTACTCCAGCATCTCCAACAACCTGGACAGGTCTCCAGTCCATCACAGGAACACACACAGACAAACAACCAGTAACACACTCACTCACACCTAGGGACAATAAAGTCCCTGATCAAACTAACATGCATGTTTTTGTTCATGCAGGTGTTTTCCAGACAGAATGAAAGTAGCAAAAGTCATTCCAATATTTACAGTTTTTCTCCATTGGTTTGGCTCATTTCATGAAACAGAAATTACATTCTCAAAACTCTGATATCATTTGGCAAAACACTCTCACAGTTTAGCACAACACTATAGCTCACCTGCAAAAGCTCATATCTCTTCCAGAACTGTTAGGTCAGGCTTCAATCTAAATTCCTTTCTCATTTAAACAGTCAGTGTCTCCAAAATGGCAAAGATCCTTCTCAATAGCTTTGGCTCATTTCTCGACACAGATCGGACATTCTCATCATTCTTGGTGCTTTTGTCAACATAAACCTGGATGGTTGGTCACAACAACATGGTTCACCTGCAAAAGCTCATATCTCTCCTAAAACAGTTCACTCATGTGTCAAAACTACATTCCTTTCTAATCTGAATAGTCAGTGCCCCCAAAATGCATCGTCCCTTTGGCATTGTGTGAGTACTGCCATACAAAATGTTTAGATGTTTTGTCACTATGGCAGAGGACCAACAATAGACAATGATGTATGATATAAGTATCATAATGAAGACAGCTGCAGCTGAGGTTGTTGTGGACTTTAGGAAGCACACAGCCCCCCTCCCACCCATAACCCTGTCTGACACTCCCATCACGATGGTGGACTCATGTCGCTTCCTGGGCTCCACCATCACCCAAGACTTCAAGTGGGAGCCCACCATCACCTCCATCATAAAAAAGGCCCAGCAGAGGATGAACTTCCTGAGGCAGCTGAAGAAATTCAACCTGCCAGCACAGTGGATGAGGCAGTTCTACACCGCAGTCATCGAGTCCATCCTCACCTCCTCAATCACCGTGTGGTACGCTGGAGCCACCACCAGGGACAAGAAGAGGCTGCAGCGTGTTGTACGCTCTGCTGAGAAGGTCATTGGCTGCAAACTCCCCTCCATACAGGACCTGTACACCTCCAGGACATTGAGGCGTGCAGGTCGGCTCACAGCTGACCCGTGTCATCCTGGACACTGTCTCTTTGACCCGCTCCCATCTGGCAGGAGGTTCAGATCCATTCGGACCAGAACCTCTCGCCACAAGAACAGTTTCTTCTCCTCTGCTGTTGGACTCATGAATGTCAATCCTAGGGCTGCCCACTCCAGTCGCTTGGTCCCAGTCACATGACCCGGTGTTGTGTTTGTACCTGAAGCTGATCCACTCTGATTAGTACCTGCACTGTGTGTATAGTAGCTGCTTCTCTAATTATTGACACTTTATATTAATTATTTTATCATGAGTATATTATTACTTCTTATATTTGCTTATCTCTTATTTTTTATCTTTCTTTTTGCACCAAGTACCACAGCAATTTCCTAATGTTGTGATTTCTCACACATCTGGCAATAAAACTCTTCTGATTCTGATTCTAATACAGTAAATTGCGGTTTTCTGTTGAAATTGTTGAGGTCAGATGATGCAAATACTGATTCTGAAATCAGGTAAAGGAGGTATTGAAACCAAATACTGTAAAACAGGGGATAAGCAAAGTTTTACTAATTATACACCCATCACCCGTGTCTTTAATTTCACAACTCAAGTCCTTGAAAAACTGTTTGTACAAAAATTAGATACATTTACTGGAAAAAATAAGTTACTGAATGAGAATAAGTCTGATTTTAGATCGAATAGATCAACAGCTTCGGCATTAATGGAAATAGTGGAAGAAATTGACCAGCTCCGGTGGCCTAGTGGTAGAGTGTCCGCCCCAGGACTGGGAGATTGGGGTTGCTGCCTTAACGAGTGAATTTCTCCACTGTGGGATCAATAAAGCCTATTCTATTATATCTCTGACTGATCTGAACCTTTAAGTGACAAAAACAGTAAATCTGAGATACTTGATCACAGCACTGTGAGCTCAGATAAATGTGACTGTGTATTTTTCCCACTTCACCAATAGTTGATCTTCATGCCGGTCGCTGGGATTTAGAGGATGGCTGATCCCTCTCTAACCTAAAGACTCGGAGGCTCCTGGAGCTGTCCGAAGTGCTGAATCTGAAGCTCACGTGTCTTTTTAACCCACCTCTCTGACATCCTGACCAATAATTTATTACCTCCCTCTACTCTCACACTTGTCCAAACCTGGGGCTAACATCACTCAGAATTTAACCATAAGCCCTATCAAATAGAAAAGTTTTGAGCCTAGTCTTAAAAGTAGACAAGGTGTCTGCCTCACGGACTAAAGCTGGGAGCTGGTTCCACAGGAGAGGAGCCTGATAGCTAAAAGATCTGCCTCCCATCCTACTTTTAGATATTCTAGGAACCACCAGTAAACCTGCAGTCTGAGAGCCAAGTGCTCTGTTAGGAACATATGGAACAATCAGATCACTGATGTATGATGGAGCTTGTTTATTAAGAGCTTTATATGTGAGAAGGAGGATCTTAAAATCTATTCTGAATTTAACAGGCAGCCAATGTAGGGAAGCTAAAACAGGAGAGATGTGGTCTCTCTTTTTAATTCTCATCAGAACTCTAGCTGCAGCATTTTGGACCAGCTGAAGACTTTTGACTACATTCTGTGGACCTCCTGATAGTAATGAATTACTGCAGTAATCCAACCTTGAGGTAATAAATGCATGAACCAGTTTTTCAGCATCACTCCTGGAAAGGATGCTTCTAATCTTAGCAATATTCCGAAGGTGGAAAAAGGAAATCCTACAAACCTGTTTAACGTGGGATTTGAATGACATGTCCTGGTCAAAGATTACACCGAGGTTCTTTACTTTGTTCTCGGAGGCTAATTTAATACCGTTTAGATCAGGTGACTGACTAAGCAGTTTCCTTTTCTGAGGTTCTGGTCCAAAGATGATAACTTCAGTCTTGTCTGGATTTAACAGCAGAAAGTTTAGAGTCATCCAGATTTTTATGTCTTCAAGACAAGCCTGTAGTCTACCTAACTGATTAGGTTCATCAGGGTTTATGGATAAATATAACTGAGTATCATCAGCATAACAGTGGAAGTTTATCCCATGTTGTCTAATGATTTTACCAATTGGAAGCATATATATAGTGAAAAGAATTGGTCCAAGTACTGAACCCTGTGGTACTCCACAAGTAACTCTAGAGTATGAAGAAGATTTCTCATGTACATGAACAAACTGAAATCTGTCAGATAAATAAGATTTAAACCAGCCTAGCGCTGTTCCTTTGATCCCTACAACATGTTCAAGCCTTTCTAAGAGAATATTGTGATCGACTGTGTCAAAAGCAGCACTGAGGTCCAACAAGACCAGAACAGACACAAGATTCTTATCTGAGGCCGTGAGAATATCATTTGTAACTTTCACTAATGCGGTTTCAGTGCTGTGATACTCTCTAAAACCTGACTGAAATTCCTCAAACAGATCATTAGTGTTTAGATGCTCACATACTCGACTGGCCACTATTTTCTCAAGGACTTTAGATAAAAATGGGAGATTAGATATTGGTCTATAATTCATTAGGTCATCTGGATCCAGAGAAGGTTTCTTAAGTAGAGGTTTAATTACAGCAACCTTAAACTCCTGCGGTACGTATCCATTTACTAAGGATAGGTTAATTATATCTAAAATGGGGGCAGTAACCAAAGGAAATGCTTCTTTAAATAATTTGGTTGGGATTGGGTCTAAAATACAAGTTGAAGGTTTAGATGAAGCTAATATTTTTGATAACTCTGAAAGCTCAACTGCATCAAAACAGTTCAAACACAGATGAGGTTCTACAGTTACCTCAGATGCTGCCTCACTTACTGAGGAAGAAGAAGTCGTGTTGGGGAGGATGCTGATGATTTTGTTTCTAATAGAATCTATTTTATTAGTGAAGAATTCCATAAAGTCGTTGCTGCTGAAGGCTAAGGGAATAGCTGGCTCAGAGCTATGATTCTGTGTAAGTTTAGCAACTGTACTGAAAAGAAATTTAGGATTATTCTTATTCTCCTCAATTAGTGANGAGGCCGAGGACTAGTGAGTGTGAGAGCCACTGTCTAGGATGAAACATCCAAGATCCATAAGTACATCAAGGACAAGGCCCCAACAGATGATGTGCTCAGAGAATGTCTCAGACAATGATGAACACAAGAGGAGGAGCTGGAAATACCATCATGAGAGGACAAACCCCTACATGGGATGTACCACCAACAGATAACTGAAGTGGCTGATATCAAGAAATCCTACCAATGGCTAGAAAGAGCTGGTCTGAAGGACAGCACAGAGGCACTCATCATGGCTGCACAGGAACAGGCCCTGAACACCAGAGCAACAGAGGCCAAGATCTACCACACCGGATAAGACCCAAGGTGACCGTGGGCACCAGGTTGGTGACCCCTGGTGTACAGGAACATCTGTGCAGAGTATGGACTGGAAGCCCCAAGGTCAAAGTGGGAAACACCCCCTAAGGTAGTAAGGAACGAGCGAGCCAAGCTCCTGTGGGACTTTCAGATCCAGACCAACAAAATGGTGATGGAGAACCAACCGGACATTGTGGTGGTGGACAAAAAAGAGAGGACAGCCGTTGTCATTGACGTGGCAATACCAAGTGATGGCAACATCAGGAAAAAGGAACACGAGTAACTAAGTACCAGGGCCTCAAAGAAGAACTTGAGAAAGCCTGGAGAGTGAAGACATCGGTGGTGCCCGTGGTCATCGGGGCACTCGGGGCAGTGACCCCCAACCTGGAGGAGTGGCTAAAGCAGATCCCAGGAAAAACATCAGACATCTCAGTCCAGAGAAGGGCTGTTCTAGGAACAGCTAAGATACTGAAGAACCCTCAAGCTCCCAGGCCTCTGGTAGAGGACCCGAGCTTGGAAGGATGAGACCACCCGCGGAGGGTAGGATGGAAATTTTTTATGTATATATCAGAAATACTGTTAATTTATATTTTATTCTGTTTCATTTCACTGTATGATGGCCTGAAAGGACACCTCTCCAAAATAAAATAAATTTACATATAATTTTTTAAGGAAGACATTTGATTGGGTGGGCCCAAGTTCAAAGTGGGTGGACTTGGGTCCACCCAGGCCTACCCATAGCCACGCCCCTGGAGTGTGTGTGTGTGTGTCTTCACAGCAGGAAGGTATCACCACATTAATGTTGATAAAATTGTAATTTTTTTGTTCAAACCAACACAAACAGCTAATTTACTCGTTTAGTTTCATGTCTGAGGCAGAAACTCGTTTCTGTTTCCCTTTAGTCTAAAGAATAAAACCACATCAAATCTGACTGATTTAGTTTGGATTCTCATTAGTTATTTGACATCATCGAGCCCGCAGGCCGGAACCAAAGCAATCAGCTAATTAAATATTAACATAAATGAACATAATTTAACCTGTAAACACAAACTAACATGGCAGCATACCTGTATGCCTGTGGGGGAGCAGACAGGTGTTCCACGTTACTCCCATCATCCAGGTGCATCAGGTATCAGTGACGTTCTGATCAGAAACAAGGAGACCCACAGAGACACAGCTGCCAGGGTTAGGGTTAGAAACTGACTCTAACACACAACACGTGGCTGATGTCATCAGAAACAGGCAGANTATTCGTTTTCATGGCTGGTCAAAGCAGCACTTACATTTTCCAAGTAACTCAGTTCTCTATGTGTTAAGAAAAATCTTTTGCAGGAAAAAGTTTGCACCAAAAACAAGCTTCTTATGATTATTTTTCTCCATTTACTGAGGTTCTGCTAAAGTGATAGTAGAAACTTCTTCCATCATGTCAGAGGAAAAATGAAGTCAGGTGTTACCTGATGTGGTCCTGTCCAAACCAACTCTGTTCTCTATAGATGCAGGATCAAGTGATGATGGACTGGCACTTCTTACTGCATCTACAGGACACATGAAGCACAAATTCTGATCTTAAACATGAGATGTATTACACCACATGTACACAAAATATAGAATAACTATAACACATGTAAATAGCTACTGTGTGACTGCAACACAAATTGTAACCTGATATATTTTTAAAGAATGCATTATTCCATGAATAAATGAGTCATTGATAAAAATCTTGAAATTAATCAGGCACATAGCAAATGTGGAATCAATGTTGCTGTCAAAATGAGCAGAAGTCACTCACCTGAACAACCAGGTGCCGTAGTTAGTGGCAGGAGGAGCAGCATGTTCTTGTAACGTCTCCTCTGGTGGCTCTAGGTCCATAAATATAATGAGAAAACCAGAGGAAATTCATTGGATGTCATGGTACCACATTTTTCACACAAGTCACTATTTTAATCATAAGTATTTACCGACACGATAGACTCACCTGAGGATAGTCCACAGCAGCCCAGACCTCCTGAGCTCAAACCATCCTCCAGCCTCAGCCTCCCAGTAGCTTGGATTACAGGTGCGCGCCACCTGAGAACCAGACAGGAGATTTAACTGTTAGATGATCATAATAGTGAGTTAAAACAGAAAATGTAAGAAAATAAGAAACAGAAACAAGTTAGAAAACAGAGTTCTATATGGAACTCTGCATTTAACTAGCAGCCACTGAAAGTGAAAGAGGAGCAGAGTGATGTGGTGTGTGCAGCACAGACATTCTGACCCACCTGTAACTGATTCAGGGAGGTTTTGCTCAGAGGAGTGAAAAATGAGTTTCAAAAGTCCAAGCATGAGCAAAAGAAGCTGTGGTCAACACAAATGTAGGTAAAAACATTACTGGACAGAATACATTTGATTTGATTTCCAAAGCGGAGCCAGCCGCCCACAGGAAGCTCACTTCAGCAGCTCTCATCCAGGATGTCATCCTTGGTCCCAATCTCAGCTCCTTCTTCACGTGACAGACCAGAGATCTGGTGATCCTACCATCACTCAGCTACGAGACCAAAAACACAAAGTGGAGCAGAATTTGGTCTTCCTACCAAACTGTACTAAACTCAACTGAAAAGAAAAACGAGTAAAGAAAAAATGAAATAAAATCTTGGGGATGTTGAAATAAAAAGTTAACCATGTTTTTGACAGTTTTTATTGCTTTTTTCCCTTTTTAACTGGAAGTGAATAATTGTTGCTTCATTTTTTCCCACAAGTCCATGACTGTTTAGTGGTTGTGGAGATGACTGACCGTATCCCTGTGGGATCCCTCAGGGCGTGTGGGGCGGCTGGCCCTCTGTGACGCTCCAGAGCAGGAACAGACTGGCACTGCAGGGTAACGATCCCCGTCTCATTGCTGAGAGTACCATTACCAGTGCCGTTTTTTTTTTTTTATGTTTTTTACTTTGTTTTGTTAAACCAAAGTGCTGTACAAAACAGAGCCAAATGCTCGAACATATCAACGAAACATAATGAAAGCATGGAAATCAGGTAATACACAAAAACATAGCACAAAACCACGGATAAAAACTCCTACTAAAAACTAACAGACTAAGAGAACAAGGTAAAAGTAACAGCAGAGTAAAAAATAATGCAGCAAGTGATAAAAACCAATTAAAATGGCACATATTAAATCATAGAAATGTATGTATGCACAAACATGAAAACGACACATAAATGAGGAAAACTCCAATAAAATAAGTGGAGAAGCAGCGCTGAAGCGGACGTCCGGCGTCGCCATGGAAACGCTGAGCGTTGTAACTAAATAGAGCCAGCTACAGAGCTTATATCAAGCAGCTGGCAGTCTCTATTTTAGTTAGAATATCTCTGTAGTCCTCGTAGGCATGAATATATAAGTCTTACTCCACCTGGGAGAAGAACCAGGTACCTTCCTTTCCTTCCATTCTCATTTATCTAGCACTGATTCATAGAAAAAATAGTTTCTTCTGGTCGGCACAGGATATTAGTAAGAGGAATTTGTATAAATCTCTTTCTACCTGCCTACAGGTTCGACTTCTCGCTGAAGTCTTCATGGGCTTTCCAGAAGCCTGGGGGACAGCCCATGAAGAAGACTTCAGCGAGAAGAAACTATTTTTTCTATTCATGTAACCGTGGCACAATGAACGTTATTTCGATGTAGCATTGATGAACACGGGCTGCCTGTGGACGCGCGTGAGCCGCGAGTGCCGCTCCTTGCGTGACTAACAGGAGATTGAATCCACCTGAGATTCGTTGGCGACCCCAGGGAAACCTGGAGGGGAGGGGAGTGCTGTGTCAATCAGGGATTTATCAGGAAAGCCTCGATGTTGTAAACTTGCTTTCTGGCACAGCCCCAGGTGTGAGAACACCTGAGTTTTCCTTTTTTATGGTTTTTACTTTGTTTTGTCTTGAAAAAGACAGTTGTTGGTTCTTCTGGAGGCTTAAAGGGACACTAGTCAGCTTTGGCTTGTTTTTAGCACCCCCTAGAGTTCGTTGGTGAAACGGAAAGTAAAACGTATCTCTCCTCGCTGCGCGTTCGTCTTTTTAGCACCTTAATCTAAATGCTGAAATGTCTCCCCAGCCTTTATTAGTTTCTACGGGAGTTATTCATCACTAAATTACGGCGGAGTTTTCCTTTCAAACTTCTCCGTCACCTGGGGAGAGTTGCAAAGCAATTCCCTGGCAGGAGAACAGAGGGCGTAGCGCTTTTCTGGGGTATCCTGGCTCCATTACAGTCACGTATCCGGTCCACGATAGTGTATTTACTACTGTGTTTACATTGTTTTAATGTATTTTAGACTTTTTAACACAGACAAATTTGTCCCTCATTCTCCTCCACCTCTAAACCCACGTTTCCCATCATTTCTGTCCACAAATAAAACGTTTGCTCTGTATCTTCGTGCTCCTTCAGTCACGGATGAATAAACTTTCATATTTTCTGACTTTTTCCGCGAGGAAATCTGCTCCGTGTCTGCCACTAGATATCTTCAGCTCTCTTTATTTGTTGAGTTGGCAATGGTGGTGCTGTTGATGTATTTAAAATAAGCAGCATCCTGAACAATCAGAGGCTTGCGTTCTCCGTTGCTCTCGACGGACAGTTAAAAAAGGGGGCGTGTCGTCGTCACCCTCTCCGCGAGCCCGTCCGAGCCCTTGCACAGACGCCAAATGGCACTGCTTGTCTCCGTATCGACGCAGACAGAGAAGTAAAGCCTAATTAATACCTCTCCATCAGCTCCCCGAGGCAGAGACACGCTCTCGAACTTCTCCGTCACCTGGGGAGTGCTAAAAAGCAATTCCCCGCCAGGACAGCAGAGGGTATGGCCCTTCTCTGTTGGCTGTTTTTTAGGGAGCGATAGCTTCAGTTTGGGGGTCTTTCAGCCAGGATCTTCTCCAGAACAGAGTGAATGCAACCCAGAAACAGCCTGTTTCCAGTGGAGCTGAAATGCACTCTGTCTGGCAGAAAAAGAGCGTTCTTAAAGAACCTCAGCTGAGGATGCTCTATGAGCAGACCCCCAAAGCTCCCAACGGTCCTCCTCAGATGAGAATTAACACGTTTTCTGTCGTTGTTAATTCTCCCTGGCTGTCCATATCGCCACGCCTGCCGTTCATTAATGGTGGAAAAGGCAATTCTCATTTGCGGGAATTTCTCATGCAGTTGAGACAAATCCCTTTGGATTTGAGAAGCCAATTCCACCGGGGAAACGAGACCCAAATCGTTTCCTCCAGCGTGGACAACCAACACATCTGGGGGACCGTGTGTGGATACCTCAGAGAGGAACCACGGGAGGACACCAGCCCAGCGCATGCCGCCTTTACCAAACCATTGGACCTTAGCGTTTAGTCCAAAGTTTGCCCCAAACTGCTGTTGAGCCGCCTCTTCACCCCGACGAATGTAACTGGACCCTATAATCCAGATTACTGGGGTGGGAGGTTGCTCAGATGCAGTGCTGGGAGGCTTGGAGGCATGCTTGGGTCGCAAAACGGTCCCATTTCGTCGACCCTTGAGTCGAATCATGGTGGGACGTTTTGGCTGGGAGGTGTCCTCAGACAGCCGTTGCTTCTTACAAGCAGTGCTGGGAAAATCAGCGTTTTCATGACCTCCGTCACTCAAACGCTTTCTTTTCCCACACAGCTGCTCTGAGCTGGCTGAGAGGGCAAAACCAACGTTGCTAGCCATGGATCTGAAGTGGTGAATAAAGATGCTGCGATACTCACCAAATTCACCAGATGTAGCTGAAGTGAGCTGTTAAAGGATGCTGGTAACACAAAACCAAAGAGTTTTCTGCGAGCAACAATCCGTCCAACACCGCTTCACCGCACGTCTGGTAATGAAAGACCTCTGTCAGATTCCTGGAACATGTAGCTTGGGTGGCACCACCACGCATTCCATTACGCCCCGCCCACTCACGTTTCCAACCACGTGTCCATGACGTCTACTAGTGCTACCGCGCATGCGCCATCTTGTGTCGGGTTTCAGTCTCCCAGACTGGTCCGGTCCGGTTCAGACAAGATAAACGGAACTTTGTTGCTGCGTCTGCGAGTTCTAATGAAATACTTTTAAACACTAAAAGACTGAAATATCAGTCCTACGCAGATAAAAATAAAATAGATGAACTTCGTGCACATGCAGCAACGGAACAGAGGGTAATATACGGTATTACCTAATGTACGAGGAACCAGTAAGCAGAGTTGACCAAACAAACAAGACACGCTCACCATGGTGACTCTGTCTATGGTTTAGAGGTCTTTCATACTGTGTACGATACCGCTGTTGTCTTTTTTTCTGCCGTGACCTCAAAATAACTGACTTCTTCTATTGACGCCATGTTTGTTTTGGTTGANAGACCACTCAGAACCAAAGTTATGGACCCAAACCTATGATTCTAAAGTGATGGATTAAATGACCGCTCCTCTGAAACACATCTTTGTATTTTTTTTAACCACTTCCCTTGGTCCAATCTTCACCAAATTTGGAGGGTGTATTACCCTTATAAATACCTACCTCCAGAAATATTTTCATAATTTTAGGGCACTCAGAGACCCTTCTGAACCCTGACCGCTACTTCTGACCGCTTAAGTCTGACCGCCATTAAAGGACGGTTCATCCTATCAACTTCATTCCACTTCCTACTTATTCCTCATATTTTCTGGAGTTCAGGCACACAGACCCCACGTCTCTAACCCATTCAGAACCAAAGTTATGGACCCAAACATATGATTCTGAAGTGATGGAATTTTTGACCGCTGCTCCGACACACCTTTGGGTATTTCTTTTAACGACTTCCCTTGGTCCAATCTTCACCAAATTTGGAGGGTGTATTACCCTTATTACAGTTTTTCTCCATTGGTTTGGCCCATTTCTTGAAACAGAAATGACATTCTCAAAATAACATGGACAAACCTCCAAACCTCTTGGCAAATGTTCACAACACTATAGCTCACCTGCAAAAGCTCATATCTCTTCCAGAACTGTTAGGTCAGGCTTCAATCTAAATCCCTTTCTCATTTAAACAGTCAGTGTCTCCAAAATGGCAAAGATCCTTCTCAATAGCTTTGGCTCATTTCTCCACACAGATCGGACATTCTCATCATTCTTGGTGCTTTTGTCAAAATAAACCTGGATGGTTGATCACAACAACATGGTTCACCTGCAAAAGCTCATATCTCTCCTAAAACAGTTCACTCATGTGTCAAAACTACATTCCTTTCTAATCTGAATAGTCAGTGCCCCCAAAATGCATCGTCCCTTTGGCATTGTGTGAGTACTGCCATACAAAATGTTTAGATGTTTTGTCACTATGGCAGAGGACCAACAATAGACAATGATGTATGATATAAGTATCATAATGATAATTGTATAATACAGTAAACTGCGGTTTTCTGTTGAAATTGTTGAAGTCAGATGAAGCAAATACTGATTCTGAAATCAGGTAAAGGAGGTATTGAAACCAAATAAGTGAACTACTGCTTACTGTGATTACAGGTAAGGTTATAATGAGAGACAACCAGTAACTGACTTACATTTACATACTGGTACCGCAGCTCCTTCACTCTGGCAGAGTTCCTCTCAAATGGTACCTTGTACATTTGTTTCATTGTCATCTGATGCTTCTTCAAAACCCGGTCTATTGTGGAGATGCTTATTGTGTTTATATTTATAGTCTAGTTTCACCTGACTGTCAATGACTGTCATCAATGTATCAAATATTCAAAGAAATTCATATATGGTATTCATGGTACTATGTTCTTGACCAGTTTTGACAATTGAACAGACAGTTGTGCATGCGAGTACTTATACAATGAAATCATGCTGACATGTTTTGGAGAGAACGATCATTGGACTGAGAATCAACTAATCAGTTTGGATCTACAAGATCTATTCATTTGGAAAATGTGCTAAATGTGGGCTAACTGTATAACTGTAGGCTACTTGTACTTAATCATTTGCAAAGATGCACTGAGACAATTGAGACACGTACTAAGGCATTTGCCGTTTGATTAAATGAATGAGAAATGCCATTCTGTTGTGAACGTTTGCCAAGAGGCTTGGAGGTTTGTCCATGTTATTTTGAGAATGTCATTTCTGTTTCAAGAAATGAGCCAAACCAATGGAGAAAAACTGTAATAAAAAAAGTTCAGGTTTTCCTCCAGTGAATTAGGCAGGTAAAGTCAGTTGTTTTAACCACAGTGATACAGGTGAACGTCAGCCTTCTGTTGGATAAATGTCGCCCTCTGGTGGCTGTTTGGTGGCACTACACCTGGTTAGCAATATCTTGGCAGATTTTTCTAATGGTTGTAGAAAGTGAGAAAACGGAACATCTGTAAGAAACCAATCATAATCAATAAAGAAAAACAAATCATTTTATTACAGGTTTCTATCTTATTGTTGTCAAACAATTCTCAGTATTTTCTAGTAAAGAAATTTTGAAAACACAGTTCTTGTAAAAATGAATGTTCTGATATGTTAAATATGCTGCTCATGACTGAAAGGGTTGTGTTTTCTGACTTAGTTGAATTAAATGTGGATATATATAAATGATCATAAATGAATGAGCATATATATTTAAATATAGGCCTATACCTATTAAACATGGATAAAGCATAGAATAGACTTTATTGATCCCTCAGTGGGGAAATTCACTTGTCACAGCAGCACCATCACTCAAAGGGTAATTAGAAGAAGATAAAAACAAGGATACATGTATTTACACATAGGCAGTAATCTACTATTGTAATCTTAGATCACTAAAAACCACAAATAAAAGATAAAAACAAACTTGGTACCAACACTATGCAGCATACTGTAAGAGACACAGACACCAATGTGAATCTGGTATTGCACAAGTATAGAACACATACTGAATATTGCATTGGTGTTATTGTGTACCAGGATGATACCAGTACAGCTTAAACTGAGGAGTTATACACTCTTACAGCAGAGGGGATGAAAGATCTACGATAGCGCTCAGTTTTACATCTGGGATGTCTCAGTCTACCTCTGGAGGAGCTGTCCATGATCTCCACAGTGGAGTGCAGTGGGTGGGAGGGGTTTCTTAAGATGGAGGTCATCTTCCCCAGCATCCTTCTTTCACACGTCTCCTCAACAGAATCCAGTGGGCAGCCCAGAACCGAGCTAGCTTTGGTACCAGTTCAGTTTACTGTTGAGGTGAACACCCAGGTACTTAAAGGTGTCCACCACCTCAATGTCTGCTCCCTGGATGTTTACTGGTGAGTGAGGAGGAGTGTTTCTCTGGAAGTCAATCACCATTTCCTTTGTTTTACTGGTGTTCAAGCGAAGGTGGTTACGCTCACACCAGTCCACAAAGTCCATGATGACTGACCTGTACTCCTGGTCGTTCCCCTCAGACACACAGCCGANGTGGAGCTGAAATGCACTCTGTCTGGCAGAAAAAGAGCGTTCTTAAAGAACCTCAGCTGAGGATGCTCTATGAGCAGACCCCCAAAGCTCCCAACGGTCCTCCTCAGATGAGAATTAACACGTTTTCTGTCGTTGTTAATTCTCCCTGGCTGTCCATATCGCCACGCCTGCCGTTCATTAATGGTGGAAAAGGCAATTCTCATTTGCGGGAATTTCTCATGCAGTTGAGACAAATCCCTTTGGATTTGAGAAGCCAATTCCACCGGGGAAACGAGACCCAAATCGTTTCCTCCAGCGTGGACAACCAACACATCTGGGGGACCGTGTGTGGATACCTCAGAGAGGAACCACGGGAGGACACCAGCCCAGCGCATGCCGCCTTTACCAAACCATTGGACCTTAGCGTTTAGTCCAAAGTTTGCCCCAAACTGCTGTTGAGCCGCCTCTTCACCCCGACGAATGTAACTGGACCCTATAATCCAGATTACTGGGGTGGGAGGTTGCTCAGATGCAGTGCTGGGAGGCTTGGAGGCATGCTTGGGTCGCAAAACGGTCCCATTTCGTCGACCCTTGAGTCGAATCATGGTGGGACGTTTTGGCTGGGAGGTGTCCTCAGACAGCCGTTGCTTCTTACAAGCAGTGCTGGGAAAATCAGCGTTTTCATGACCTCCGTCACTCAAACGCTTTCTTTTCCCACACAGCTGCTCTGAGCTGGCTGAGAGGGCAAAACCAACGTTGCTAGCCATGGATCTGAAGTGGTGAATAAAGATGCTGCGATACTCACCAAATTCACCAGATGTAGCTGAAGTGAGCTGTTAAAGGATGCTGGTAACACAAAACCAAAGAGTTTTCTGCGAGCAGCAATCCGTCCAACACCGCTTCACCGCACGTCTGGTAATGAAAGACCTCTGTCAGATTCCTGGAACATGTAGCTTGGGTGGCACCACCGCGCATTCCATTAGGCCATAAGCCCCGCCCACTCACGTTTCCAACCACGTGTCCATGACGTCTGCTAGTGCTACCGCGCATGCGCAATCTTGTGTCGGGTTTCAGTCTCCCAGACTGGTCCGGTCCGGTTCAGACAAGATAAACGGAACTTTGTTGCTGCGTCTGCGAGTTCTAATGAAATACTTTTAAACAGGAAAAGACTGAAATATCAGTCCTACGCAGATAAAAATAAAATAGATGAACTTCGTGCACATGCAGCAACGGAACAGAGGGTAATATACGGTATTACCTAATGTACGAGGAACCAGTAAGCAGAGTTGACAAAACAAACAAGACACGCTCACCATGGTGACTCTGTCTATGGTTTAGAGGTCTTTCATACTGTGTACGATACCGCTATTGTCTTTTTTTCTGCCGTGACCTCAAAATAACTGACTTCTTCTATTGACGCCATGTTTGTTTTGGTTGACTCACAAACTCGGCTCTCTATAGCTGGTCTGAGTACTCTGGTGTGCCCCTAGTGGAGCACTCCAGTACTACATGCAGTGCTGTGCAGCAGCAAGTATGTAAACATATGGCAACAAACGCTGCCTGCGCCAACGCGACGTTAAAAAGCAAGTATATTGCAGTCCTAAACGTTAATTACGTAGCATGCCCTGTATATGTACTGTCAATGAGCATGCAACAGATCACCATGGCAACAAGTGCTTTTACGCGTTAGATAGGTAGTGCAGTCTCGCCTCTGTGACGCTGAATCCAGGATAAATAAAGAAAACTGGTTTTGACTAAACTTGATCAGGTAAACTTAGATTATATTTTTCTAGAACACCAAATTAGGCAGATAGTCATTTTTTTATTTAATTTTTCACAATAACAAGTACAATTAAACAAAGTTAATTACACAAGACATACATTGAAAGCTTAAGAAGAAAAGACCACATATGACAAAGTACTACCTACAGAACATAATAATAATAATAATAAAATAAAATATGGGTTGTGCGAGAGTGAGAATCATATAATAAGGTTCAGTAATTTAGTTTTACTGTTTTTCTCCATTGGTTTGGCCCATTTCTTGAAACAGAAATGACATTCTCAAAATAACATGGACAAACCTCCAAACCTCTTGGCAAATGTTCACAACACTATAGCTCACCTGCAAAAGCTCATATCTCTTCCAGAACTGTTAGGTCAGGCTTCAATCTAAATCCCTTTCTCATTTAAACAGTCAGTGTCTCCAAAATGGCAAAGATCCTTCTCAATAGCTTTGGCTCATTTCTCGACACAGATCGGACATTCTCATCATTCTTGGTGCTTTTGTCAACATAAACCTGGATGGTTGGTCACAACAACATGGTTCACCTGCAAAAGCTCATATCTCTCCTAAAACAGTTCACTCATGTGTCAAAACTACATTCCTTTCTAATCTGAATAGTCAGTGCCCCCAAAATGCATCGTCCCTTTGGCATTGTGTGAGTACTGCCATACAAAATGTTTAGATGTTTTGTCACTATGGCAGAGGACCAACAATAGACAATGATGTATGATATAAGTATCATAATGATAATTGTATAATACAGTAAACTGCGGTTTTCTGTTGAAATTGTTGAAGTCAGATGAAGCAAATACTGATTCTGAAATCAGGTAAAGGAGGTATTGAAACCAAATAAGTGAACTACTGCTTACTGTGATTACAGGTAAGGTTATAATGAGAGACAACCAGTAACTGACTTACATTTACATACTGGTACCGCAGCTCCTTCACTCTGTCAGAGTTCCTCTCAAATGGTACCTTGTAGATTTGTTTCATTGTCATCTGATGCTTCTTCAAAACCCGCTCTATTGTGGAGATGCTTATTGTGTTTATATTTATAGTCTAGTTTCACCTGACTGTCAATGACTGTCATCAATGTATCAAATATTCAAAGANCCCCTCAGACACACAGCCGACGATGGCCGAGTCATCAGAGAACTTCTGGAGGTGACAGCTGCTGGTGTTGTAGGTGAAGTCCGAGGTGTAGAAGGTGAAGAGAAAGGGTGAGAGCACTGTACCCTGTGGAGCTCCGGTGCTGCACACAACCACCTCAGACGTACAGTTGTGCAGCCTCACGTACTGTGGCCTGTTGGTGAGGTGGTTGATGATCCATGCGGTCAGATGTTCGTCCACTCCTGCACCCCTCATCTTCTGCTGCAGTAGACACGGCTGGATGGTGTTGAAGGCACTGGAGAAGTCGAAGAACATGATCCTCACAGTGCTTTTTTGCATCTCGAGGTGATTCAGAGCCCGGTGCTGCAGGTAGATGAGGGCGTCCTCCACCCCCATGTTTGGTTTATATGCAAATTGAAGTGGGTCTATTTCTGGGCTCACCACTGAACGTAGATGGGTGAGGATGAGTCTCTCCATAGTCTTCATCAGGTGGGAGGTCAAGGCGACAGGTCTGTAGTGGTCTGGTTCCCTGGGATGTGATGTTTTGGGGACTGGAACCACACAGAAGGTCTTCCACAGGATGGGGACCTGCTCCAGTCGAAGGCTCAGGTTGAACATGTAGCTCTCCTTTGGGACTGAAAAGGAGTCCAGCAGCTCCTTCAGCTCCATTTAGTCCCTGATCTGCTTCTGCAGTGGAACCCTTTAACTCCTGCTCACATCTGCTCAGACGGTCATTCATCCATTCAGCAGCTACAGCAGGTGACTCGCAGGGAACCGATGCATGAAAGCACCAGAAACAGCAGTCTGAACTAACGAGTCACAAGCTAAAATATTTGGCTCAGACAGACAGAAGGTAGCCAAGAGAAAACTGAAGCTTTTTCATGGTTTTCTTTCTTAACAGTTTTTTATTTCTCTTTTTTAAATAGTTTCTTGTGAAACGCCTTATTTGATCTGAACCTTTCTGGTTCTTCACACCACAGTCACACACCCTGCAGTGTCAGAAACACGTTACTGTGTTCTAGTGAAAAAGAGCCGGGTCAGCTACCAGGTGTTGTGTAAAATAAATGATGTCTGAAAAATGATTTCCATTAGTGTGATTAAAACTCATCAGAGATGTTCAAACAAAAGTTATTATTTTATTAGATTTCTTCCACAGAGGGAATTTTCATCAAAAACAGTTGAAAGGAACTCACGTTCATTTCAGAAATGCACACATCTAAACTTAAGTGAAACAAAAGTGGTGCCATAAAACCAGCAGGGAAGGCCACAGTGAAACCTTTCTGAACGGATCAACTTTGTTTTGACAAAGAGAAAATCAAAGGTTGTGTGGAGAGGAAGCAGCGCTGCTGGTGGAGTGAGCTCCATCAGTGGAAGAGGAGCTCTTTTAATCTGGAAAACAGAAACATTTTAGAAGTTAATGATCAGACTTCAGAGTAGATCTGTAACGCTGCTCTAAACGCGCCTCATGATGACTCACCTTAAGGATGTTTTCTCCCACAGGCTCATCCTCCTCTCTGGGCCTCCCAGTGGGGAGTCAGGGATGCTGATGTTGTGTTTGGCCGTCCATCTCTCATAGCGCTCCTCTTTCTGTCAGAGCCTCCTTTGCTTCACGCCTTTTCTCCCAGTAGGCGTCCAGCGCATTCTTGATGTTCTGCCTGTGTTTGTCACGGCTGACATCTGTCGCCTCTGCCTCTCTCTGACCTCGGGTCTCCTGATAGAAGATGTAAAAGTTTGCTGTAGGAGTAAAGACAAGAGCAGGAGAGAAGATCAGCATGTTCTGTGGTGATGAAGAGGTGTTTTCTGGATTCTGACGTAGGTGAAGCTGGTCACGCTGCTCCTTCTCTCTCATGTAGGCTTTGCTGCTCTTTTGACTGTAGCGGTCGTAGATGACACCATCCAGCCACTTCAGGAACCTTCTACAAGAGCTTTTGACAGCTTCTCCCACCGTTTCTGAGATGAGGGCCAGATCTTGAAACTCCTCTAGCTTATTTGTTAGGATTTTCTTTCCAGCTGCGTTTAGCTGAATCTTCTGAAAGCTCAACACGTGCTTCATCCTCTGCCTTTTCTTAACCTCAGTTTCATCTTCCTTCTCCTCGTCTTCCTGCATCAAGAAAGTGGACTCCTACATCTGAGACATGACCTTTTGGAGAATGGATGGTGCTGATGGTGATGGTGTCGGGTCCAGGATGAACCTTAATAATCCGACGAGTGGGAAGGTCTTTCGTGTCCTATGAAATATTAATAACAAGAAAATGTGTTTAGAACATTCTCAGGAAGAATCTGAAGAACAGAAAAACACCCAGAGTGATTTGTGACTCTGAACTATTTCCCTGAACATTTGAACATATTGGGGTTATGTCTAACATGTCATACTGACGTTAGACTGTTCCTAAAAATGGTTGACTACACAGTGGCAAGAGACCCCAAATTTAATGAAATCAACAAACACATCCCAGCAAATGCTAAATACGCCTCTCACAACATACAAAGGAAATGATTGAACCACTGGCAAAAAGGGTCTTAGAAAAGATCAAAGATAATCACGACAAAGCAGATTATGCTGGGTTTTGCATTCAAAGTGATGGAACTAGGGACAGATGCAATGTGGAGAATCTGTCAGTCACAGCAGACGAGTGATGCTGTAAAGCCATAAAGAAATAAAAACAACAAAAATTCACAAAAAAGAAATAAAAACAGTTATAAATAAAGAAATTAACTAGAAAAAATTAAAGGATAGACAAATAGGATAAATAAAAAAATAGACAGACAGAGATACAGGGTAGATGCAGAGGGTAGTGTCAGGAATGGATCAAAGTAAAATATAGATATATGGATAGAAGAACTGTAATGATGATATCATAGTTTTCTATGCATTTTAGGGATTTGGGGGGATGTGACACCCGAAAAATTCTTAGCACACCCAGACCCGCCCCCCCGATATTCTACCTGCACCCCTTTGCAGGGCTGGCTAAATCCGGCCCTGTCCCAAACTCTGTGTCTGGAGATGTTTGAGTTCAGCTTTAAAGAGCCGGGTTCAGCTTTTATTTTTGCCTCCATGAAGCCTCAAGAGTCCTGAAGTCTTGCAGACGTTTAGCAAACAAACGTTAAACAGATCTTCCGGCTCCAGAGGAAACCAAGTGACTGAGAAACCAGAATCAGCTGTGAACCAAACTTTTGTTGCTGCAACAGGATTTGATTCATTTCCAGTTTAGTTCAATTCAAAAACGATAAAGGGATAAAAATCCTTGAAAGCTCTGAGAGCAACATTTTTAATTCAGCCAGACTTGAACTTTTGTCTTTTGTCACATGATCATAAAATAAAACAATCCTTATTTATTTCAGAAACGGTTTTTATTTGGTTTTAGTTTCATAAAAGCTCCAAATACTCAGAGAAGTCAGTTTCAGCATTTATTTGAATGAACACCTTTTTAAAGAGGCAAGTCAATAAATGAGCTTGGCTAACAGCTAAAGAGAACATAAAGGTCTAGACTAGAGCTACTTGAGGAGTACCACAGGTTTCAGTGCTTGGACCAATTCTTTTCACTATATATATGCTTTGTAGCGTGAGGGCTATTGCCACATATTTAAAGATGGATCAATAAAATGTAATAATTCATATAAATATGAATTATTACATTTTATTGATATGAAAATATGAATTATTAATCTTAATGACCTTTGAATGTTAATTTAACATTAATCTAGGTTCTTTACCTGTAAGTAATCCACACACTTCAGAATAATTCAGACAGTCAAGAAAATAGTTATAAAAATAAATTTAATACTATATTTCTCAATCAGTGATGACACAGGACAATTACTATGAATGATGGTTATAAACAAGATACTGAGACAATTAACGAGGTGATGTAGTGTAAGCTAGATGAGGTTGCCTAATCAGCATTAAGTGTCTTAGATCCTATGATAATAAGTTATCAAATTAATAAAGACCATTTGACACCAGCGTGCAGGGCTACTTCACCTTGTGTGTGGAAGCTCCTGGTGACTCAAGGGTCATAGAGGTCGATGCTGACGAGTGTCAGTGAGGAGGCCTCTGAGGTATGAAGAGCTGTAGCAGGCCCTGATACGAACTGATGGTCGTGGGTCACTTCCGGTGACTGCGTCGTCTGGTGGATTTGGTTTAGCTTAGAGGCAGTTCACAAAAATAGTTGATCTCGATCAAAGAGAGGATGGTTCCTTATATTATTAATTATTAAGCGTTGCTTTTCCCCAGCCGGCCAAACCAAGGAAGCATAGCTTGTTGTCTTAGGCTCACCCCTTTGAGAGGAGGTGACCTAGTCAGGACTTGGTTGTTTCAGAAACTCTGCAGGAACTCCTTTAGGAACTGAAGTGTTCTGGCCGAGCCGGAGGTTTTATTATTCTAATTGTTTATAAATTTGAGCAAATCAAATTTGGACACATTTAGAGTAGGTGTTACCAAGTTACCTCAGACACCAGTTTTATCAACACTTAAAGATGACTCAGCTTAATGTGGTGTGCATCTTATTAACTTAATGTGAGTGTGAATTAACATTCAAACACAATACTATTATTAGTAAATGTTTATCTGATTATGATTAGCATTACTTGAATGAATCCTAAATGTAATTAAAGATATGAAAACAGGAACAACATTTATTTTCTCCATCATTCATCATATTATATGATGATTCACATTTCACATAATGATGATTCAAACAATATGATTATACATTCAGGTTATATTTGTAAAAGTCTTTCACGAGTCAGGAAAGGTGAACTTTATTCGAGAAAGAGATAGGAAAGGTCTTTGCAGAATCCTTGAGTTTCTTCCTCGAGTCGTGATGTCACCTGCTGGATAAGCTAGCGGCACTTAGACCAAACTAAGAAGCACATGACTCTGGACAGATATTAGAGTCTCTTCTGCAGCCTTGGCGTGGTCTGTAAGTTAAAGTGTTACACAATTCATTTAGGAGAAAAACCATGGATTGATGTCGCTACAGCTTCCAATTGGTAAAAATCATTAGACAACATGGGATAAACTTCCACTGTTATGCTGATGATACTCAGTTATATTTATCCATAAACCCTGATGAACCTAATCAGTTAGGTAGACTACAGGCTTGTCTTAAAGACATAAAAATCTGGATGACTCTAAACTTTCTGCTGTTAAATCCAGACAAGACTGAAGTTATCATCTTTGGACCAGAACCTCAGAAAAGGAAACTGCTTAGTCAGTCACCTGATCTAAACGGTATTAAATTAGCCTCCGAGAACAAAGTAAAGAACCTCGGTGTAATCTTTGACCCGGACATGTCATTCAAATCCCACGTTAAACAGGTTTGTAGGATTTCCTTTTTCCACCTTCGGAATATTGCTAAGATTAGAAACATCCTTTCCAGGAGTGATGCTGAAAAACTGGTTCATGCATTTATTACCTCAAGGTTGGATTACTGCAGTAATTCATTACTATCAGGAGGTCCACAGAATGTAGTCAAAAGTCTTCAGCTGGTCCAAAATGCTGCAGCTAGAGTTCTGATGAGAATTAAAAAGAGAAACCACATCTCTCCTGTTTTAGCTTCCCTACATTGGCTGCCTGTTAAATTCAGAATAGATTTTAAGATCCTCCTTCTCACATATAAAGCTCTTAATAAACAAGCTCCATCATACATCAGTGATCTGATTGTTCCATATGTTCCTAACAGAGCACTTGGCTCTCAGACTGCAGGTTTACTGGTGGTTCTTAGAATATCTAAAAGTAGGATGGGAGGCAGATCTTTTAGCTATCAGGCTCCTCTCCTGTGGAACCAGCTCCCAGCTTTAGTCCGTGAGGCAGACACCTTGTCTACTTTTAAGACTAGGCTCAAAACTTTTCTATTTGATAGGGCTTATGGTTAAATTCTGATGTTAGCCCAGGTTTGAGAAGGGTATCGCTGCAGACCCGGAGACGCCAGTTTGAGGCCAACGTCACTTTCAGGCTTCTACTGTTTTTGAGACAGCGCCGCACCCTGGACTAGTTTCATAGCAGTAGTTCAATAATCAATATATTAACAATTCGTTATAATATTGAGAGCAATGACTGCTCTTTCTGTGAAAGTCATATAGAAACTATAGATAATTTTTTTCATGAATGTCAGAACAATTATTTTTGGAAAAAACTAGAGATGTGGCTCAAACCAAAAATACCCTTCCCAGTTCATATTACTAAAGATATGATTGTTTTTGGAATTCTACTCAAAGATAGATAAGGAACTCTGCTATAACATCATCCTCTGCTTAGCCCAATTTTTTATCCACAAACAACGAAGCTTGAAAGTGGCGTCGGCCTGACACTGGTGTGGTTGCAGTTAAACATCTGTCCATTAGAGGTCGCTGTCTCGAAAAGGGTAGAAGCCTGAAAGTGGTGTCCGGGTCTGCAGCGTTATACTATTGGAAATTTCCGCGAGACAGAACCGCAACAGAACGTGACGTCACACCTTTGTTAACAGACGACTCTGCTTTGGCTACTGTCAACTAGTACTGTGCTAATCGGAAAATATGAAACAAACAAACCTAAACAAAAGTACATACCTTTGTCCTTTGCACCTTTCTCTTGTTCTTTTTTCCCCCTCAAAACGGCGCCCCTCATCCTCGCAGTGGGTCAGCCGTTCACACACAGGACCCGACCGTACGTCCCACATGTGTCTGCTAGCAGGTTCTGAGCAGAACAGGACAGGCAGCCGAGCTCAGAGTGGGATTGAAGACAGCTGGATGGGAATATAACTGGCTTTGTTCAGTAAATTAGCATATTATTTTTTTAAATATTGCAGAAAACAGATATAAATTGACAGCTGTTATGATGCTTTTTTCTTTGGGGAGTGAGTGGTGGTGTGAGCGCAGTTTGGCGCCCCTTTCTGGATGGCGCCCTAGGCAGCTGCCTAGTTCGCCTGTAGGACGGACCGCCACTGAACTCAACCAACAACCGATAACATACACCCACCATTTGTGTGGCCACTTGAGACAAAAATCCAATAACTTACCCCAGGACCAGATAACCTTTTTACCTCCACACGAGCTTCCCCACCAGCTGACTGACGTCATCAACTGGAACTGAAAGGATCCTGGACGAGCCCCCAATTTTGTTATGACCCAGCTCTAAGCCATAACAAAAGAAAGACTCGTGGGAGTATCAGTAGACAAACATTTTTTTGAACAGTCCCAACAACTCATCCCCTCCTGGGTCTGGCTTCCTTTCTCCTTTTTCCCCAACAGGAAAAACTCCCAGCTGCCTCCAGTCAGTGATTTCCAAATCAGCTCCACCTGGAAACAATCAGGCCCTGGGCAAATCCCACCAAAGGTATAGGCCTGGGGTTATAACAATTTGCTGATGATACAGGTTTTTAGTTCAAGAAATTATTTAAAGGTTTTATCACAAAGTATATAATGAATGAATTGGCTGAATTTAAAAATGGTTTGATACAAACAGATTATCATTAAACTTAAAGAAAACTAAGTTTATGTTTTTTAGAAAAAGGAAAAATGTTATAAAAGTTAATTTGAGTATCGATTGAGTAGATATTGAAAGAGTGTCTTGGGCGTAGTAATGGATGAGAAACTGACATGGAAATCTCATATAGCCTGCATTAAAACAAAAATGTACAAGAATATTGCTGTTCTGAACAAAACAAAATGTGTTGGATTGTAATGTGTTGCACATTTTATATTGTTATTTGATTCTGCCATCTCTACGTAAGTAATTGTTTGGCGATGTGGGGCAATACATGACTAACATAAAGCCTTTGTTTAGCTTACAGAAAAGAGCAGTAAGAATTATACACTAAGGTGTTCAAACATTTTCATGTTTCTTAAAGGGGACCTAGAATGTAAACCAACATTTTCCTTGTTGTTGAATAAGACAGCTTGGGTGGTCAACAGTAGCATGCCAAAAAGTCAAAGTCGTGTTTGACCTACTTTTTATGTAAATTAGAAAGTTGAAAAAGGTGAGAGAAAACCTCCTGTTCTGAGAAAGCCTTCCTTAACACGTCATAAGGGGGAGCCACGCCTCCTCAAACCTGCATGTGTCTGAGGCCTTCTGGGGAAACCAACCAATCAGCATGTCCTGGCCGAGTGGGAGGGGTCAACAGCTCTTTTCACTGAAGGCCTGAGTAAGGGGGTTTAGAATGGCCTGTATCAGGGCTCCTGGGACAGATGAAAGACAAAAAAAATGTTCTTATGCTTTTTGGAGGCTCAAAGCTCTGTTTGAGATTGTTGATTATTTGCATTCTAGGACACCTTTAATTAAGACGACAATTTAACGTGAACAAAATACTCGATTTCATTTGCCCAATTTTTTGCAGAAACATATGTGGCTGATCTTAAATGTGTTCCACCCATCGACCATATAAATGAGAGGTTCCACCCAGGACTGACTCAATAAAAAAAACAAATTTAACTCATTCCCTGCCATTGACAACTAAAGTCGTCTTTTCAAATCCAACCGCTCACTGCCAAAGACAACTATAGTCGTCATTTCGCTTTTTTTACAGGGCGGGCGTTGGAGCACAACATCACGTGTCTAAAGCGGATCTTCATCCGTGTATGTCACACATCACGTGATCAGGAAGTGGAAAATCAATGGATTACGAGTTTGTTTTGGGACGCTGCTGTGAAATAAATTATGCGCCAAACCGGAAATGTGTCTGGAGCGGCGGTTGGGCACCAGATTGTGAACGAACGGATAACACTAGAAACATGACGATTCTTCCTGATGTAAGAAGTGAGTCTACTCTTTCTTTTGGTAGTTTTGGCGTTTACATGATCATAGAGCACAATGTTCTGTGACTTCAAAAAACAGGAAAAACGCTCAAAAACGCTGGCAGTCAGGGGGTTTCTGATCAGAAAACGGCTGGCAGTTAATGAGTTAATAGTATGGGCTCTATGCACTCTCCAACTTCCGCATTCCACATAAGACCGCACTCCTATGTCCAGTTGCCATAGTGGTCAGCAAAGCTGTGACATGGCTGAGAGTTTGGAGGTCACCAGGTGCTTCCTGGAGGTTAGTTGCTTATGGCTTTTTGGTCAGATGTGTTATTGGTTGAGGTTTTTAAAAAAAAAATAAAATCGAGAGAACCACTTTTTTCTTTTTTTTCATCTAAACAAAGAGAAAATTTGCTGTACATCATTGATTGTAACTTTTGGTAACTGCAGTAAGCACCAGGTGAACTCCAAACTCTCAGCCATGTCACAGCTTCGCCGACGACTTATGACGACTGGAAATAGGAGTGCGGTCTTATGTGGAATGCAGAAGTTGGAGCGTGCATAGAGCCCATTACTTGTGTTTTGGTTGTTTCTTATGATGTAGAACTCCGTGACATTTCCTATTATTGGTTTTCCAACTTAGAGGCACATCTGGACCAACCAAGGACCAAAAAGAATGGCATTAAAAGGACACGCAAGTCCACTCTACGAGGAAGGCAAGAGACATTAACTATTTTATAATTTATTAAAATAATGATAAAGACCTCAATAAAAGAATTAAATGTTTACTAAAACCAATTAAAATGACTAAAACTAATAACTACTAAAACCCAGGCTGAGGCTTACCAGTGGGGACTGGTCGAAGACTGGGAGGCAGAACCTCAATAAAGAAAAATAACCAAATCAAAGGTACCCCAAGCACTCGTGACCATGCATTCAGGAGTGAAAGAACCCTTGGACACAGCATACACAAAAACGACGATTGAACTCCAACACACAGGCCTGTGGGAACACTGGTGCTCTTTGCACAAGGCCTCTGAGTCCTTTCTCCTTGCTGGTTTGACATGTTGTAGTCCCTTAAGCAGTGGAGCATCCTAGCGGACCAGACACAGCAGCTCCAAGCATGACTCAACACTGGAATCGAGGCGTTGCACGCCAGCTTGACTTGGTGTAAAACAGACACACAGCAGGAGGTACGTATAGGACACCAGCCACTCTTCACCTGAGCAGCTCTGGGTCAGGAGCACCCAAAATCAGAGGGAGTGGTGCGAACCAGTCAAGTTGTCCTGGTAATGGGGGGGGGGGGGGGTGACCCCAGCCTAGCCTACCAGAGGCATAAACAGCTTGTCCTTATGTCTTCAAGACAGACAGTGGCAGCAAGAGGGAGCATGTGCCACTGGGAAAACCCAGCCTTTATATACACAGCGCCCTCTGCTGATATTCAGTTTATTGAAAACAGGTGTGTGTGAGATCAATCTGCTCGCTCTCTCTCTATAGACTATATATATATATGTATATGCATGCTATAGCGAGTCTGCAGAGCTAGGTTTTGAACACAAACATGGTCACGGAACACTCACCCCTCTCCTCAGGTATCTTCCCTGGATCTGCGTCCACCAGCAGCAGAAACCCGCATTGCCCGAGTAAAAGAGTATTTTGCCCGAGTATTTTTGAGCAGTACACACACACACACACACACACACACAAGAACAAGCAGTCAGAGCAACAGTGGTCACATCAGTTAATTTTATTTTCTAAATACAAAATGTTGCTGAATCTCTAACTTATGGCTTCAAGTTTTACTGAACTTCCTGCATATCTGGAGGTACATCATTAGTATTCTATTACCACTTTATTGTGCACCTGATGTAAGATATAAAAATGATGCTGAGTTTTATTGTGATTTGATCATCCGTCGTTGGTGTTGACGGAAGTACACTGCTGAAAGTGCATCTAATAAACAAAGTGTTGTGTCTTTGCAGCACCTTAGTGACATAAAACAGTGAGTTGGTCGTGTGTAAATTCAGAACCCGTTGAAAGGCTGGACACCTCTTTGGGCTACAGTCACCAAACACTCGTTAGGTAGGCTGTTCCTCATCTTGGTTCCAGAACAGATTTACAACATTTTCCTACAAGTTTAAAAATCTCAAAAACAACCCCTAAAGCTGAGTTAGCATTACCAAAAACTGAAGAATCAAGTTGACTTGTGTGTGTGTGGAGTGAGCGTCACAAACGTTTATATTTTCTGAAATGCAGTGGTCCATGACAGATCACAATCAAGACGATAATGGACCCATCCCCCTAAAAGATCAGTTTTATTCAAATCAGGGGAACAGTAAAAACAATTAAGCGCATGCAGCATATCCATCCTAACATGAGATTAAATTAAAACAATGGCCTTTAAAAATGCAAACTCGACTATCAAATTATTCTCAGAACAGGATTTTTGTTCCTCCATCAATGGCTGAGGGGGAAATAAAGCACCAAAGAAATCCTCACTGTAATAGATTTTCTAGCAAACGTTTATTAAACCTTATGGATCAAAAGGAATGGAAGTCTTAGCAGCTTTAGAACTAGAACCCTGGTAAGTGATAGGACTGACGAGGCCGTGGAGCACTTGGGAAACCCGCTGAAGTCTCCTCTTCAACCTTCAAATGATCTGAAACTATAGAGGAGTCTAAATGAAGCACTCCTCCTCATCTTGATTAGAGTCACCCGTTTCCTCTGAGCATGATCGTCCCTCTGGTGTGAAGGGAGGGACTAGAGTCCAGGAGCAGCTTTGATGTGAAGTCGCTCCTCGATTCTCCTTCAGACCTCCTCCTCCCTCCATCATGCGTGCTCTCAGAGGAGGCCCTAATGCTTTCCTTTGGGCTCTTCTGCATCTTGTTTTGACAGGGATGAAACATAATATATTAGCTCAGTTTGCTGACGAGAACAAGTCACCTGGTTACATAAAGACTTAATTGTCCGTGAAAAGTTCATCAATATATAAAATATCTGGTTTTAGGACAAACCACAGTACAGAGACGGCTCTTTTAAAGATTGCTAATGACCTCAGGTGTAACTTGGAATCATGGAAACTCTCAGTTCTGGTGCTTGTGGATCTAATTGCAGCTTTTGACATAGCGCACCACACTTCACTGCACATTTATTGTGCTTCCTTTTAAGGTGTTCATGCATCACCGTTGTGCTCCTGTGAAAGGAAAGTTCTACTTTGCAGATTTTGCACTGTACGCAGGGTTTCCCCCAGAAAATTTGCAAAGCCCGGTGGTAGACAAGCCCCACGGGCGACCCACTGTGTTTTTGTGTAAAAAAAAAAAGTTGTCAGGAAGTTTAAAAGTATGACTAGTATGTGGTGTTATTAACCATTTATTAATAATACTTATTTGTCTTACAAAAGGGCACAATCTTGAAATGGCACTTACACACTAGCACCGGGTCAGCTCCGATCGGTCGGCCTCAGTCGGCCCCGGCCCCGCCAGGTTGTTTACACACGTCTTCCAGGACACCCTTTGGAATGCGGACGTGATAGGTGGTCTCAGAAATGCGCGCGAAAAATTGGCACGAATATATCAGTGATGTGGGCGGGTCAAAGGAGTGCGGAGAAGTCTGCCCAGTGTCTGCGCTCATCACAGCAGACGGGAACAGAGAAACGGTTGGGTGGGTCAAAGGAGCGCGGAGAAGTCTGCGGTCTCTTCCTTATTAAACAAAAAGCTGCGTGGCGTCAGTGTGTGTGTGTGTGCGCGCGCGCTGCGCTCATCACAGCTGATGGAAACAGATAAAACAGCTTCAGTCAGAGGCTTGTTAACTCCTCCGCATTCAGAGTGATAATGAAGCGCGCATGCGGGAAAGGTAGGCGTGAATTTGAGTCGGCAGTGGGTGTGTTGGCCCGGTTTTCGGCGCGAGTCAGACCACCTTCAGATGAGGGCCGAAAACACGTACGGTTCAGCCCCAAAAATCCCCGGGCCACCCGGATGTGAAAGGACCTTAACCAATCCCGCCCGGTCCGAGCCGGTGCTAGTGTGTAAGCGCCAAAATATGGTTTTACCAGACACAAAAAAATACAATTCAGATCATGGAAAATACACCTGACCTCTCACGCCTGCTGCACACTGAAAGCATCAGCGGCGCGGAACGGCAGCGGAACGGTTTACTCGCGAAAATCGCGGCACTCCAGTGCACACCGGGAGAGGCAGCAGCGAAGCGGCTTCACCGCAGCGCTCCTCGCTCGACTCGCGAGATCACAGGATCCCTCGAGACTTCAAAGGTCACGGTTTGTTTATGACGTCCGCCATTAAACCAAAAAGAAGGAAATGACGTTTGATATCGCTGTTTGATGTCATATATAATGTTTTTACTCACCACTGCCAGGATTAAAGCCATGAAAAACACACTGGTGCACTTCTCGAACGATGCGGTAGTAAATAAGCCGTGAGGTCACACGTATAGACGTAATCTACATATATATGAAACCGCATCGCTGTAACAGACTTTTATTTTGAAAATTACCGGGCATTTTACACTGAAACCGAGTGTGATTTCCTGTCTGGCCCCATGTTAACTGCGGAAATTGACGCATCCCAGAAGCGGCACGTGGCAAAAATAGAACCCGATCCTATCTTTAGCGGCGCGGCGCGGCGTTCCGCTTCTGGGACGCGTCTGGAAATTGCCGCGTCGCGGCTGGTTTGTGACACCCCATTGACTATAATGGATTCTATTTGAAGCGGCGACGTTCCGCTGCCATTCCGCTGCCGTTCCGCGCCGCTGATGCTTTCAGTGTGCAGTGGCCTTCACCCTGTTCACTTATCCATCGTAAGATGTTGCTATTGTGCTGTTGTATCAGCAGATGCTGTTAAAGTCAGACTTGCAGGTTAAAGACCCCTATTCATTTTAAAGGTGTGCTTCACTGAAAAAACATTTTTTATGATCATTTCTGATTATAAATCGATCACTCTGAGTTTTTCATGCAGGCTGAACATGAAAATAGTCTCCTACACCTATCTCCTTTAACAAGGGCTACAGCTATTTAATATTTTAGTATTCTAATATTCTATCTAATCCTCTGTCAATCAAATATTCTATTTGACGACCTTTCAAAACGGAGGAAAACAATTCTAATGAGTTTGTGTTTCAAAATCTATCGTCAAGTAGAAATGTTACTAATTTCTACTAGTAACTATGTAATTGTGTCATATTTTTCTAAATATACACAGATAGACAATAATCCAACCTAAAATTATATTCAAAGATACTGGTAGATATGTTTGTAAGTTACATGCTACAATGGCTTGCCGTAAATGCAGCGTCACACTGAGCCGCAGTACTGACTCCAGGTATTAGCTGCGTCCCTGCTCCACACCGCTGCAGCTGCTGCAGCCATCTACATAAACAGGATGATGGGGATTTTTCTTTCAGTTGAAGTTTATTCAGTCTTAGTTTAACGTGAACACGATTAACGTGTTTTTCCTGGTCCTTACTTGAAGCGAAAGTTAGCTTGCATGCTACGTATTAGCATTAGCCTACCTGGTCGTGGATTCGGCTGGCTGAAGTGGTTTCCTGTTCAAGGATAACGTTGTGCTGTTATGGTAAGACAACTCCGTTTAACAGTGGAGACACTTGACCGTGTTTTCACTTCTTCTGAGTTTGAAATGGTCCCAAACTTTAGACCGCTTTTGCCTTTTGCGAGAGTTTTTGTCTATCGTTTTCTCCATCACCGGTGATATCCACCACTGTGCGCCAGTAAAATGTGTCCGTGTAAATTAGAGTCCGACTGTGGTGCGCATTTAACAACGCCTCGAATCAGTAAATAATAATGATTTGAGAAATTTCTTTAATCGAAACATTTGAGTATTTGTTTCAGCGCTAAATTTAAAATTTTAAATGTTAGTTTAAACTTTTTAAACTTTTGAGCGACATTGCAGGCTCGCCATGATGTCTTGTTTCTCCGGTGACGCAACGGCTGATGCAGATGGCCACTACTGCGCATGTGCCTCGAGCAGTATGGCAGAAAGCAGCAGAAGGTGCAGCAGCAGGCAAGATAAGAAACAATGCTTCATAGAATAAACAACGTTGATTATTAAATTTATTGTCGACAATTTGGCCAACGTCATCGTGACAAATAGACCAATCGTGGCAGCACTAATATATATTATGAAAGACTACCAACTGTATATCATAGAACAAGGTCCGATAGTGAAATTTAATCATTTTAATTTAATATAACACACGTACCCCAGCTGCAGTTTGTCCTATGTTTCAATGCAACACATTTTCACATGGATGTGTGTGTGATTACCTTTCCTGAGTTCCTCTCTCTTCTTGGCAGCGTCTTCCCTCTGTTTCTTGATGATTGCCAGTCGAGCCAGATCCGCCCTGGCCTGCTCGGTCTTGCCCTCCAGGTGGAGCTTCATATAGCGCTCCTTTGACTTTTGCTTCTCTATCTCTTCCCTGGAAAAGAAAGGAATTCTCAAAGTAATGCGTCTTCTAGATTTTAAAGTCAGAAACGGTTGCCAGGTGCGACACCCACCTCTCTCTGCGAGACAGCTCTCTGGGGGCACTGACATCCACTTCGGCCACCTTCTTGCTCTTCTGGGAGACACGATTAGGATTCTCAATCTCTATGAGCCCTTCCACTCCGCTCCTTCTCTTATTCTGTGTATAAAATTAAACATTTAGCATACATGTCAAGAAGCTACATAAAAAATTGCTAGCTCTATTCAAGCTTAGTTTAATCATCCATTTAACATTTCTGGCTCCACTGTCATTTGTTTTTGTTCATTGCCCAAAATGATGAAATAATGCGAATGGCAGCTAACTGCATCACTTAAATATATCTTTCTATCTAGGGTTGGGCGATAAACCAAAAGTTTATCGTTACCAAAATTTATGTCTCTAACCGACGCCATTTTTTCCATGTCAGTAAATTCGGTAATAAAAAAATGAAAAGGCGTGAGTAGGTTACTGACGCTCATGTCCCTTTAAGAAGCTGTGGCACAGACCAGCGGAGTCCGAGTCACAGCTAGGGTGTTTCTCAATCTCAAGGAACCTCACCTTGATCCCGCCCCGGTTGCCTAGGAGATACGTCATCAGGAACCGCCAAGGCGTGTTCCAACAGGTTCCAATGTTCATGTGCTTCCAAGGCATCTGTCCTCCGTTTGTTAGCCGTTTAGCTAATTGAGCAAGGATACATGAGAGGTGCCTTCTCCTGGTCAAAAATTTCCCAGAATGCAGCGTGGTATTTTCAAACAGATCTGATCAGGAACCTGCAGCAGCTCCTTCGAGGGCAATTTTCCACTTTAAATGTAAGTCAACTAATTGTAGCTATTGGGCTTATATGTAAAATGTTTATTTACATCCATAGCAGTTATCTATGGTTGGTTAGTTGCTTAGTAGTTGCAGCTTCAGTGGCTAGCAGGTACTAACTCACTTACACATGTGATTTAACCAATATATACACAATAAAATAAGTAAAAGGCTCGATATTAAAACTTAACATTACTATGATGGGAGGGACATCAACAGGGCGCGTAAGCAGGGGGCGGGCTCTGGCCGGCCGCGGTCACGTGGGGCACGTCTGTTCCATTTAACCGTTTTCTTTGACCAAGGAAGGACAGTGTCCTTGTAAGCAAGGCGTCTGGCCTGGCAAGGCAGTGCCTTGGCAGGCAAGGCAAGGTTCCTTGAGATTGAGAAACACACCTAGTTACATGGAGTCACAAGACTCCACCCCATCCAGTCTGTATAAAGTAAAAAACAGGAAATAGGGGCGATTCAAATATGGAAGCATTAACGTAACTACACAGGATGCATGTTGCCATTAAAATCCACAGAAGATGATAATCCAAATATGGAAGCATCAGGCTGCTTTTAGTAGCTCTCTGCTTGGTGCTGCTTGCTGCCCGGGCAGCAGCACCCTGCGGTTAACGGCGGGCAGCTGTGAGCGGTAATCAGTCGGCTGCAAGCAGCAGCGGTGATTTGTTCAAGGAGAAAATGCTTCATCAATCATTTGGTAACATTATAGATTCAGCAAGGAGAATGTGATAAAAACAAAAGACAAATGTAAACTGCAGAAAAACTGTAGCACAAAGTCAAGGTAACACATCTTCCACCTTCAGCACATTAAGAGTTTCTAGCGCACCTGACTACTCAAAAGTGACGATATTCACATGATGCAGCTCTTTGTAATATCCAGATTTAGAATACAAGAGATTGCATCTTAAATACTTTGTTTTTGCAGGAAATGTTTGTTATTTTCCTTTTCTGCTTGTTCAGTTGGGTTTGGTTTTCCAATCTTAACTAAAAGTTCTTAGTACTCAGTCTGAAGTTTTTAAAGTAGAAATTAAAAATAATTGCAATGAACAAATCTGGGGAAATAATACTATCAATAAAACTCTAGTGGACAACTTTTGCTTTTGAGCATACACATAGTTATCCTCCATTTATCGCCATCAAGGTGAACGCCTCAATATTTCGTGATATTGATTTTAGGCCATATCGCCCAGCCCTAATTCTATAATTTAATTGTTCCCAGAACACCAGCCCAAGATGATAGGTGATTTGTTACATACAAAACGATTAGATGAGTTCTCTGTGAAAACTGCAGCATAAAGACAGTTTCATAAAATATTTAAAAGATCCTGAGCAAACTTCAAAAGGCTGCATAACATGCAACAATCAGGCCTGGAGCAACCACTGTTATTGCAATGCTAAAAGCAACAATGTTTAGTAAACTAATAAAGAATCTGCACGTCTATAGCGCCTTTCTGAGTCAGAGGACTCCAAAGCGCTTTACACAACATGGTGTTAATTAGCAAAACAAGTGATGAACCTCTAAATAGACGTTAATGAAACTCCCAGAACATTTTTTAAACTTTAATCTTAATTAAAAATCTATTAAAGGGATACTTTGCAGTTTTGGATTGTTTTTAGCACCCCCTAGTGTCCGTTAGTGAAAGCAAAGTGAAACTCCTCTCCTCACTGTGCGTTCGTCTTTTTAACACCTTAATCTAACTGCTGAAATGTCTCCTCAGCCTTCATTAGTGTCTACAGGAGCGGTTCATAACTAAATCAAACAAATCAGCTGTGTTCATGATCTAAAACATGCAGGAAACATGCTGGAAGCAGACTGTAGCGCCAGGTATGTCAGCTCCTTTTTTCCAAGTACTACTTGGAACTCAGTAATTTTTTTCAACAGATAATAAGCTACAGATTTATACAGTAATAGCCAAGGTCATCCATATCACATAGGCTGCTAGACTATTACTCCACCGTTTCTTGACGTAGGCTTCACCCACCTCTGATTCCTCATCACTGCTGCTCTCCTCCTCAGACTCAGAGGAGCTCTCTTTCTCAGCACCGGCGTTTTCTTCCTGTTAAAAGAAAAAGCACAAACAAATGAAACTTAGACCTGGTCTGGAAGTATCTCCGAGTTTTCTACAAGTCTGTCTCTCACCATCTCTCTCTGGGCTTTCATCTGTCTATCGATCTCCTCTGGGTTGCTGAACTGTTTTCCTCGGCCCTTGTGGCCCTTTTTTCCTGCAAAGTAAATGCTTAAGTCATCGGGAAGACCAATCGTATGCATACTTGTCAGTTTAGAAAACTGCACCATTGGATGGAGATCGGGAACCTGCACATTACTCTGAGCATTTGGAGAAATGTGAAATTGAAGAAGTAAACTCACAAGATACCTGCAGTTATATGACTTTATACCGAGGTACTTCAGAAAGGAATGACTCAACAAAGCTTTCTTGTACAGAGATAAATATAAAACACTTGTGAGGGATTATGTACTTCCCCAATACTTTATTTCATAATCTTGACTCAGTTTGAGTCATTATGAGTTTAGATCTGATGTGAAACTTGTCATTTAAGAAAACTACATGTATTCACTCACCAGTTAATGTTAATGGTGAGTAAAAACAAAAGCAGCTTAAATCTACCGGTCAAACCTTTACCCAAAGGTTGGTAACTGTACTAACAGCAACATTTTATCTGGGAGAAAATAACAAAGACGCTGGTCTCGTACACACACGTCATCGTTGTTTATCACCAAGATAGAAAAGAAAATAACAAAAATAGCCGTTCCAAGCTTAGCTCAGTGTTTTTGAATGGGTCGCAATAATGTATTAGTGATTATAAATAGCATTCATCAACACAAGTTCATGCTAACAGCTATTTATCTTGAACCGCTGTGACCTGTTAGCCACTTAGCATGCTAACAGCTAAACATGTGCCAGCCGAAAGGGATTTATAGAACTTAAGCTAGCACTTTGCTATCAGAAAGTTGCTGTAAAACATTAGTTCTAGCCGAAGTACTTACCACCGCGTGGCATTATGAAGAGGTAAAGATGCTAAAAACAAATTCAACCAGGCTGTCGAGAAACGTTGCAAAGATTTATAGACAAAGCCGGTGATTTTTAAAGTGCCGAAAGAAAATGATAGCTTTGATTCGTCTCTCCCGCTGTACAAGAACGCCTGCGCCCACTCAAAGGCTGATGCGCATGCGCGGAAGTTACCGTTAAACCAATGGCTGCAGAAAAGGTTACTTCCGGAAGAGAAAACCAACCAATCAGGAGACAAAAGTCTCCAATTTCATTCACAAATCTAACTTCATACGCTAATGTTTATTAACAGTGCTTTATTTTTGTAGTAAATCCAAATCAATCAAGGTGAACTTATATAATTAGATAACAGTTTTGCTTAAATTTCCAAGCAAGTGATTTTTATTTTAAAGAAACAAAACTACCCGAATATGCTGCATACCAGCAAAATTAAACTCAAGGTTAATTTAGAACTACAGGTGGTGCTTCGCAGGGCAAAAATAAACTTACATTTTTTGATAAATAATAAATCGGAAGGTTGCAGGTTCGATCCCGGCTCCGGCCAGAGAATGCTGCTGTGTGTCCTTGGGCAAGACACTTAACCCGCCTTGCCTGCTGGTGGTGGTCGGAGGGACTGGTGGCGCCAGTGCTCGGCAGCCTCGCCTCCGTCAGTGCACCCCAGGGCAGCTGTGGCTACATCGTAGCTCATCCCCACCAGCGTGTGAATGTGTGTGTGAATGGGTGAATGACTGATTGTGTTGTGAAGCGCCTTGGGGGGTTGTAGAACCCTAAGAAAGCGCTATACAAATACAGGCCATTTACCATATTATTTTCTAAAATTTTATCAAATTTTATTTTATTGGTGGTTAACCAAACACTTATTTTAATCTTTATATGTTTTTAATTCTGTGAAGTGCATCGTGATTTTTATCTTGAGAGGCGCTATATAAAAGATTGTTTCTTATTAGTTTTTTGTTTAGCTTTAGTTTCCAAGGGCAAAAATAAGAAGACACACTGGGTAAGAAAAGCAAGAATACTTTTTAGTTAAAAGATAAATAAGTGACTAAAGTAATTTTCTTACATTGGAATGAAAATTAAAAAAATCATTTTTTTAGCAATCAAATCTAACTTTTTTCCAAAACACGCAATATAGCCTATACACAAATAGAAAATATGAGTTTTTACATGTCACTCAAAAACACAATTTGTAGAAAATGTTGAATGTCAAACAAGCCTGCCCAATCTGATTCAGACTGCAATAAAAATATAAAAAAAACAAAATAACAGACAGATTTCAGCTGGACAATAGTTTTGCATTGATAAATAGTTTTTAACATTGTTGAAAGTTTTTCATTTCCCATGGAAGAGCCAAAAAAACAAGTCATTTTTTTCTTAGATGTTGAGTCTTCATATCTTCAACTTCTTTTCCCATCAGGTGATTCTCTACTGTAGTCTCTGTCAGCTGGAAGGAAGAGTTAAAATATTACTATGTATAAACTTTAATAACCCAAATGACCTAACATATACTCCTGAAAAGAATGCATGATGATTAAACATAAGTATTTTTATACTGAACAAAGCATTCTTTTGAACACAACATTGTTGTTTTTTCCCCACACAAGACAAGCTTTTATTTTGGTCTTTATTGCAAAAATCTGAAAAATAGTTAGAAATTTTGAATAAGCTTTTCTTGCTTAAGCCTATGAGAATGTAAAAACAGATGTTCAGGTCTCACCATGTCCAGGAGAATGTCAATCTTCAGTTTCAGCAGATTATTTTCCTCCTCTAGTTGCCCATTTTTTTTCTTGAGCTGCTGCAACTCTCTATTAGACACATTTCCACCAGACTCTGCATATCAGACAAAATCAGTTTGCTGTTTTTACTATGGAAGAAAAATATCGAGATATATATCGAAATTCAGCTAAAAGATATCGAGATAGAGTAGAATAGACTTTATTGATCCCACAGTGGAGAAATTCACTCGTTAAGGCAGCATATACACTTAGAGAATAGGAAAAGATATAATACAGGTAAACACACAAAGAGAGTAGGCTATTAAAGTAACATTCCACAACTTTTACACCTTAAAATTATGCTTTTTTGATTCACCAAAGAAAGCTAGAAATCCCTTATCAGAGGAATCTAGGAAAAGAAAAGAAGAATGTGATAGAGCGAGAGCAAAGACCAGAGTTATTATTGGGCCGTCTTTTCCTCGCTGGAGAGCTCTTTTAGAAAGAACAGCATGAACAATGGACTCTGACCTAGCCGTGCTGCTAATGGCTAGGTAAGTAATAAATGATTTCACCAGGGTTATTGTGTTTGGTTGAGCATAAATTTGTTATACAGTCCTGATAAAACTATTTATTCAATGTGTGGAGGTGGAAAAGTTTGTTTTCATTGTTTTGCCTGACATTAGGAATGTAAACATGCCTCTTATGCCCAAGAGAGAGATTTAATGTTACGACAGTGACGTTACGCAGCAAGCCTAGAGGGCGACAGAGACCATATAACTGCAAAGTTGCGGAATGCTGCTTTAATGTAACCTTCAGCAATTAAACCCTAACCCTAACCCTAATAAAAATACAAAAATTGAGTTTCCCAGATGAAGCAGCATAAAGGACACAGAAGCCTCTTTTATAAAACAATGCCGCCAATTTGCCGCAACGTCTATGCGGCATCAGGGAGCGTTAGGTCATTTATAAGAGCTCAGACCGTGGCGGTAATGTTGCGCAATCATAAACAAAGGAGGTATGGGGGCGGTCTCTGCACTGTCGCGGACTTCCGTGTATCTTGGACATAACTTGCCTTTTATTGCGATCGAAGCCGCACTCATTAAGATTTTATTTTAACAACCAGCTACAGGTGTGTGTGCTCCACCATCCCTGTGAGCTGTCAGATGATCTGAGCTGCAGATCTAACGGAGAGAAGCTCCCGGAGCACCGCAACGGTCCAGTTTATCATCTCAGCTGATTTTGTTCACAAAAGTGAAACTTAAGCGCGTGTTTCCTTTCATTTTCATTATAGTTCCCGGCCATTAATTCATCACGTGATCATGACACCTCCCTCTGTTGCGCCAACGCTTAATGTGCGTTTATAAGACCGGCGAAGCCGCAATATTACTATCAAGCGTGGCGGCACGAATGCTGCAAAATTCCCGCAACGTGATACCGCCATGGCGCGTTCATAAGAAACACGTTGCGGTAATATTGCGCTGATTTGCCGGCATGGTGTGTCTTATAAAAAGGGCTAGATGTACAAATGTGCACCCGGGTATTGCACACGTACTGAACATAGCACTGATGTTAGTGTGAAAAGGGATAATGCCAGCAACAGTTAAACTGTATATATATATAACTGTATATAAGGTTTACTGCATATCGCCCAGCCTTACTGCCAATCAAATGAAACCTTGGATGTCCTTCTTAATAGTATTTTATTTAGTAAAATGACCCTAGGTGTTCTGAAAGGAACTTCAAAATAAAATATATTATTATCATAATCAAGATTTATGTAAACTTTAATAAACTGCTTAAAAATATCACCTGTGATCCACTGGCCATCTTCAAATTTCCAGCTCTGGCCAGCTATGTTCATAGCAGGAGGTCCATATTCAAGACCAAGCTCAAGCTCCCTTGTTGAACGATCCAGCTATAAAAGAATAAAGGGTCCATCAGAAAATCACCCACAAAGGATGATCACCATCACACGGGAGGGTGTTATACACAGCCACTGCTGCACAACACTGTCAAACATTTAAATGTAGTAAATATACTAACACGTTTCCCTTTAGTTTAGATCAAGTGTGCTTTTTAACTAGCCTAGTGAACTAGACCAATTCTTGCTTTGCAGAGTTTGAGTATATATTCACATATATAGGATGGCTTGCCAGGCTACTTTTTAACTACACTGATGCTACTAGCTAGTGACCTCTGGGCTTACCGTATGCAGGCTGGACAGAGATGCCGATTTGCGAGGAGGAGTCTTCTTCGGACTGAACGTATTTCCGAAAAGTGGCATCTTCAGGGAATGTTTAAGGTTCTTTAGAAGAAATAAAAATAAGTCGTTGGTATTTAATTTTCAGTCTGTTAGGGTCTGTGTGTTGTTATCGACACCTAGCAAATCCCAGGTGGCTAACAATGGTTGAATGTGTGACAAATGCTAACCTGATATTTATTTATGCGAAAAGTAGTATTTTGGGTGAGATAGTAGATGTTTTGTAATTGAAATAATACATTTACCTCCATACAGTCTGTTTATTTCGTTCCCTGTCGTCGTGGACATCTTTAGTTAAACATGCTTCCTACTGCGCAAGCGCGACAGTGCCACTCTCTCTGTAATGGTGAAATCCAAGACATTTCACACTACTTTAGGACAAATGTGGTGAGGGAAAATACAGTTTAAGTGCGTCAAAAAAATTTAAATGTATGAAAACTGACATTGACGATGTTCTACATGCGAAAGCGTTTTCACATTTTAGCACACACTCATGACTGAACAACAGGAACACCCCTATTTTGAAATGTTAATGGAACCGTTCATGGAGCTTTACCGTCACCATAGTAATCTTTTGAATGTCAAAATTAGCGCATATGAAATGTTTATATGATTAGTTTTTATCCAGTGTTTCAGTATAAATAAAGTAATATTTTGCCTGCAAACCTAAACACAACAAAATACATACAGAAAACCTGTCGACCTGAATATATTTTTAAATGGGAAGCATTTCAGTCGAGCAGCCCCAGTGGCCTAATGGATAAGGCACTGGCCTCCTAAGCCAGGGATTGTGGGTTCGAGTCCCATCTGGGGTGAAATACTTTTCGTTTTCCACGCAGCACGTTGGTGAATCAGTCGTCTCGGTTTTCTTTTTGTATAGATATTATTTCACACAGAGTAATGAAAGTATACTCGCCGTCCATCGTTCTTGATCTCCGTCGCGTTTATTACAGCATCAATTATTCCCTTCTGCACCTCAAAACTCAGCTGTTATGTGGAAAAGCTCTGCGTTTTGCGCGCTGCTGCTGTGTTTGGCTGCATCGGCACAACCCATGGAAGATTTAAGAACATTTATTAAAATGAAAAACTACCGTGAGTAATGTTTCAAGTAAATTTTTACTTATATGAAAATACCTTAAATATGTTTTTAAAAAGCAAATATTAATCTCATGTACTTTTTTTATTTTTATGTCCATTAATGTGTGCTGATGGTGAATCTTGAATGCTGCTAAATCTAGCTTAAAATGAATGTATACTTCAAATTCATGGCTCTACAGTTAAAATCATGTGAATTCATGTGATTGTTTATAAATAAAAATGTGTGAATAAAACATGATCAATATCACATACTCTAAAATACATATAAAAACAAGGTGTATCTTCCATATAGAATATTCTGTTGGTGTGGTGACCTTATCTTACATAATGCATGTTATCTAACCTCAACTGTGTCACCCTGTCCATCCTCCTACAATGGTAGAGCTCCAAGAGGCCACTGTGTACTGGGATGCTGCCCAAAAAAGTGTGATCCTAAAGAAGGGGGTGATGGAGAGAGAAGGGGGTGCCTATGGCTACTTTAATGACACTCTGCTTCTCTCTGGTTGGGGCGTCTTGGAGATCAAAGCAGGTTTTGGAGAGACTGCTCAGGATGATGAAGCTACCTTCTACCTGGCTGGCTACCTGGAAGGTTATCTCACTGCAGGGTGAGCAGAAACAGAGCTTTGATCTGAAGCACAAAAAAAAATCAGACAAGATCCTCAACCCGAACACTCTCCAGCTAATCAGATTTTCTCACGTAACAAACCGGCCAATGCATAATTTTAACACCAATTTTGGTTTATTGCAGAAAACTAGATGAACCAAAGATGAACAAATAATGTTTTTCCTCCAACAATTTAGCATTTTTTGCATACATTTTCCAAGAATCACAGCAATTTATTTGTGTATTTTGCATATTTTCAATTTTTTATAAAGATTGCTGGAGTTTTTTCAAGTGGCAAAAGATTGTTCTTAAATATCAGTATTCTTTCTCATTCGCAGGCAGATGTTCAGTCATTACGCCAACATGCACCCTCAGCTGATAAAGAATGAAAATACTTTAAATCCCTTGAAAAACTTCCTGAGGTATAGTATTTAGGATTAATCTGTTCATGCATGAAAATGCCCTGATGGATTGTTTTTCCTAGTGTTGTTTGAGCTGTTTTTAGTGTTTTCATGTCCTTTTTAGTATTAAATTAAAATGTTAACTATAACTAACCTTTCGTCCTGAAGTAAGCAGGATGAATGGGCCAGAGAGCAGGTGAAACTAAGGAGAAACAGCGACTCCTTGTGGAGACACCTGGGACTGATTTTGGCCCAGCTCGATGGACTTCATGCTGGAGCTGCACAGTGGGCTAAAAGCAAGCACAGGGAGGTGTGTGTGTGTGTGTGTGTGTGTGTGCGTGCGTGTGTGTGAGTGAGTTTAGATTTCTGTCACAGCATCCATTCATTAATGTCTACCTCTTACTCTCCATCCTGCACAGCCTCTTTCATTGTTTGCAGTCCAGTTCCTGAATGGTGTTGGTGACCTCCTGGACCTGGTCCCAGCTCTGACGCCTCGATCCAACTCCTCCACGGGGACCTTCAGGATGCCAGGAATGGGCCACTGCACCGCTCTCATAAAGGTTAGGCCGAGCTCATTTGGCTCATGCTGTGAAGGAAAGTTCAACATGGGCCTAATTGCTTTCATGAGTAAAAGGCCACTTAAATGGGACATTTCTTATTTATTCAGGAAGAAAATGCAAGGGGGGCGCTGGGTCAAGCAGTGTGTTTGTTGTGATTTTAACCTCTTTCTCACTTGGATGAATTCCTACTAAACTGAGAATTAGCATAGATGATGTAACTGCTGAAAATGGACAAGGTGAATCTAACAATTTATTTTCACCCATCTGTCTGTCTAAGGTGCTGCCAGGCTTTGAGAACCTGCTGTTTGGCCATTCCAGCTGGTACACTTATGCAGCCACCAATCGGATCTACAAACACTGGGACTTCAGGATTTCTGATGCAGCCACTGGAAGGATGTCATTCAGCAGCTACCCTGGTATGCACACTCATTTAAATCCACCTGTCATGGCAAAATGTTGTAAAATGTAGTTTTTATCTGCAGAAAATTGTAAACCTGCAGATTGCTAAATCTCTCTTTAAACCTGGATTAGATTATTCTACATTAACAGCAGAATCCATAAATTCCAGGTGGTAATTTGTGAAAGCTTTAATTCAAAGGCCACTTTCTTCAATTCAATTCAATTCAATTCAATTCAGTTTATTTATATAGCGCCAGATCACGACAAGAGTCGTCTCAAGGCACTTCACAAAGTAAACATTCCAATACAGTTCAGTTCATAAGCCAATCAGTAAAAAAGTTTCCTATATAAGGGACCCAGCAGATTGCATCAAGACACTGACTAGTGTCATTGTGTTGGTACAATCCTCATACTAAGCAAGCATTTAGCGACAGTGGGAAGGAAAACTCCCTTTTAACAGGAAGAAACCTCCAGAGGATCCTGGCTCAGTATGAGCAGCCATCCGCTACGGCTCACTGGGGGTTGAGAAGACAGAGCAGGCACAGGCACACCCCGCACCCACACACACACACACACACACACACACACACACACACACACACACCACATATATCAAGTAGTGTTTCTATGGCTACACTGTGATTTCTTAGTAGAAGTTCTATTTAGTAAGAGTAAGAGAAACTTTATTGTCTTTATCTGAGTGAATCTATAATTAATTCAATAGGTGAACTAATAGTAGCACATTCTATGTTAAAGAAAGTAAGATGTAATATCAGGAAAGGGAGAATGTTAGGTGGTTGGCAGCAGTGTGCCAGCCGATGGCCCCCTCCATGAGGCCACCACAGCTCAGCAGAACGCCAGTGTAGCTTCTTCTGGGGAGAAAAACACTTAGAGAGAAAATAAAGTTAACAGCTG
>SSNS01000277.1:471107-548813 GCA_006937985.1 Aphyosemion australe | reverse complement strand
GGTTAATTATATCTAAAATGGGGGCAGTAACCAAAGGAAATGCTTCTTTAAATAATTTGGTTGGGATTGGGTCTAAAATACAAGTTGAAGGTTTAGATGAAGCTAATATTTTTGATAACTCTGAAAGCTCAACTGCATCAAAACAGTTCAAACACAGATGAGGTTCTACAGTTACCTCAGATGCTGCCTCACTTACTGAGGAAGAAGAAGTCGTGTTGGGGAGGATGCTGATGATTTTGTTTCTAATAGAATCTATTTTATTAGTGAAGAATTCCATAAAGTCGTTGCTGCTGAAGGCTAAGGGAATAGCTGGCTCAGAGCTATGATTCTGTGTAAGTTTAGCAACTGTACTGAAAAGAAATTTAGGATTATTCTTATTCTCCTCAATTAGTGACGAATAATATGCAGTTCTAGCTTGTCGAAGCTTATTTTTATAAAGCACTAGACTATTTTTCCAGGATAAGTAGAACTCTTCCCGGTGTGTAGAGCGCCATGTTCTCTCCAATTTTCTAGAGGTTTGTTTTAAAGTACGCAGTTCAGAATTAAACCAGGGAGCCAACTTCCTGTGCTTAATGACCTTCTTTTTTAAAGGGGCAACATTGTCTAATGCCACACGTAAAGAGGAAGTAACACTATGAACTAGACCGTCAATTTGTGAAGGGCTAGAAATGAAATAGTTGCCCTCTGCTAAGTTACACTGAGATTCTGAAGACAGTAAAGATGGAACAGCTGCTTTAAAGTTTGCTACAGCGTTATCAGATAAAGATCGACTATAGTGGAATTTACTTTCATGTCTGGAGAACTCAGTTATAATAAACTCAAAAGTTATCAAAAAATGGTCCGACAAGACAGGATTGTGTGGAAATACTGTTATCTCCTCACACTCTATACCATATGTCAGCACAAGGTCTAATGTATGATGGCAGGAGTGGGTGGAGCTATGGATTGTTTGAGTAAAACCAATTGAGTCTAAGATATTACTAAAGGCTACGTTGAGAGGATCACTTTCAATGTCAACATGAATGTTAAAATCCCCAGCCACAATGACCTTATCAGTATTTAACACCAAATCAGACAAGAAATCTGAGATCTGATCCAAAAATTGAGAGTAGGGGCCTGGTGGACGATACAAAACTACGAACAAAAGTGGTTTTAGAGCTTTGCAATCTGCATTAGGCAAACTAAGAATTAGATGTTCAAAAGAACTGTAGCTATTAATTGGTTGGGGACTGATTAATAAATCTGAATGAAAGATGGTTGCTACTCCTCCTCCTCGCCCTGTACTACGAGCAATATGATGATTTAAATAATTAGAAGGAGTGGACTCATTTAAACTAACATAGTCCTCTTGCTGCAGCCAGGATTCTGTGAGACAAAACAGAGAAATCTGATTATCACAAATCAAATCATTAACTAATAAAGTCTTTGAAGAGATAGATCTAATGTTCAATAAACCACACTTAATTGTTCTAGTTTTCTGTTCAGTAGAGTTTGTTTTTATTTTTATGAGATTATCATGATTTGCTCTATTAAGCCTGATCTTTAATCTGTTTGATTCTGGCCGTGGGCAGGACACTGTCTGGATGGGGGAGTGGGTGGGTAACAGTACAGAAGCTGCAGAGGGGAGGGTTAAACTACCACTCTGCTTCCTGGTCTGGACCCTGGGTTGTCAGGGAGGACTAATAAAATTGGCCATATTCCTAGAAAGAAGAGCTGCACCATCCAAAGTGGGATGGATGCCGTCTCTTCGGATCAGACCAGGTTTTCCCCAAAAAGTTTTCCAATTATCAATGTAGCCCACGTTGTTTTCGGGACACCACCTAGACAACCAGCGGTTGAAGGACAGCATGCGGCTAAACATGTCGTCACTGGTCCGGTCAGGCAGGGGGCCAGAGAAAATTACGGAGTCCGACATTGTTTTGGCAAACTTACACACCGAAGCAACATTAATTTTAGTGACCTCCGATTGGCGTAACCGGGTGTCATTACCGCCAGCGTGAATAACAATCTTACTGTATTTACGCTTATCCTTAGCCAGCAGTTTCAGGTAGGATTTAATGTCGCCCGCTCTGGCCCCTGGCAAACATTTGACTATGGTTGCTGGAGTCTCTAATGCCACGTTTCTGACTATGGAGCTACCTATAACCAGAGTCGGCTTCTCAGTGGGTGCGTCACCGAGTGGGGAAAATCTGTTTGAAACGTGGACGGGTTGGTGGTGTCCCACGGGCTGGGTTCTATGCTTCTTACGTACAGTCACCCAGCCGGCCTGAGGTCCCGGCTGCTCGGGTTCTACTGGAGGACCGCTACGGGGTGGTTCTGATCTAGTTAGCCCCGCGCTAGCTAAGTAGCTACGGCTATCTACAGGTTTTTCAACAGCGCGGAGCCGGGCCTCCAATTCCGACACCCTCGCCTCCAAAGCTACAAAAATGCTACATTTATTACACGTACCATTATCACTAAAGGAGGCAGAGGAGTAACTAAACATCTGACACACAGAGCAAGAGATAGGAGACGGAGAGGGAGAGACAGAAGTAGCCATAGCCGCGCCGAGGCTAAGCTAACTAGGCAAACAACCTTTCACACCAAATAAAACTGCGTGCGAACTCAAAGGGTTCCCTAAACGCTAGGTGCAACAGGAAATGTGTGTTTTCGCGTGCTTATGTACTACAAGAACTCAAAAATGTCTCAGTACAGAGAAATCAAACCAATTTTAGCAAGCCACAAACACCGAACAGCTACACTGAGTGCAAACACTGAAACAGGAAGTGACGTAATGCCTTACCGCAGGTTCAGCCAATTCATTTTTTTATTGTGAGTTTGGATTATCGGTAACACTTTATAATAAGTGCACACTATTAAGCATTAGTTACTCATCAGTTAAGCATCACTTAATGGTTAACTAATAATTTCTAAAGCGTCTACAAACATTTTTCATAATTACTTAACAGCTTACAAGCACCACTATAAAGGCTTTATTCATGATAAAGAAGCTTCTATATAACACTTGTCATTCATGATGTTTTATGATCTATAAGTCATTCATAGTCATTTATAAAGGGTAAGTAAATGGTTAACACATACCCTATATAATACTATAAAATACACATGTACTATATGGGTGTTTTGTTACTAGATGTTTTCTAAACACTGAATCTCATGACACAATAAATCAGCTACTAAATGTTAACAGATTGTCACTTAAAGGCTGCCAAATTTGCAACTTGCTACTTCTTTTTCAACAGATCATCTATTGATTCTTATAAATACATTAATAAACTATTTTAGGACGTTACAAACCATTTACTACTTGTTAGTAAAGTATGTCGAGGGAGCTCATCTAAAGTGGGGGACTATTTATACCTTACAACTTATAGATGTAGGGTATTGTGTCATGAGATTCAGTGTTTAGAAAACATCTAGTAACAAAACACCCATATAGTACATGTGTATTTTATAGTATAATATAGGGTATGTTAACCATTTACTTACCCTTTATAAATGACTAATGAATGACTTATAGATCATAAAACATCATGAATGACAAGTGTTATATAGAAGCTTCTTTATCATGAATAAAGCCTTTATAGTGGTGCTTGTAAGCTGTTAAGTAATTATGAGAAATATTTTGTAGACGCTTTAGAAATTATTAGTTAATCATTAACTGATGCTTAACTGATGAGTAACTAATGCTTAATAGTGTGCACTTATTATAAAGTGTTACCGGATTATCATATTAGTAACATATTTTTCAATTTAATGGGTTGATGTTGAAATTCCAAGAGTTCTGATTGGTCACCCATGAAATAAAACATTTTACATTTTATAATTACAGCAGCTTAAAGATACTGGGGGTGGAAAATTAGTGGGAATTAAACTTTCTGAATTAAAAACTTAAAAAGGGAACCAACTTCAGCTTCATATAAAAAAAGAGCAACAACATAAATGAAAAAAAAAAAGCCAAATGAATGAGAAAAATAATCTAATTTAAAATTTGCATTGCATTCCAAATAAGTTCAGGTTACCAATTTCAGGATAATGCATACTGGTAAAATAGGACAGGGTGTAAAAACAGATGTGTGTGTGTGCGCGCACGTGCGTGCGTGTGTGTGTGCGCGTGTGTGTGTGTTTGTGCGCGTGCGTGTGTGCGTGTGTGTTTGTGCGCGTGCGTGTGTGTGTGTGCGTGTGTGAGTGAAAAGTCTCAACATCCCCCACACTTTTGAGAAGCTTGCAACGCCCCTGTCATAGAGGGTATGTGGGAGTTTCCTGACATGCATGTTTGTGGTATGTGGGAGAAAACCCACACATGCAGGTAGAGAAACTGTTAAATCTGTGCAAAAAGGCTGTAGCTGGGATTCAAACCGGCAACCACAGTTCTACACAAACTCTAACTTCATTTCTCTTTAATAAGGGTTAGTTTTCTCATTCCTAATCGTAAAACCTTTGACCTCTCTTCGTCCTCCTGCAGGCTTCCTCATGTCTCTGGATGACTTCTACCTGCTTGGCAGCGGCTTGCTGATGACTCAAACCTCCATCGGCGTCTTCAACATCTCTCTCTTCTCTCAGATTAACCCCCACTGCCTGCTAGCCTGGCAGAGAGTCCGCCTGGCCAACAGTTTGGCCCACAGCGGAGAGGGCTGGGCTCACATTTTCTCCAAATACAACTCAGGTGAGATGATCTCAGCCTTTATAGCTAGTGAGTTTCTGTTAAATGTCAAACTTAATAAAACACTTTTTCAATATTTTAAGAACAATCTTCTATTGACAAGATATTCAGACATGTCAAACAGCAAAATGCTGGACTTGTAATGGAGCTCCTGTGTGTGTGTGTGTGTGTGTGTGTGGTGTGTGTGTGTGTGTGTGTGTGTGTGTGTGTGTGTGTGTGTGTGTGTGTGTGTGTGTGTGTGTGTGTGTGTGTGTGTGTGCTGCGTGCGTGTGTGTCCCATTGTTAGGACTGGTGTGTGTGTCCTGTTATTAAGACTGGTGTGTGTGTCCTGTTGTTCAGATTGGTGTGTGTGTGTGTGTCCCGTTGTTAAGACTGGTGTGTGTGTCCTGTTGTTGAAACTGGTGTGTGTGTGTCTTGTCGTTAAGACTGGTGTGTGTGTCCCGTTGTTGAAACTGGTGTGTGTGTGTCCTGTCGTTAAGACTCACCGACTAATATTGAGTGGACTATAATCCTACCCACTATAATTGTTTTTTATGGTGCATCAAATTGTTCCTTGTGGCAACTCTGGGAGAGTTCAGCCTGTGGCGATGCATTGCGTGCTCCTTTATTCTTTTTCATTAAAGAACAACATGCATCCATAACTTTTACCTCAAATTTGAACAATACAAAAACATTCAGAAAACTAAGTTTCAAATAGTTATTTGAAATGTTATTTCAAAATTTATTTTAGAATTTTAGAACAGTTTAATTCACATGTTGCTTTCTTCACAAAATCTCTGGAGGTTTAAACTTTTGTTTTGAAAACGTTGAGCAGCAGCAACACATACACACAATAAGGGTCCCTTTATTAATGTTACTTAGTGCATTATTAAGCATTAATAAACAAAGGATCCCTTTATTAACATTACTTAGTGCATTATTAAGCATTAATAAACAAAGAATCCCTTTATTAACGTTACTTAGTGCATTATTAAGCATTAATAAACAAAGGAGCCCTTTATTAACGTTACTTAGTGCATTATTAAGCATTAATAAACAAAAATCCCTTTATTAACGTTAGTGCATTATTAAGCATTAATAAACAAAGGATCCTTTATTAACATTGCTTAGTGCATTATTAAGCATTAATAAACAAAGGATTCCATTATTAACATTACCTAGTGCATTATTAAGCATTAATAAACAAAGGATCCCGTTATTAACATTACCTAGTGCATTATTAAGCATTAATAAACAAAGGATCCCTTTATTAACGTTCCCAATATAGTGTCTTTAAGGTTAGGACAAAGGGCCGGGGTGGGGGGGGGTCTGTTTAGTAATGCATTATCTAATATTAACATTAATATTAAGCAGTTGTTAATACTTTATTTAATAGTTTATTAATGCTTAACAATGCACTAAGTAATGGTAATAAAGGGACCCTTATTGTAAAGTGTTGCCCATTTTTTACTCATTAATTGTATATTTTTTATTGGGTTTTACATTTATGTCTTGATTAAATAAGATTATGGTTTGTGTGAACATTAATATGTTTTATTAATAAACACTGATCTTCCATGGGGGGCCAGCAGTGGCCATGGCTACCCATGTGTTAGTGTGTCATGTTTGAGAAAACAAGTATCTGAACATTTCCAGATTTTCTCCATTAAATCTACTAAATCTTTCTGATAACTTGGGTTCTGTCTCTTGTGAGCTAAGCTTCTTTGTGTCTGCATTCACAGCAGATGATACCTTCTTGTAAACACATCTCCGTCTGCTTTTCAGGAACATATAACAGCCAGTACATGGTGGTGGACCTGAGCCGGGTTTCTCTGCGACACAGCATCAGGAACGGCGCTCTGACAGTCGTGGAGCAGATCCCAGGGATGGTGGTGCATTCGGATCAGACTCAAGCTCTAAAAAGAGGTGAGATACAACTCTTCCTTATTTTATTTTAATGTTTGTTTCACCCTACGTGAGTAAAATCCACAGGTTACTGGCCATCTTACAACATTCCCTTTCATGGTGAGATCTACAACCTGAGTGGATACAACGTGATGTGGAAGAGATTTGGAGAAGACTTCTCCTATGACCTCTGTCCTCGAGCTAAAATCCTCCGCAGGGATCAGGCCAAGGTGTCAGACCTCAGCTCCCTCAAACACATGATGAGATCCAACAGTAGGTGGAACAGCAACATTATTCATAATAGGGATGCACCAATCTGATCTTATTATCGGTATCGGTAAAGATATAGAAGAAAATTCTAGATCGGGTATCGGAGACTATGGGCCCGCTTGATCCATAAGAATTGATCTATTCAGTATATTTCTATGTGCTGTGAGTGATGACGTCATGCGCTACAGTCCCACGCTGTGCAGAAGCTCACATTGATTTCAAAATGGAGCGAGCAAAAGAAATTTTGGGCCCCTGTACAAAAGGATGATCCCAGTCTTTTTCATATAGACACAAAAAGTTCATTATGTTATACAGTTTAATACTGTTTTTCCATATCGGTATTGGATCGATATCGACCGATACTAAACTTCTGATATCGGTATCGAATGTGAAAAAAGTGGATCGGTGCATCCCTAATTCATAATATACTCCAGAATGTTTTCAACCATCAGATTGAAAACTCGTAATATCTCTTTCGATTTTAAATCCAAACTGGTTTGTTTTCAGACTACAAAAGAGATCCGTACTCCAAGGGCCATCCTTGTAAAACCATCTGTTGCCGTGACGACCTGAGACCAAGGAGACCACACCCTGGTGGATGCTATGACACAAAGGTCAGAATCTAAAACAACGCTGAGTAATTATCAAATGTTTATGATGTTTTGTACTTAGCCGAAGTCAGATTATTTCAAAAGAAAACTATTAACTACTATAATACATTTTATTTTTGTAAGGCTGTTTGGATGGAGACTTTCCCATTTCTTATCTGAATGAAAACATGAATTCATTCTAAAAAACGCCCTCTTTGGGTCTAATAAAGGAACACCTTTTTTCCTCTTTCCTGTCAGGTGACAGACTATCAGATGGCTCTGCAGCTTGTTGCTGAGGCAATAAACGGCCCTACAACTCAGGGCGGGCTGCGCCCATTCTCATGGCAACCCTTCAATCTTACAACCCACTGGGGTCTCCCACACACCTACAGGTTTCCTTTTGTCAGCATGAGGCCTGCTCTGAGTCGACCATGAGAGCGAAGACACATCACATCTGTTTAAATCCTTAACATGATCACCCAGCTCAGCATAAATCAGTCAATTTTGTCCAAATGTCTAATTCAATTTGTGAAAAAAATGTCATTATAATCTAATTCAAAGCCAACTTGCCCAAAGGTAACTCTTATTAAAAAAACAACTCTTTTTAAAACGTATTAATAAGCTCAAGTTTGGAAAAATCCCATTTAGATGGTGCTCATGATCAACCACATTTATTTATCAGAGCTGAAATGTAGTGTTATGAGAAAATAAGGATATTGTTTATGGACTTAGTGTTTTTTCCCCAAACTGTTTAAATGTTTGTTTCATGATCTGGAGTTTGAAAATTATAATTAGGGCTGTCAATCGATTACATTTTTTAAACGCAAATAAATCGCATGAGTGTCCATAGCTAACTCACGATTAATCGCAAATTTTTTTTTCTTATTCAAATTTTTTTTATTTCAATTATGGAGTGGACAAATATACTTTTTAAAGAAAATATGTTTATTATAACTGTACTAAACAAACATGATAAATACACTCCAGTATCCTCCTCAGAAAAAAAAAATTCAAAAGTGCAATTAGGCATTACCTCCCACACAATAACACCTTATATGGTACATGTGGTACTAAAACAAGGACAAAGGGAAGAGTGTGATAAAGAACTAGGACTCTGCCTATTTAGCACATTTTAAATATATCTTATTATTTTTAACAAAAATATAAGGCAACACTTCTGTTTTTTTTTTGTTTGTTTGTTTTTTTGTTTTCTTAATCTATTGAACTCAGACAAAAATAATGCAAAAAAGGGCCAAACTCATATTAGCTGATATTGCTGAACTCTGGCCCACACACACACACACACACACACACACACACAAACACACACACAGTTTTTCTGGTAAGCTATAAATACATTTTCCCAGATTTTTTCCAGCAGTGAAACGGGCAGCACATTTTTTTTATTTTTCTGTAGATTATTGAATTATATTGGGACAGAATGATGAAGCTGTCTCATCAGCTGAGACCTCAGCTGAGAGGTCCAGGTTGCAGCGCTTCGAACACAGGAATTAAATACTCAATAAAAGTAAACAAACTGTACCCTCCTCCTCCGTTTCGCCACCGATCATGTTCGGTTGAACTCCTCCGGCTATCCGCCTCGTCATAATCCAGAGAAAAATACCGAGCTGCGGGTCACTTTCTACACACGGTTATGTCATCGCCGGCTTTACGCTCATACTGGAAGCCTGGTAGGTGTAGGTCCCTGCGCCATTTAAAAACACTGTTTTTATCTTAAAAATCCAGCCGTGGAAATCCTAAAAAGAAATTGACTTGAGGGTTTAATACATTTTTACACATGTGATTCAAAGGAAATTTGCCTCTGGCCAATGGCTTGTTCCTGCTTCTTATTTACATCAGACTATGGAATGTGAGGAGGGCCAAAACAAAACTACGGAAGCCTGCGCATTAAAAAAATAAATGCCGTTCCGGGAAGTTTTGCATTATTGCATTAAAAACGCGCTAATTTTGACAGCCCTAATTATTATGGATTTTTTAATGTTCTATGCAACTTTCAGTCAGTTTTACAGAATGGGCAACACCAGTGATTTGATATTTAGTACATTCCTAAGTAGTCTACCAAAAACATAAACATACTAGGCTAGAAATCGAGACAAACCGTAGCAGAAGGTTGCTCTAGCCAAGCTCCATTGTAGCCTCAGCAGGTCTACCATTGGCCTAAATCATTTTAGGTCTGGACAATCTATGATTGTAGAGACGTTGGGCGAGCTTAGCACCAGAGCTGTGATGGAGAAAAACTACAAAGATGATGTCAGCTCTGATACAGCGCTTCTTTGAAACGGATTTGGCAGGGTTCGGTTTACGGGGGAGCTAGGGGGAGCCCGGCTCCCCCCGAAGGGTGATGGGCACCCCTGGAAGCCCCCAACTTACACATCCAGGGGGAGCCCAAAAAAGATCCAGTTTCTACCTATATTACATTATTTATATGGACTCTCAGTGCACCGGGACTTCTTTTGAGTGGATTGTTGACGCGCTCCAGGCAGCTGCGCACAGCCACAGTAACATTCTCAAAGTTGTGCCATCAAAAGAATATAATATGCGATCATTCATATTCTCTGGTACTTTCTGTGTTTTATTTGTGCCTAGCTCAAAACCTGTGCCCAGGTGCAAGGGCGTCAGTTTGATTTTAGAATTGCTGGGGACAATAACGTTACACTTGAATGGGGTTTAAAGATTGGTGGGGACACTCATTAAATAGGCTAAGCGTATTTAATTATTCATCAGTTTTACTCCAATATGCACCATAGTTTATTAACAGTTGTTAAAAATTGCATGTTCATTAGTGATGGGACGAGCAACACCAATGCGTCTGCGCTTAAATCTAGCTGTGTCTCGAGCGAGACCCCGTGTCTGTGTGCCCATCATTTAGGAAGTAGTCACGTGACCAGTACAGCTGCTGTTTCTTGCTGCTAAGTGAAGTGCCGAACCGTGTTTAAATGGAGGAGTCTCCATCCATCAACAGGATGAGTTTCTGCCAAAAGTACATTTTTTGAAGCAAATTATTCTACTGTTACTCATGGCGTCAGAAAGAAAAAGGAAGGTGGTCTGTGAGGGATCATTTTATAGGCAAAAATTATTTGTTATTTCCCTGTTTCATCCTCTTCCTCTGCTTGATCCATCAGAAATTAATTTCTAAATGATTCTCTTTAAACCATTCATACTATTTTCTGCAGGTTAAATGTCGCATTTCTTCAACTGAACTTTCAGACTGAGACATCACAGAGAAACGCACGCACACACACACGCGCGCAGCAGGAGACTGTACTCACTATGTCGGTTCTGCATTTCAAACAATGAAGGAGGGAAATCCAGTCTCCCCGTAGCCTGACAAGCCATCCTAAAACTCCCCGTTCTCTCACAGGGACATTTTCGGTTACATCTGAGGCGCGGATGGACGACGGGAACTGCGCTGTAACTGAATTGAAACGCAATCAATGTTTTAAAACAATAATCCAAGGAAGTTCTAATTCGGCCACCTGTGCCTTTTCTTCTCTTGCGTGTACTCCGAACATTAGTGTTGAACTAAAAGCTTATTAGCTTTTCCCCACTAAAAAGTTAGCTAAACTAGAAGTTTTGTCGGTGGTGACGTCTATGAAAATGATTGGATGATTGGAAGCATGCTTTGCTTTTGTAAATTGTTGAAAATAAAATAAAAAAAATGAATTATGATTCATTTTTACTGGCAGCAAATATAACATCATTACTGACATGAGAAATGCAAAAACTGAAGAAATAAAAGGATGACATTTATAAACTAGCTTCAGTTTGATGGAGAGCGGCTGCACCATGAGCGAAAGATGGAGTTGGCTGATGTAAATATCAGGCAGTTTCGACGTTTTGGTGCGGCAGAAACCCTGCGTTTTTATCTGTGTTGTTTAAAAATAATGCAGATACTAAATGCATGTGGTCAAAGTATTATCGATGATATATATGATGATATATATTTGGCCTTCAACAGCTAGGCAGGTTCGGCCGGAAGTGGTGGGGACACAACTGCCAATCACAAATTTCGCCGGGGGCGTCCCCAGTTAAAATGACGCCTATGCCCAGGTGACTTCACCTCACTACTGCGGCCACGCTCGCTGCTGTTTTCGTGGTCAGTAGATCCCTTTGATCTGCTTAGTTCAAAAGTAGCTCATGAGGTGAAAAAGTATGAAAGCCAGGCAGCAGTTTTTCTGGAGAATTGAGAGGAGATACAGGAAGATCAGAGACAGACAGGACAGGAAAATAGTCAAATAAAAAACAAGAAAATAAAACTAAGTGCTTGAAAAGGAAAATGTAGGTAGATTTATCCACACTACACCTTTTTAACTGTATAAAGCAATAATTTATAAGCATTTAATATTTATATATTTTATACAATTCAGATCACCTTCAAAACCCAGTCCCACACCCAGGGCCGTATCAAGGCATTTGGGGGCCAAGGCAAAATAGACTTGAAACTAAAATTGGTCTCAGGATTCAAATGCCTCGGTGTGCCGCTTGATTCGACACAAAGTTTCAAGAGCCACATTAAAAACATGATGGTGAAATTCAATTTATGCAACTTTAAATAGATGCAACCTTTCATGACATTTAATGCTGCTAAACTGTTTTATATTCAATGATTCTGTCACACATTGAGTACTGTATCACAAGTCGGTCACTGACAGGTGCAAATGCATGCAAAATCATATAATCTCTATATAAAGTCACTGAAGGTTGAGTATAAAAAACCCAATGTCATCCCACATCTGTAATACACTACCTGGCCCCAAAAAAAAGTTGCCATAAAAAAAAGGTGATTCACTCTAATATTTCGTTGGACCACCTTTAGCTTTGATTAAATCTCACATTCTCTGTGGCGTTGTTTCAATAAGCTTCTGCAATGTCACCAGATTTATTTCCATCCAGTGTTGCATTAATGTTTCCCCAAGATCTTGCATTGATGATGGTAGAGTCTGACCGCTGCACAAAGCCTTCTCCAGCACATCCCAAAGATTCTCAATGGGGTTAAGGTCTGGACTCTGTGGTGGCCAATCCATGTGTGAAAATGATGTCTCATGCTCCCTGAACCACTCTTTCACTATTTGAGCCTGATGAATCCTGGCATTGTCATCTTGGAATATGGCCGTGCCATCAGGGAAAAACAAATCCATTGATGGAATAACCTGGTCATTCAGTAGATTCAGGTAGTCAGCCGACCTCATTCTTGGAGCACATCCTGTTGCTGAACCTAGACCTGACCAACTGCAGCAACCCCAGATCATAGCCCTGCCCCCACAGGCTTGTACAGTAGGCACTAGGCATGATGGGTGCATCACTTCTGCCTCTCTTCTTACCCTGATGCACCCATCACTGGAACAGGGTCCATCTGGACTCATCACACCAGTTTTTAATAATGCGTTGGACAGTTCTGAACCCAGTTTTAGTTGTTTCTGCAATCTCCTTAAGGCTGAGTTATTCTTATACGCGTTGATGGAGATGTTTTATATTTATACTCCTCCGTTGGCTCGGGAGAGCGTTGCAAAGCAACCCCCCGCCTGGACAGCAGAGGGCGTAGCACTTTTCTGGGGTATGCTGCCGCCAAACAGCCACGTATCCGGTCCACGATAGTGTATTTACTACTGTGTTTACATTGTTTTAATGTATTTTAGAGAGTTTTTAACGGTCGGCACCTCTAAACCCGTTTCTCGTCATTTCCATCCACGAATAAAACGTTCGCTGTGTATCTTTGTACTCCTTCAGTCACGGGTGAATAAACTTTCATATTTTCAAACTTTTTCTGTGAGGCGTTCTTTAATCTGCTCCGTGTCTGCCGCTAAATATCTTCAGCTCTCTTTATTTTTTGAGTCGGCAGTGGCGGTGCTGTTGACGTATTTCAAGGAAGCGGCGTCCTGACCAATCACAAGCTTGCGCTCTCGGTGGCTCTTCACGGACAGTTATTTTTGGGGGCATGTCTCCGTCACTCTCCGCGAGCCCGTCCGAGAGCCCTTGCGTCAACGCAAAATGGCGCTGCGTGCCTCCGTACTGACGCAGACGGACAAGTATAAATTAGGCTTTAGATGTTTTCTCTGCTTGATGCATGCCAATGATGTGGCCCTTCTCAAACGTGAAACATGAAAACATCTTTTCCACGACCACCAGATGTGTCTTTCCTCATGGTTGTTTAAGAAATGAGAAGCAACTCATTGCACCAGTTGGGGTTAAATAACTTGTTGCAGTTGAAAGATGCAACAAGTTATAATAATGACCCATGCAGTCATTATTCAATAGGAGGCTCCTACCTGTTTGCTTAGTTAAATCCAGATGGTAACCTTTATTTGGCCAGGTAGTGTATATTGACTGAGCAAAACCTTTTAGATTTTGAGAATTTTAAAAATTCCAATTTTGTCAGTTTTATATACAAGGTGTTACATGTTCTGGCTCCACCACCCATGTCTGACTGTATTAAAAAAAGGAATCACAGCGATGTCAGGACTTCAGCCTTTTCTAGATGGGACTGTGAGGTCCCAGCCTCTGGACTGAAGGTCAGTAACAGTCTCCGTCCACCCATAAGGGAGTGCTCAACATTGCAAACTTTCAAGTCAACTCAAACATTGGCTGAAAGCAAACCAGTCATGTAACCGTTAACCTTTGACCTGTTGCCAGTGTACTAAATGTATTGTGACTGTTTATGATGTGTTTCTTTTATTATTACTGACCTACTCTGTCTTTAATCTGGCTAGGGACTATGGATGTAAATTAGCATTTGTGCAAATGTACGTGTATTGTTACTTTAATAGATGTTCATTAATGCGTCCTGTCCTTACCAAATGAATGAATGGACAACATTAAAGTTTTTCTACACCCAAAATTACATTTGTTTTTGATCTTTGAGCTCAAAGATTTATTTATTATTATTATTATTTTTTTTTTTACCAAGGAATGACTCAGTCTTAAATGCTGTGTTCTGTAGGTTATTTATTCCAGGGAATCGTGTAGCTATGGACTGATGGAATAATTTTTTAGAATTAAATGTTTGAAAAAAGATCTGTAAGAGTTTTCACGTGGAGAATAAATGCAGACCTGGGTGAAGACCAACGTTTAAAACTTCAAAATATATGACGGTCATAAATACTTTTATTTTTGTAACTTATTTTGAAAGTACTTCCCGGATGTACTGCATGTGGTTTCCTACAGCTTCTGCTGATCTTTTGAGTTCGTACGCGCAGCTCGAGGGCGGGCCTTGGTCGGTCGGTCGAGTCGGGTTGCTGTGAACGGACGTGCGGGTTCTGCTTCAGCTGAGTCTTGCGGTTTTCTGCTGATGGAAACGACCGCAGAGAAGCAGCGGGAGCCGGCGGAGGCTCCTGCTCAGTCAACACACCACGGCTGTCAGCGCCACAACAGCAACAACAATAACAACAACAACAATAACAACAAAGACAGCGAGGCGGGCGAGAGCGCGACCTCTGCGACCAGCACAACCACTGAGCCCGGCGGGACGGCGTCGCAGAGCGTCGGGAATGGCTCGGTCATCAACCCGAACGGTGGGAACAACGGGAAGTGGGTCCGGCTGAATGTCGGTGGAACGGTGTTCCTCACAACGCGGCAGACCCTCCTAAAAGAACAAACTTCGTTCCTGTACCGATTGTGCCAACAGCAGGACCTCCACTCCGACACGGTGAGTCCGGTAGGGAAAGTTCAGCGTTCCGCTCAGCGAACGGAAGCGGGAGAAGAGTGGGCAGGAACTCCGCTCCGCTGTCAGGGGACACTTTAAAAGGTCACACTAACGTTTTCATGTCCTGTTGGGCTTCTGGTTCAACCAAAGGGTTCAACCTTTCTCATGTAACTTAATTACCGTTTCTTTCTCCTGCATTTAAAATGTCATATATATATATAAACAAAAAGTGAATGAAAGCTGCCTTTAACCAATATGCTGGTGCTTTGGAACACCATTATACCAGATAGGTGGTAGCCTAATCCAGTGTTTCCCAACCCTGGTCCTCAGGGCACACTGTCCTGCATGTTTTCCATGTTGCCCTTTCAAACACCAGTGTTTTCCTGCTGCCACACACCTGATTTAAATGAATGAGTGATTAACAGGCATCTGCAGCATGTGATGTCCTCCTGAGGAGGCAATCTGAATCAGGTGTGCTGAAGCAGAGACATGGAAAACATGCAGGACTGTGTGCCCTGAGGACCAGGGTTGGGAAACACTGGCCTAAAACACACTCAAACATTTAGACTGAAATACTTTTATGTGAAAGACAGTGCAGTCCAATTTGTTACAACTGATTTAATATTCGTGGAAGATTTTTGTTGGAAATCTAGTTCTGCTTTGAATGCAGCTTATTGACTCAATCAATGGAAACTAACAAGCGTTGATTTCTGATCTGTCAAATAATGTTTTAACATAAATGTGAAGTGTCAAACAGATGACTAGGTTTTGTATAACATCAATTCAACACAGGCAGGTATTTGTTTTAGATACACATGACTGCACCTTCAAATTCATGGTGAGCTAATATAGTGTGTGTGTGTGTGTGTGTGTGTGTGTGTGTGTGTGTGTGTGTGTGTGTGTGTGTGTGTGTGTGTGTGTCAGTTAGTGTGAAAGTAGCTTGGCTCAGATGGATGAACACGTGCTGCCTCTTCTGCAGGGAGCTGCACGGTCTGTAGCTGTACAGCTGGCATCTTATGGGGACAGAGAGAGAGAGAGGAGGTGTATTATAGGCCTGCCAGTCACATGCAAGCTGAACACGCTGCAAGGCCTGTGAAGACTCATAAATGATGCACATTTCTATTACCATGCAGCCTTTGATACACAGGTGTGTTTCAGAAAAGTAGGCTAACATTCTTGTAGCTATTGGGTGAAAATCCCACATCAGTATCATATGAAGAGATGTTACCAGTAAAGGGATGAGATAAAATAAATATCTGGTGTCCAGTTGTCCACCTTTATTAGGCAGCAAAGAGATGCCAGGACATCAGCTGTTTGGTGATGTGTTATAAAGGCCCCTGACCAAATGCAAACCAACATGCATCTCCAACCAAAAAAGCAGTGATTTGTTAAACTTGAGGTTTTTGTAAAAGATGCTTTCTTAGTATTTCACTGGCCTGTTATTGTTGATATCACACGGTGAATGGCATTTGTGAGTCAGTTTGCAAAAAATCTCAAAATGTTTGCAAGGATTCTTAGTGTCTGTGTGTGTTGCTCGGCCTAGCTGTTGGCTTGTTAAAAATGATCAAAAATACTTTTCTGCTTTGAACTTTATAATATACAAATAATGTAATATATATTCTATACATATGTTTACATACACAAGATGTGTATGTGCCTAGATAAATCTAAAAACAGTCTTGTGTACCAATTTATTAGGGATGTACATAATTAACCGATTAACTGCTGTTAAGGTCATAACTGGTTATAATAGCTTTGCTCGATTAATTGCTGTTCACGTCCTTCAAATGTGATTGTGTGTAATATTGTAGCAGTCAAAAGGGTTGAGTTTGTAATGACAGCAGTAATGAACATCAGAACAGCTTTCATGAGCATTCACGAGACACGTCAAGAACAGACACTTCCTTCTCACTCATGGTTCAGCTAGACCAGTGTTCCCCAACCCTGGTCCTCAGGGCCCACTGTCCTGCATGTTTTCCATGTTTCTGCTTCAGCACACCTGATCTGCATTGCCTCCTCAGGAGGACTTCAAGTGCTGCAGATGCCTGTTAATCACTCATTCATTTGAGTCAGGTGTGTCGCAGCAGGGACACACTGGTGTTTTAAAGGGCAACATGGAAAACATGCAGGACAGTGGGCCCTGAGGACCAGGGTTGGGGAACACTGAGCTAGACCACACCCACATGCTGCTAAACATACTGGGAAACAGGAAGTAAACTCCCCCCAGTAACTGCTACCCATAGATATCATATATATCACTAGATGCCTTAACTGGGAGTCGACAGCATCCCTACACGGCGGCCATCTTACCTCGGACAGCTTACGTTCCATTCTCAATGGTAGCAGATGGAAGGTGAGTGAACAACTTGAACAAAAACACTCTTAACTCGATTAAATATTAACGGATTTACAAGCGGGTTGCATTATTACAAACTTTACAACACATAGGCTTGGTAGGACATACTTGCACATTTTTAAATTAACGGGCCAAATCCATCATATTTCACAGCCATATCTCTGGCGTTTATAACATATCAATCTGTTTGAAAATTGAGCAAGTTAGAGTTATTTAAGTAGTACATGCACCATTGACACCAATGTTTGGAAAGGGGGCAGCTGTCCGAAGTAAGATGGCTGCCGTGTAGGGACGTTCGTCCAATTGACGAACAGCGCAGGTAAGGCATCTAGCGATATATATGATATCTATGCTGCTACCGGCCCAATACTCACACTTCCACCCTTGCGACTTTCGATTGCGCGTTCCCGGTCAGGGGTGCGAGTGCGTAGGGTGTTCTGATTTTCAAGTGCGGAAGGCGATCATGCCCCTTTTGCACCCTTAATCCGCAGTTCACCAAAGTCCGCATCGATGTGGACTTTGGGCAAGGGTTTTACCAACAATCCATTGCTGCGTGGGAAGTTTGAGAATAAGGCGGAGCAATGGCTCAAGTGCCTTTTCTGAAAACATGTATTTTCAAATGTTCATTTTAAGACGATTAATGATATTTATTCATGCTCTGAATGTTTTAGACCAAGATTTAATGTGGACAGCAATGAATTTAAATTTTGTTTGTTTGAAAGGTGTTCAATAAGGGTTTTCAGGGTTTTTCCTGGCTCGAATTGAGGCAGAGGTGGTACCATCCTGACCATGCGCCAGCACATGCATACTCTGTGCATTCAACTGCCTCACTTTTTTAAAGGCAAAATATTTTTTAGTTAAGCGTTCTAATTAGGGATGCGCCCTTATGTGTGACCTGATTTAAACTTGCGAAATGTTTGACATGGACAGAGACTACTTAATGTGGGACAACATGAATTCCAATTCAATGAAATTAAGTAACAAAAATTATTAGCAAAAAAACCCTTCTATTCTGCCTTTCAGCTCTAATATCACTGTTAAATATACATACAATTATTACTATTATCATCATATATTTCATGTCTGTTTGAATTCAACTTGAACAGCAAAAGCTTCCACACTATTTCCCAGTTCCACTAAGTTCCCACAGGCTCAGGCTCTGTGGACCTTCTACAGTGGCTCTGAATAACTTTAGCTAAAAGGATTTTAAACCATCAACTCTTTTTTAAAAATGTAAATAAAATACAATAAAAAAATACAGGTTTAAGCAGCTTTTCAGATTTTTCATTGAATCATTGATCTGAATTTCCACAACAAAGTACCAGTAATATTTAGATCCATTTATGTTTATTTTAAATTAATTTTCCACTGCTATGAACATCCCGTGTAAAAATAACCATACACTTTTGTAAATTTTCTTCTTCATAATTTAGAAACAAAAATAATTATTCTAAAATGTCAACAAATCTCTAATAGTATATTTTTAGGGAAGAGAGAAAAAAACATCACTGACTTTAATCTCTGAAAAAAGTCAGATCTAATCTTAGAATTCTGACTTTTTCCTCAAAATTTTGAGACTAAGTCATCAAATTAAATCCTCTCAGCATTTCTGTGATTTTAGCTTGAGACGTCACAACCCCAGCTCCTCATCTGTGGGTTTTAGCATGAACTTGAACAATTGCTGGGACACCTGCTTTGACCAACATGTTTTATGACTCTGACTTTCTGCACCGTTTCATATCGGACTCGTCCCCCTGACACGGAGAAATGATCCTGAGAAACATCACAAAGACTCTGTCTGAGTGTCTCTGAACAGCCACAAGTCTTTATTCTAACAGCATGTTCTCCACCACGCTTGCTCATCTCACCTGCACCTGCCGTGCTCACGGACGTTTCTTTTTTTCGGATGGTTCATGAGCGCGCCTGCGTTAAAGCCCCGCCTCCTGTTTTGACAGCCACGGCTTTCTCCACAGTTTATGCAAGATTTAAACTCGAAACGGGAGACTGTCAGTAATGCGGGACAGAGTCTCAATATGCGGGACGAGTGAAAAGTAATGAAAATGCGGGAGTCCCGCACAAAGCTGAACAACTGGTCACCCTACCCTCCGGTCCAATCAGGTCCAATCAGGTCAATAGAACCAATTAGCGGGAAAAGCTATTTTTGATCTTTTTCTCCAGCTGTTTTAGCGTTTTCCAGTGCACAGCTGCTGATACAGCATGCGTCACGGTCAATCCCTGTTCCAATTCAGCACACTTGTGTACTACGTACTTGAAGCCTTACTGCGTACTTCCTCTAAGTGCACTTCACAGAAGGGCGTAGGGCGCAGTGCGAATATTGGGATTGGGCCACCATAGACATGTATATTAACACCAGATGGCAAAAGCAGGGCGTAGCTTAACGGCGGACATCTTACTTCAGACAGCAGATGCTCTGCTCTCAATGGTAGCAGATGGAAGGTGAGTGAACAACTTAAACAAAAACACTCTTAACTCAATGAAATATTAATGGATTTACAAGCGGTTTGCCTTATTACAAACCTTATAACACATAGACTTGAGACGACATACTTGCACATGTTGAAATTAACGGGCCAAATCCGTCATATTTCACAGTCACAAATACGTCCAGCAAATACGTCCTTTTTCATACTTAAGTACCTCTATCTGCTCTTGACTCAAAGGAAAACCCGAGTCCAAATAGTCCAAAGCTGATACCAAAGTCGTTTCAAACGAGCACCCTTCCATAGCTGATGCTACTGCTGCGGTTTGTCTAGATTTCTAGGTTATAAAGAATTGCTCAAACTCAAACCGTGTCAGGATTACAAAAATACTGACCTAAGTTTGTATTAAGAGCAACATCTTTGTATACTTTTATCGACTTATCACTTGGTAATATTACATATTTACCTGATCAAAATAATTTGAACTGGGACTATTTAGCAGAATTTCTAGAATTGTTTCCATTCAGCCCGATGAGCAAGGATGAGTGAAACAAACTCCTGTTTCTGACCTTTTTCATGTTCGACAAAGATCATTCTTGGTTGTTCTAGGAATTTAAATTGCATCTACCATCACAAATTCTGGAGATCTGTCTGCACAGCTGCACAACAGGCTACACTGACAGGCTCTGTGGAAAGAAAACTCCCCTGTGACCTTCACCTTAGAGCAGAGAGGATCTCCCTCTGCACAGCCTGAAGATGCATTAAACCTCCTTTGTCTCCACCAAACACAACCCTATGCCTTTGTTTGTCCTTTTGTTCTGTCTACAGTTTGTATTTTCTACGGCAGCTCTGATCGTGTATCAAAAGCTTTTTGTGTGATTTTATTCTTACGATCACAATCTCTTGAATTTCATTGGCTGAAACATAGAATGTACTTAATGTCCATCATAGCGTTTAAAAACAGGACGTGGGCTGTCAAGAAGGCTTTTTCATGCTCATTGATTTTTGGTTGCAAAGCAAAACAAAACGCTCTATAGATAGACAGGCCAAAAAAATATGTTTCAGATGTTATGAGAGGGTTAGTGATTGATCCTAGAGACATGCTTTGCTGTTTGCTTCTGGGTGCTTGGTGCAAACGTTTATAGTTCACCAAGTTTCTACTTTACTGTTGGAAGAAAACATTCCTGTGTTTATGTCATAGGACTCTTGTGAGTAAATAGTTAGTAGTAGGCAAGGCAAGGCAGCTTTATTTATATAGCACATTTCATACACAGAGGCAATTCAATGTGCTTTCCATTTAGCAAGAATGGCAAAAACAATAAAATCAACATGACAGCAGAATTAAAATACATACAAATTCTATTTAGATTTATAAATTAAAAAGAAAAGGACAAAGTTAAAGGGTGAGCAGATACAGTGCAGAAGGTGCAGCACAAGAAACATTCATTCATAGGCTGTAGTAGTCCTAAACTATAACATTTAGCTTAGTACCTGTAAAATGGCTAGAGTTTTGTGTTTTTAAGGTCAGTTGGCTCATCTTTAATGAAGTTAACTTCAAAATGTAATCAGTCGTAGATGTAAATCTGAATGTTTCACAAAAATCTATCCTGTGCTTCATGAGATATTTTGCTACTAAACTAATGTAGATTCAGTCTACATTTTACCTTTTGTTGGCAAATAAATCTATTAAGTTTTATGAGTTCTAACCTAAAAACGAATCATTACAAATTATTACGAATAGTTAGGGTTGTGTATTGGTAAAATTCTGGCGATATGATGCGTACCATGATACAGGGGAGACGATACGATATATCGCGATATATTGCGATACATTTAGCCAGACGATATTAGCGATTTTTTTTAGACTGAATTTATTGTAGGAAAATTCAATAAACAGTCCAAACTGATATGTAACATGTTTGACATGAGGTATCTGAACCATAACAGAGGGATTTACTTTTCAATGGTGGAAACAAAACCCATTGCACACTGCTGGCAGCTAGTGGTCGGCGTTTGAATTGCACCAAAAGAGAAGAAAATACACAAATATTTGCATGTAAATTCTTCCAAAAATCTATTAGGGCTGCAACAGCGAATCGATAAAATCGATTAATAAATGCGTTGACATTGCTTTTCGTCATCGATTCGTTGCGTTGTGCAACTTTTTTTCGTGTCGTGCAACCTTTATTTAACAGTGAATGCGCGCAGCTCATCTGCAGGCAGTGGCAGCAGAGCAGACCGAGGCAGATCAGAACGAGAGAGAAAGCCGGTGTTTTGATGAGGAATGACCGACACAAATAGAACATGAACATATGTCACACGTGCGATGAAAAAAAACACTCTGTGCGATAAACTATTTTTAGACATAGCACTCGTGTGACTTTTCAAGTTAGTTTTCCCCAACCCCCCAGAACTTCATTGAACAAATGTAAGTTATTTGTTTTTGTGTGAGGAAGATGCTTTTTACTGGCGCACAATGTGGTAATCTAGGAGCTGTGGACGAAAAAAGATGAACCAGCAACGACAGAACGGCATAAACGCTCCAAAGTTGGGGATCAAACGCGCACCTATGGGCAGATTGGCTAATGCTAAAGCTAGCGGATAGCAGACTCACGCCGTGGGTTCCAAAAGAACACGATGATCATGAAACTAAGAATGACTAAACTCTACAAGTGGAAGAAAAGCCCCCACCATCCTGTTTATTCTTAGCTGTCTGCAGCTCTATTGAGCAGACCCGCAGCACACAGGAGCTACTGGGAGTCAAGTTGTTGCTTCGAGCCTGCGCAACACCGCCCCAGGGCTATGGCAAGCCGTTGTAGTATGTAATTCAGAAACGCTTCTATCTGTGAACATAATATGAGAAGAAGAAACAATCTTTTTTATAGCGCCTCTCAAGATAAAAATCACGAGGCGCTTCACAAAAACAAAAAGTAAAATAAAAATTAAATGATTAAAAATATCAAAAAAAGTAAAAGTAAAAATTGTGATTTAAAAAGGATGTGAAAAAAGGAAAATGAATAAGAAAAGGGTAATCAGTGGATCATGGGGAAGGCAGAAATGGTAGACGGAGCAGAATGAAGAGAAGGTAGCAAAGAAGAATCAACCGAAGGTCACTCAAAAGCCACCTGAACAGGTGAGTTTAAACTGGATTATTGCCAATCCGTACATTATAGACATGCCACCATTACATTCTTACCAGTAGAAATTAAATGTTATTCAATATCTCAAAAGCTGTAAGACAGTTGAGGTGATAGCATGTTGTTTTGCACGATATTGAACTGTTTTTTCTAATAATGTTCTGTTGTTAAATAAAGTAAAGGAAGGAGAGAAAAAATGTTTCCCTAGCAGTTTTTAAAGTTCCCGTTTAATCCGATTAATCGATTAATCGTGTCGAGACCCCATCCGATTCATCGATTATCCAAATAATCGTTTGTTGCAGCCCTAAAATTGATACACGGCTTTTGAATATCGATATAATATTGCAGGAAAAAATATTGCGATTTATTGCCATATCGATATTTTCTTACATCCCTATGAATAGTTGTCCTTTCATTAACTAAACGCCCAGTTTGTTGCACATTTCTTACACAAAATTAAATTTAAACTGTTGGGTTTTTTTTTGTTGTTGAGGGAAATAAAGCAGTGCATTTGATCCTCTCAGCTTGACAAACCAACACACCAGTTAATATTGGAGACCGAGAATCACGCACTTCCAGTACTTGCTTCTAGCTAGATGGGTCATATCACATCATCATCTGACTTTGAACATAACAGCTCTTAGAAAAGATTTACAGAGGGTTTTCCTCAGCCGTTACATTTACTCAGACTAAAAGAATAAACCACAACACAGAAAATAATCGATTTAATGAACAGAATTATTCATGTTCTGACAGAAGGAGCCATTCTAGTTTTTCACGAGCTGTGTCTCTGGCCTGCAAACTCTGCTAATCAACATTTTGGAAATTTAACACACTGATTAGGTTAATTTGGCATGTTCACTTTGTAATGTGCCTTGAGATGACTCTAGTTGTGAATTGGCGCTATATAAATAAACTGAACTAAATTGAATTGAATTAAATTGAACACCTTAGTTGAACCGAACCGGACTACTAATCGAGCCAAGGCAGGCACCCAGATAATGCGGTTAGAGAACCAAATTTCTCTGCATGTAAACAACATCCCAGCTTAGCTGAGTTGTGACCAGCTTGTACACTCCCTTCTGGAAGTGACAAGACGGTGAAAGCGGTCTTCTGATTACATCATTGCCACAATGTCACACGTGAAACACCATCAAACAGTACAGTATCTACCAAATTTGCAGCGCTGCAGTGTTGTTGTCCATTTCTCCGGCCATTTTGCACATCCTGCTTTTACTCCATCTGCTTCACTCCTGCCAGCATTTGTTTACTAGTTGTGTGTTGCTGTAGGCTAACCAGAAGAATGCAAACCAACGGGCGCATGTCGCTACCTACCATTGCGGAGTGCACTTCATTCAATAATTCTGTTTTCTAACGGACATGTAAACTAGAATAAGGGCTCCTATTCTGGTTAAGGTATTAGCTCGATTATTGCCATAGCTTAACTTATGTGCATGTAGCCACATTTAGTGCGTTTACATGCGCATCAGAAAACTGAAGTATTGCCCTAAAAAGACTCACGTCAGTTTTTTTAAATGCATGTAAACGCGTTTTTCTGGCTGAAGGTGAACTACAGTAGTTCTAATCAGGCTGAAGCACCGAGATAATGCGCTAGCAATCTGAATTCATTCTGCATGTATAGGGTCAGCCAAACTGAACCGATGAGACGCTCGTGTTCCGGAAGTGACGAGACCGCAGTAGTTAAAGTTAAAGTCCCAAGTATTCATCACACACTGGTGAAATTACATCTCCGCATTTTGATCCATCCCCATGGTGGGGCGCGGTGAGCTGCAGCTGTGGCCGCGCTCGGGAACTATTTGGTGGTTTAAGTGGTTAGCGGTCTTCTGTTAATATCACCGCCACAACGTAACATGCGCAACACCATCAAACAGTCCAGTACGTACCAAATAAGCTGTGCTGCAGCGCTGTTGTTGTCCATTCTTTCAGCCATTGCTCATATCCTGTTTCAATTCCGTCTGCTTTACTCCCGCCAGCCTTTGTTTACTATTTGTGTTGCTACAAGCTAACGAGAAAAATGCAGACATGAAAGGGCGCATGTCGCCCCCTACTGTACCGGAGTGGAACGAACTTCATTTGAGAGGTCGGTTTTCTAAAGCGCATGTAAACTAGGATAAAGACTCCCAGCTTATTACCATAAGATCAACCTGGATCGACTTAAATGTTGATAATGCGCATGTAACCACACTGCGTGTGTGTGTGTTAACCAGCCTCTGTGTGAATAGTAAAATGGCCTGTTTTTGATAAAGCGCTGTTTAGGGTTTTACAACCCCCCCCCCCCCCCAAGGTGCTTTACAACATCACAGCCAGTCGTTCACCCACGCACACACACATTTACACGCTGGTAGTGATGAGCTATGATGTAGCCACAGCTGCCCCAGGATGCACTGACAGAAATGAGTAGCTTTAGAGCCAACAGCAGAGGCAATCAGAATCATACAGTTCATCACAGTTCATCCCATGTGTTTCCAGATTCTTTAACCCTCTTTAATTCATTAGTCTGTCTCTGCTCAGGGTTCTTCTTTAATCCTACATATACACGGACAGCTTGTCAGTGTGTGACTGTTTTAATGAGATTACCAGCACCTCAGCTGTTACCCCACCACCACCCCACACCTATTGACCCCACACCCTCCCAAGCCTATCGTGGCTAAAAACCTGTGCCATCTGATCATATGAAGTGCTGATTCTTATTTAACATCCCACTGGTAATGAAATGATTTGATGCTACAGTTTGGATTGTTAAATGTTCCAGTTTCTATCCAAGACATCTCACTTTGCAGATATGAATTTCCATCACATGTCTAGACTGGGATTATGATTCTATCGCACTAAGATGAGGCGCTGGCTGGGAAGAGTCATCCTAAAAGAATAGTCATGGTTTTCTGGTGATCTGTGTAGACTTGAAAAAGCAGCAAAACTTTGGGACGTTCAGTAATTTTAAATTAAATATTGGGCGTTTAAGAACGTTTTTGGAAAAAGAAAAATCTAAAAGTTGCCACATTTGTTTTTTTTCCTTCTAATTTCATAACAGAATTTTTAATTAGCTAACATTATAAATGTCCCTAAACACTTTTTTTGCAGGTAAAGTGCATGCTAATGAGTGCATGTATTTAATATTCAAAACATGACTTAACAGTTTAAAGTTTTCTCTCAGTGAGCTCTTGTACCAGCTTTGCTCACAGCCCACAGAACAATAGCTTTGATTTCAACACTGAGTCTGTTTAAAGCTCTCAAATAACCATGGATACCACTGACTAAATTTGAACCACACTTAGCCTAGTTAGCTTCTTAATTATGTTACAAAGACTAAACAACTTGGACCAAATGTGTCAATGAATAAACTACATAGAAAATGCATTGATGCTCAGTTGGTGCCCCATTTTTAGCTTGTAGTTTTACTCATGAGTTATATCAATCAATCAAGTTTATTTGCATAGCGCTTTCCACAGCCATAAAAGGTGACCAAAGTTCTTTACATTAAAATACAATACATAAAAATAAAACCATAGTACATAAAAAAAATAAAGATTACAATAAAAATAGCACTTAAAACCTCAATACACATGATTGATGCACATTAAAACAGTTTTCTTGCCTTCATTTTAACTACAGCTCTCACATTAGAGTTCTTTTGAGCGTTCAGGCCTTTTACTCACCTTCAGGTACAGGTACATATGTATCAGATATCAGGAAACCAGCATCTATTCAGATTTTAATGTCTATGATGCATATGTTCCTCATTTGGTCACAGTGATCCCCGTTGTAACCAACAACCTTTAATTTAAGACAGTAATTATTAGGCTACTTATTGTAATCCCACAGCTGGTAGTGGGAGCCATGCTAAATGTTGTTACTGCATAACCTTTATTAACCATTTGAGGTTCTGGTCAACCTTTTTGAAGGGTATGTTATAGTTCCTTCCAATTTGTAAATTGGACTTAGGTAAAGATGTAAAATATTTATATGCAATAAAATGAAATCTTAAATTCCTAGCAGTTCTCTAATCCCTCAATGGGGAAATTTTATACCAACATATGTATACTGCTCAAAAAATAAAGGGAACACAAAAATCAGACATCCTAGATCTGAATGAATGAAATATTCTTATTAAATACTTTGTTCTTTACATAGTTGAATGTGGTGACAACAAAATCACACAAAAATTATCAATGGAAATCAGATTTATCAATCCATGGAGGTCTGGATTTGGAGTCGCACTCAAAGCTAAAGTGGAAAAACACACTGCAGGCTGATCCAACTTTGATGTAATGTCCTTAAAGCCACATTCCTGAACTTTGCGGATATATGCTCTCTGTCGCCCTCTCAAAGCTTGCTGCGTAACGTCACTGTCGTAAAATCAAATTTTTAAATCAAACTTTTTAAAATCAAACATTCCTAATGCTAGGCAAAACAATGAAAATAACCTTTTTCCACCTCCACACGTTGAATAAATAGTTTTATCAGGACTGTATAACAACTTTATGCCCGGCCAAACACAATAACCCTGGGGAAATCATTTATTACTTACCTAGCTATTAGCAGCACGGCTAGGTCAGAGTCCGTAGTTCATGCTGTTCTTTCCAAGAGAGCTCTCCAGCGAGGAAATGACGGCCCAATAATAACTCTGGTCTTTGCTCTTGCTCTATCACGTTCTTCTTTTCTTTTCCTAGATTCCTCTGATAAGGGATTTCTACCTTTCTTTGGTGGATCTGCCATTGCTAAACCGCAGATGTATGTTATACTACTGTGGCAAGCCAAAGGGATCAAAAAAGCGCGCGTTCAAAACTCACATTATGTCCGCCAAAACGCACGTTCAAGATGTGAGTTTTGGCAGACATAACGTTCGCTTTTAGAACACGCAGTTTTTTGCCCCCTTTGGCGTCAAAACATGCAATCAAGACACGCATTTTGGCAGACATAACGCGCATTTAAAACACGCACTTTTTCATCCCTTTGGCTTGCCATATTCTGCCGTAAAGCAACACACAGTCAGTACTTCCTGCGGCGGCCCGCCACTCAAAAACTGTATAGTGCAGTAAACAGACGTGGGACCCCCTAACACTATCACAGGTACAAGTTTAAAGCGCACGAACACACTCACACAGCAGACTTACTGCTCAGGAGAAGAGCAGACACAGAAACGGCAGCATGCTGGAGGATTTCCTGTCCACTGTGATCACTAAAAGAAAGGGGAAAGGAGGATGCTTTTTAAGGAGGTGAGCAGCTCCAAGCCCTAATGTGTCGTATATCGGCAGGTGACTGGCCGAGCCAGCTGGAGGTGCGGTGGGACTCAGATGGAGTCCAGTGCAGCACGTAGAATGGTACAGACGTCACCCTGCACCTCAAAATCAGCATGGAGCAGAGTTTTAACCTGATGATGGAGATGTACAGCAATTACGGTTTTGGGCTGAATTATTAAATTTTAAGTAAGTTGCACTAAATTACCAAAATAATGACTACACATGTCTACAGCATTATTAGACGCTCATCTATACAGGTTATCAGCAAAAAAAGTTGATTTAGGTGTTACTCACTTTTTAAGTGTTCCCTTTATTTTTTTGGAGCGGTGTATTTTTTTCAACAACTCATCAACATTGACAATTTCATTTTTTATGAGCAGCATAAAAAAAACAAAATTAAAAAACACTGAGAAAATCTTTTTTCCTCTAAACGTTGTACGTTATATTGCACTACCGGGATGAAACCGGGATGTCTAAAACATGATCATACTAAATTATAATGTTTTTATTTACTTAAAAATTACATAATCACTATAAAAACAGGAAGAAAAAAATTCTACTTTCATGCCTTTTTTTCTTTCAGCATTAAAAAGAAATCTCCAGGGTAGGGGTAGACCGATATATCGGTCGACCTCTACTCCAGGGTTGGTTTCAAATGAATGGACGTACACATATTGTGTGTTTTTGTCGGTGAGAAGCTGCTTTGATGCATCCTCTTTCAAAAGTGTCACCAACAACACTGTGAAGTCAGTGACTCATGCAGACCATCTGCAATCCCACAAATGATAAATTAGGCTTATCCCTAATTAGAAATCACACTTCTGTAGAGTTATCTCCCAGCGTCTGTTGTCCTCTAGATCACGACTCAACTGAATATAAATCTGTTCATTTTTGTTTTCACTGAATAAAATATAATTTCAGCATCTACTACACAACTTCTGTCAATACAATAAAAAGGATTTTTGCAAACTACACATAGATATGATAAATGGTTTCCTAAGTACCTAAAAATCCAAAGATCTAAGATGTTCTCTTATAGGACTTAATTCAAATCTATGCATCACATAATTCTTATTTTCATTGCAACAACTACATGAATCCCTCACTGTTTCATCTGGATCTTGATCTTTATATTTTAATCCTTTTACCTGGCTGTATTCATGAATTATTACCTAGTGCCATCAGATGTTGTTCTTGTCACCACCCATTTTTATCATCTGTTGACTTCATGCTACCAGTTTTTGGCCATAGAATATAAAAGTTATGTTTTATTTACACTTCTCGCTAATTATAGCAACAATAATCTAACACCAAAGCCTTGCTGAGTTATGTTGGCCTTTTATTCTATTAGTATATTTCATCTTCCACATAATTGGGTAGTAGTGGGGGCTAGGTAGCTGTTTAACTCTCATTTTACTTTCTTTGGTTTAAAACCAAAGTTTTTATATATTCCTTAAAGATGTGGAACACTTTAAAATCTTATTTCTGATTCTAATGGGTCACTCTGAGTTTTTCATGCAGGCTGAACATGAAAATAGTCTCGTATACAGGGTCCGAAACTAAATTTTTGACTCACCGGCCAACTCACCGGTGGATGCTAAAATCTACCGGCCAAGCATATTTTTTACCGGCCAAAATTTTAAATGATTTATATCTACCCAAAGCACGTTATTCTATAATATGGTATTATTTTTGATTAAAACAGAGGAGTGACAACACAATTAAAACATCATTAATAAGAAAAACAACTTTTTAGTAATTTGATTTTTTTTTTTTGTACTTTTTAAAAATGTTTTTAATGAACTCTTTTATTGAAATCTAGTATGACTCCTTGTTTTCTCTGGCCATGAAATCTGGCCTCCATAAACATGAATAGGTAGACGCTGGAGAGCGTAACGGCGTCGCCGCCATATTGGATGGGTCCCTCACGCTCTGAACCCAACTGGAGTTGCAGGGTGCACTACTAAGCCTGTTTTTTCTACAGCCTACAGTTGCAACAACCGGCACACTATTGAAAACAGATCACGTGGGATTTTTCTGAGACTTTTCTAGCCTATCCGATGGGATTTTATATTTTTATTTATTTTGTTTAATTGTGTTTTAATTATCATGCCATACCATGTGTCTGATTTTGTGAAAAAGTTTGATAAAATGTGTTTTTTAGGGTAAGCACCTTCCTCAGTAGAAATAAATGCACTGGGGGCGAATGGAGACCCATCTAAGATGGCGGCCGGCCACTACGGCAGCACCCGTCCTTGGGACGTCTACGTCTAGTCTGTGGTCCCAGATCTCTGGAGAACACAGCTACACCATGAGAATATCTTGTAATGATAAGAACAAATAGAAGTTGTCTTATTTGTCTGTTCGGTTAAATGAGGTGAGTTATGAGTGACCTGGAAGTGTTTGTGGGCACACGGAAACGAGAGTTCTGGGGGCAACCGGCGTGCATGTATCTGTTTAAGCTAACAGATTAAAAGAGCGCCGTGTCCTCAAGATATAAAGAGTGTCGTTATTGAAGAACTCACACACAAAATGCAACATATCTGAAAGTATGTCAGGGCTTATACTCCAGTCAGTCCTATGACAAATGAGTTGTTACGGTTCTTCTCCCTAGCGTGCTGGCGGCAAACGGTGCAGCTCATTTGCGCCTATTTTGGTTCATAATGTAGCCACAGTTCGCCACGTTTCATTAAATCTTCTGGTTGCCACTGGTCCTGGTGGTTTTTTTTCCCAGTTCGACGTGTTTTCGTTTTGAAGGCTGGCTGACTCTAGGTAAAAACCTCCACATTTCGCCGCTAGTTTTAACACGAAGCTAACTGCTACCTTGAGAAACAGTGAATGAGATAGGTGGAAATGACGTGGGGTGCGGCGCTCACGTTTCGCGTTCGCCTGTGTACGTCGCATGCAGGTGGGAGAGGAGCGTCACAGAAATCCATCAAAGAGGACTGATAAACATAACTAATTTGGTGTAAACATTTATTCGTCATGTGGCGAGTGGCGCTCCAAATTTTACTCGCCAAGTGGAGCAATTTACTCGCATTTGGTGAGTGGCGACCGTTAATTTCGGACCCTGCTCGTATACCTATCTCCTGCATTAGCTTCTGATAGAAAATAAATGGTAAAATTCTAGGATTTGAAAAACCTGACAGAACTACATCACACTGTCACTTAGCATTCATGGACTCACCCATCTTGACTCACGACGGAGAAGGCTGTTCTTGGTTTTTGTGTCCAGAAAACGGCAGAGAATGTCTGGGCTAGTAGAAGCTAACCGTTAGCATTAGCAACTCCACCACACAGCAGAACTCCTCCAGGCTTGTGTTATTTGTGGAGATAAAACATCAACGTTGCAGAGCAAACAGAGTCAGTGGTAGAGTCGTGTTGCTGTTAGCCAATCAGAGGAGAGATGTCCAAATATCAGGAAATAAAACTCCAAATCCTGTCGCCTGAAGCTCGACTGATGTGGCTCATTTCTAGTTCCTGAAAGTGGTGCACCAGAGCTTTGTTTCTTCAGAGTATGACTTACAAGTCAATCATTCCTACTAGAGACCACTACAAATGTATTGATTAAACGAGGGTTCTATACCTTTAATCTTGTAACTGGTCTTTGTTTTTAGCATAAATACCTTAAATATGTAGTATTATTTATAACTAGTCCCATTAGTCATTATCACACACTGGTGAAATTGCATCTCCACATTTGACCCATCCCCATGGGAAGTGGTGAGCTGCAGACAAGGCTGCGCTCGGGAACTATATGGTGGTTTAATGCCCCAATCCAACCCCATAATGCTGAGTGTCAAACCCGATGCATTGGGTCCCATTTTTAAAGTATTTGATATGACCCAATTGTGGATTTGAGCCCATGACCTCCCAGTCTCAGGGCGTACACTCAAACCACTAGGCCACTGAGAAGGTAACTGTCGTTTATCATTTTAACAAAAACTGTTGAAGCAGTTTTTGAAATATTACCCAAAAGTAGTTGAGCGTGAGAAAAGCTGCAGCAGGAGTTTGAATGAGAGGAGGGAAACGTTACATATATCTGGTGTTATGTAGACATGGTTATCTGACCCTGACATGTAGTTCTGTGTATAGTTTGAATCCGTAAGACACAGGCGTGTTGAGGCTTTGGTTTGAAGTTCTAAATTTAAACAACCCTTCAAAATGGCTGCATGTGTGCTCACTAGGAAAACTAACAAATTTCTTTTTCTGGATACTTCCTGAATGTGAGTTTGCTTTCATTAAGCTGTAGTGTCCTGAAACAGAGAATGAGTGTGTCTTGTTTGTTATTGTTTGCTCATCGGGCTTATAGCTTTAGCTTGTTTAGAATAAATTATGCCTAGAACAAAGTGACAGTACGGATCATTACATTTTACACGTCACAGTTTGGAGGCTAACGGTTCAAGCTCCAAAGTTTCTGTCTCCACTGATCAGGACTTGGGCTGTTTGGCTTGTAGCTCTACTGGCTGTATGCCAGCTTTAAAAATACTACCAGACTTTAATCTTCATGATGAAAAAGGTTTAACAGTCTCGCTCCTGTGGAAGTACAGCTTTATCTCTGGGTTTCTGTTGTGTACAAAAAGAAAAACAAGGGCAGCTAGCTTGGCAAGCCATCCTATATATGTGAATATATAGTCTGGCCACGACCCATTGACGGCTCTTAGTCGTGGGGCTGGATCTACGGTTGTCTTTGAAACAGTCTCCAAATGCTATTGGACAACAAACAACGTGACATACTCGCCACTACGGATGTCAGTCAATGAGGCAGTCTGCCGTACTCCGTCAAAGAAGATGCAAATGCATCCTTTTTCTAAATAAAGGACTTAAGTACCTCTATCTGCTCTTGACTCAAAGAAAAATCCAAGTCAGAATAATCCAAAGTTGATACGAAAGCCATTTCAAATGAGTCGTCGCCATCTTTGTTTTTTCAGTAACATCCCGTCCACCAACAAAGTGCTGTGATTGGCCAATTGACAAACCAATAGAACTAGGGCTGCAACAACGAATCAATAAAATCGCTAAAAATCGATTAATAAATGCGTTGACAACGCTTTTCATCATCGATTCGTTGTGTTGTGCAACGTTTTTTTCCTATCGTGCAACCTTTATCAGTCAATGAGCACAGCTCATATGCAGCCGCGGCAGTAGCAGAGCAGACCGAGGCAGATCAGAACAAGAGAGAAAGCCAGTGTTTTGATGAGGAATGACAGACACACTTAGAACATGGACATATATGTCGCACGTGTGATGAATAAAACGCTCTGTGCGATAAACTATTTTCAGACGTAGCACTCGTGTGACATATTTTCAATTTATTTTTCCCCAACTCCCCAGAACTTTATTGAACAAATGTCAGTTATTTGTTTTTGTGTGAGGAAGATGCTTTGTACTGGTGCACAGTGTAGTAATCTAGGTGCTGTTGAGGAAAATAGAGAAACCAGCAAAGACACTAATGCAGAAACGGTCCAAAGTTTGGGATCAAACGCGCACCTACGGGCAGATTGGCTAATGCTAAGCTAGCGGATAGCAGACTCACGCCGTGGGTTCCAAAAAACACGATGATCATGAGACTAAGAATGACTAAACTCTACAAGCGGAAGAAAAGTCCCCACCATCCTGTTTATTCTTAGCTGTCAGCAGCGCTGTTGAGCAGAGCCACACACAGCAGCTACCGAGAGTCATGTTGCTGCTACAAATCTGCGCATTGCGCAACATTGCTCCAGGGCTACAGCAAGCCGCTGTAGTATGTAATTCACAAACGCTTCTATCTGTGAACATAATTTGAGAAGAAGAAACAATCTTTTTTATAGCGCATCTCAAGATAAAAATCACAAGGCGTTTCACAAGAACAAAAAGTAAAATAAAAATTTTAAAATGATTAACAATATCAAAAAAGGGAAAAGTAAAAATTGTGATTACAAAAGGATGTGAAAAAAGACAAAAGGAAAATGAAGGAAAGGGTAATCAGTGGATCATGGGGAAGGCAGAAATGGTAGACAGAGCAGAATGAAGAGAAGGTAGCAAAGAAGAATCAACCGAAGGTCACTCATAAGTCACCTGAACAGGTGAGTTTAAACTGGATTATTGCCAACCCGTACATTATAGACATGCCACCATTACATTCTTACCAGTAGAAATTAAATGTTATTCAATATCTCAAAAGCTGTAAGACAGTTGAGGTGATAGCATGTTGTTTTGCATAATATTGAACGGTTTTCTAATAATGTTCTGTTGTTAAATAAAGTAAAGGAAGGAGAGAAAAAATGTTTCCCTAGCAGTTTTTAAAAGTTCCCGTTTAATCCGATTAATCAAGTCGAGACTAGGGATGCACCGATACCGGTATCGGGTATCGACCTCGATACCACATCTTCTAATGTACTTATACTCGTTAAAAGTCCCTCGATACCGGGGACCGATACCACGGTCTGAGAAATGTCTGTTTGAGCGGCATGTAAGGGGTTAATCACAGGCGCCGAGTGCCCACCCCCAAGGCCCCAGCTGCAGCTCAGAGCAGGGAGAAGTTTTCATTTTAAATAAATGTTCTTAATTCCAAACGAGTGCCTTGTTTTTTTGTTAAAGTATACAACTAAAGCTGTTATCTGTAAATTAAAATCATGTTTTTATTAAGTACTCAGTATCGGTATCGGTGAGTACTGAAATGCAAGTACTCGTACTCGTTTTCCAAAAAAGTGGTATCGGTGCATCCCTAGTCGAGACCCCATCCGATTAATCGATTATCCAAATAATCGTTTGTTGCAGCCCTAAATAGAACGTCGTGATTGGACCACTACGGAGCCGTTGCCATCTTAGTTTTGCTCAGCCTGCCCACTTGACTTACAGAGCGCTGTGATTGGACCGCTACGGATGTCAGTCAACGGGGCGGTCCGCCATACATCGTGGAAGAAGCAGGGAAGAAGGCAAAAAAACGTTTTTCTAAATAAACGCGCTGTGATTGGCCAGCCACAATACTGGCCATGGCTGCAGAGGTTCCAATGAAGCATTGCTAGACCGACATGCAAAGCAAAATTATTTTGCTTCGGCAAATGATTCTAGGCTAAAGGATGGCATGTTGAAGACTGGAAACTTGTGATGTACCCTTATATAAAATTATACATTTTAGCATTAAGAGGTCCTGTCATGTGTGTGTGTGTGTGTGTGTGTGTGTGTGTGTGTGTGTGTGTGTGTGCGCGCGCACGTGTGTGTGTGAGACACAAAGAAACTGTGGCAATGACATTTTCAGGAGGCTTCTCCTGATGTTGCCGTGCCCACACTGTCAAGTCAAGTCACGTTGATTAGACGTCTGTTGGGCCACTGCTGCAGCTTTGCTCACTTTGGATTGTGTGTGTGAAAAGAGTGTGTGCATGCATTTTGCCTCTGTCTCAGTGCTGTGCTGCAGTCACATTCCTGCCACCCTCTAATCGCTCATGCACGCTAAATTTTCTCACATCCTTCAATCCAGTTGCTATTCTGTGTCACATACAGTCCCTCAACACCATCATGTCATTACATTTCCTCTCTAGGAAGACACATTTATGTTACTTTGCATTTTGGCTGATGTCATTCTGCCTTTATTTTCAGGTATAAGGTCATTTAATATACTGCTGACAAGGCCAGTATGATAATACTGCAGTTAAACTATAGTACCGTGTTGAAACAATATACAGGGTGGGTGAATAAAGTTATATTAAAAAACCAAGCACACCATTGTTTTTCTTTTAAAAATACCAATAAGTTTGATGTGTCACATGACCCTCTTCCTATTGGAAAAAAACAAAAGTTGGATTCAAGATGGCTGACTTCAAAATGGCCACCATGGTCACTACCCATCTTGAAAAGTTTGCCCCCTCACATATACTAATGTGCCACAAACAGGACGTTAATATCACCAACCATTCCCATTTTATTAAGGCATATCCATATAAATGGCCCACCCTGTAGAATAAATGAATGCAATGATTTATTTGTTTTTATAAACAGAAATGCAAATGCCAATTATAACTTTTTATATTACATATTAGATTATACAGGTACATGTAGAAAGACTTGACTATTGTAAAAAAAAATCAACATTTTTACAATACTGCTAACATTTTTTGTCACTCATTTCAGAAAGTGAAACTCATAAAAGCCTGATTTATAAGATGCACCATGCCGGCAAATCAGCGTAATATTACTGCAATGATGTGTCTAATGAACACGCCATGATAGCATGATGTTGGATGAATTTTGCGGCATTCGCGCCGCCACACTTGGTAGTAATATTGCCGCAAAACCGGACTTGTGAATGCACATTGTGCCTTGGTGCAACAGAGGGTGGTGTCATGATCACGTCATGAATTAATGCCGAGCTCCGACCCGAAGCTATATTGAAAATGAAAATAAACACGGGCATAAGTTTTGCTTTTTTAAACAGAATCAGCTGAGATGATGAACTGAAGTGATGCAGGAGCTTCTCTCTGGAAAGAGAGAAGCCGTGCAGCCTATTGCTGGGTTTCACATGACGTAGCGTCCCCGCCTCTTCCCTGCCTCTCCTATTGAAGTCCACGTAAACAAATGCAGATGCGGGTCAAGCAGGAGCTGCCTCTGCACAGATGCCTGTTTACTCTGTTGATTTGGCATTAAAATGCTCAAATTCTGTTTTGTCTATGGTTGTTACAATCGCTCTAATCGGGACAAATACCAGTGTTTTTTATTTGGGTCCTGAAAGTAGTGTGCCACAAAGGACATATTTTAAAAAAAACGTACTGAAAGAAGACGGCTGAAGTGTATCTTAATCTCTGGCTAAAAACATTAGGAGCTGAAACGGACAATGCTAAAGTTTGCAGCGATCATTTTCTAGCAGGTAAGTGTTTACTAAATGTTTTATAGCATTTTATTGAACACAGCCATAAAAACAGCAGGTAAACAGTTCGATACTGTTTTCATGTGTCCGTACGGCAAATAGCGTTCAGAGTGCTAATGTTGTTAGCAGTTAGCTTAGTGTTGTAATGTGGCGTTTATACCCTATAAAAACAAGGCCTAATAAGTTTTTTACAAGTAGATTCTAGCACATAAACATACTCGTTATCAATAACGATATCATTATTATCATGAGCTAAATAGCACAACTCACTACTTACCTGAGCAAAAACAAGACGACTGTCATTTAGAGCTTCTCATGATCACTAAATGGTTTACTCAACCTGAAATAAAATAGTTGTAGGCTTCCAGGCTTTTGAATGCTTTCATTTGGTTTGCTGTATAATACGAGGTATGTAGCACAAGGTAGTTTGTTGTCGATCGCTTCAACGCTGGTTAAATCCTCCAGAAAGTATGAAAACGCAGACTTTTTTAAACTATATGGGTCGTAACCTACATGAAGATGTATTTTTTCGCAATATCACGTCTGTGCCAGTCCATTTAATGCCTTACTATACTCGCTGTCCTCCATCGCTGTGTTTTGTACTGAAGCAAAAACACTTCCTGAGTAAAATATTTCAGGCGAGATTACTGACCAATCCAGCCCAGTAACACCAGGGTCATGGAACTGGCTTTGGTACCATTGGCAGTGTGGGCAGGTGACAAGTCAAGCTCAGTGTTTCCCCTCCACAGCTTTATCGTGGCGCTGCACCATGGCTGAAATTCCAGCGCCACGCCTACAAAATGCCTGCAGACTTTACTTTGATCTGGAAAGAGGACTTTGGACCACTCAGCAATGGTCCAGTTCTTTGTTTCCTTAGCCCAGAATAGACACTTCTGATGTCTGTGGTTCAGGAGTGGCCTGATCTGAGGAACGTGACATTTCTAACCCACATGTAGGATCGGTGGCTCTGAGGCTGTTGATGCTCTGATTCCAGCCTCAGGCGACTCCAGGTGAAGCGTCCCCAGATTCCTGAATGGATTTTATGGAAATTGTGCTGACAGCACACCATCGACCGTTATGTTTGCTACAGAACATGCTGGTATGGCCACCTGTCTGCCATGTTTATTTTGGCACTATTTTATCACTACAGTTTGATGCTCTGATTGGTTTGATTAATTGCTAAAGTCTGGTGTTTTATACTGTTTTGGTTGGAAGGATCTGAACCATGAAGGTACTTTCCAGCCAGTCAAGGAATGCTTTTCCAGCTATTTTTACGTCCATGTCTGATGTTCTTCATACATTCCAATGGATGCAAAGAACAACACTGGATCAAAGTGTGGAAATAGTGGTTCTTTTATCCAGCACTGAAGTTGGAGGTTTTGTAGTAACATCTAGAATAAAGACCTCCTCACTTTCCATCTCTTTGTAATAGGCCTAGTGCCAGTATACTGAGGAGGGACAAACAGTGATGAGACAGGCCCAGATTTCATCTGCTCCATCATACCACCCTCATTAGCCCGAATCAGAATCAGCACTGTGGTTACAGAGACCTGTTTACATAAGTTGGCTGGTATTGGCCACATGCCAGCTCATTTGACTGTAGTCCAGTTTCAGCACAGTACATTAAACCAGGAACTCTGAAAGTCAAGGACATGAGTTTATTGTATTGCAGTTCTTAAGTTGTTTTTGAAAAAAACAACCTGAAAGCCTTTTCAATATCAGGAAGTATGAGTAGTACCATACAGTATCAAATCCAAACTCCGAATAAACCGGTAGGAGAATTAGACTGTATATACAGAGGGGATCCTTCATCCCCTCTGCTGTAAGAGTGTATAACTGTTCAGTTTAAGCTGTACTGGTACACAATAACACCAATGCAATATTCATGTGTTCTATACTTGTGCAATACCGGATTCACATTGTTGTCTGTGTCTCTTACAGTATGCTGCATAGTGTTGGTACCAAGTTTGTTTTTATCTTTTATTTGTGGTTTTTTTAGTGATCTAAGATTACAATACTAGATTACTGCCTATGTGTATATAGATGTATCCTTGTTTTTTAATTTTTATTTGATTTTTTTTTATCTTCTTCTAATTACCTTTTGAGTGATGGTGCTGCTGTGACAAGTGAATTTCCCCACTGAGGGATCAATAAAGTCTATTCTATTCTATTCTAAACTTAATACCGGTACTTAAATCATGGGAAATCCACTTTTTAGAGCTTTTTACCATGCAATATTGTTATTTTTTCATGAAAAATACCCCCACACTCATTTTCGTCCGTCCGTGGACCATTACAACAGCTCTTTTAGAGCCTGGATGCTGGATGGAGAGTGATGATCAACGTGCCGCTTCGGAATTCCCCACGTGTTTGATTGGGTTCAGATCAGGAGACATACTTGGCCATTCAATCACCTTCACCTTGTTCTTCAGAAATGCAACAGTAGCTTTAGATGTGTGTTTTGGATCATTGTCGTGTTGGAAAAGTGCACGACGACCAAGCACACGGAGTGATGGCAGCATCTTCTTTTTCAGTATACAGCAGTACATTGTTGAGTTCATGATACCATCAATGAAATGCAGCTCCCTAACACTAGCAGCCCTCATGCAGCCCCACATAAGGACACCGCCACCACCATGTTTCACTAGCCCTTTTTATAAAACAATGCCGCCAATTTGCCACAACGCTGAGGCGGCATCAGGGAGCGTTAGGACGTTTATAAGAGCTCAAACCGTGGCGGTAATGTTGCGCAATCATGTCTGTTTTATAAAAGATTATGCCATGGTGGCATAAAGGAGGTATGTGGGTGGTCTCTGCGCTGTCATGAACTTCCGTTTATCTTGGACATAACTTGCTTTTTATTGCGATCGAAGTCGCACTTGTTAAGTTTTTTTCACAACCAGCTACAGGTGTCTGTCCTCCACCGTCCCTGTGAACTGTCAGATGATCTGAGCTACAGATCTAACGGAGAAATCTTCCGGTGCTCTGCATCGCTCCAGTTTATCATCTCAGCTGAGTCTGTTTACAAAACTAAACTTATGCCCAAAGTATCAGTTCCAATGTCCTTCTTCAAGAAAGTTCCTTCTATTAAAGCCTCCTCTCTTACCGCAGCCTGCCGTGTCTCTCCCAACACGCTTCAGCGGTGGTCCGCTAGCCGGTAGCCACATTAGCATTAGTTACCGGTACTTTATTTCCACAGCGTGTCCCCGGCTCCAGCCAAACCTCATCGGCTATCCGATCGCTAAACAGCCAGTGGTTGATGTTAGCTCCATCTCGAACTTCACTGCGGCTCACACTGTGTGCTACGATCAGCTGATGGCTAACCGGCAGACTCTTGTTTACCCCGCTGCTCTGATCCACATGACACCGGACGCCACAGCTGATGCCTTCCCTCCTCCGTGTGTGAATCGGTGGCAGCTATGCTAGAGTCCTTCAGGACTGGTAGGTTGATATAACAGCTAACAGCAGTGTTTCCCCTAGAAATGTTTATAGCCGTGATGCTTGTAGACTGAGGGGGGTGGCGGATCGCGCCGCCTCGTCGCGGGGGGGGGGTGCGCGCGCGCATCGTCTCGTCGGGGGAGGGGGGGCTACGTTTGGCATTATGACTGAACACTCATTAAAAAATGTTTTTTACCTGCTTGAGTAGTTATATGCTTTGTGTGGGTTAGGCTACAGAGACTGGAAATAAATCAATCTCATGCTTTTTTTAAAAAAACGAACCAGATGGCTGGAGTGAACGCTGGAGTTGTTGCCTTTTTGAGTGGGCCACCGTAGCTGCAATACTTACTCTGAACTGCATGGCGCTAAAGAGTCGCAATTTTTACCATGATTTCGATGAATATCCCACATAGCTCCTTTAAATTTTGTAGTCTTAAGTGTGGCTTTTCTCCTAAGACTATAGTTGGGGTGTACTCATTTTTGCAACATGGGCTTGAATGAATTTGTTAAGAAAATCACTTTTTTGTGTAAATTAACAAATCTTGTTTGCAATCAATGGCCCACATTAGTGGGAGTATTTTGTAGTCTGGTATTTCATGGAAAATGTTGATTCTGAAAGGAAACTGAAGGTTTTCTGACAAATGTAGTGGGGTGTACTCACTTATGCTGAGCACTGTATGTGCTTTGTCATGTAATTCTCTTGGCTTGTTGCAAATGTTCATTTGGGGACAGGTGGTCCTGGTAAATGTCCTGGAAAATGAAATTCAAGATGCCTCCATAAATGGTTGCAAATATAACAAAATGTTCAAGCTTTGTCTGAAGCCATAATTTAAAAATGTAAATAAAAACATTTAATTTTATTCTGGCAATTTTGTTGTCTTAAAATAACTATTTTTGTTTAGCAGTCAGTGTTCGTCTGTTCTTGTAGATGACACAATAAACACGCGATACCGTTATGATGAGCTGTATTGTGTCTTATCAGGACCTGCTAATAAAAGCTAATAATACTCATGGAAGAGGCTGCTTGAGGCCAAATCTTTCTGTTTCACTTGGGAGCCAAAAGAATCAGTCACATGGATAGAGCAGCTTTTTAAGGCTCGGTTTAAACATCTTGTTGACCTTTCTGATTTAAATATAGAGGTCAGATATTTGTGTACTTCCTTGCAGCCTGCTGGCATTAGGGTTGAGTATCACTTTATAAACAATAGTATGAAATGTGAGGACTTCATCACTGAAAGGTCACTTTTCTACCTTTTGTTTACCAGAACTTTAAGTCAGGTTTGCTCTTCTGTTATTTAACAGAGTTTATATTAAACGTATAAGAAATCAGTCGGTAGGTTTAAACTACTAGACAGTTATGGTGTGCTGTATTGTTCATGCCCACGGCCCACTAATAACAGCCTCTGTATAACATCCATTCATAGATGAGGCTGCTTACGGCCAAAGTTTCATCTTTTCTGTTTCAGCCAAGAGATTTGGTCACATGTACCGAATCTCTCCATCCATCTGGTCTAAATATAATAAAGGCCACAAATATAAGTGTACTTCCTTGCTGCTAGCTGATGGTCGGCCATTGTGGTGTGAATAAAAGTTGGAAGTGTTAACATCATATTTCAAATTTATTTCAATATTTTAGATCCTTTAGTTTTAGGGTTGGTTTTTAAACTAGAACCAAAATGAGATTTTCTTGTCTTTATAATATTTTACATCTTCAATTTCATAAAGATGTGCATTCACATTTTTGTAAATTCATCTTAAAGAGACTGTGCTTAAACCGGTGATGAGGTGAAACGTGTGAATCCTTATGCATGTTGGAGGGAAAATGGTCATGATGATGTAATAGGAAGGCAGACTCAGATGGAGCAGCCTAAAGGTTGATGAGAGGCAGAATGTTGATGTGAGGACTGAGGTCAATACCATCCACTCTCAGCACCATTAGTCCGTCTCTACTTACAAAAGACACTTTTCACAGGTTTCTCTGAAAGGAAATGCAAATGGTTGAGTAGAGCGATAGTTACGTATTACTGCCTGCAGTTCTGATATGTCTGTGCAGATTAATTGTTTGCTTTGGTTTATCTAAACCAGGAGCTCTAACTTGTTGCCTAAATAATAACTTAAAGAATTCCAGCTTTTAAAATCCCGCAGGTAGTTGTGCATCAGTGACTACGTTTACATGCAGCCAGTATTTGGGTTATGAACGGGTTACAGTCAGTATTTGGGTTTCTGAAACATTCGGAATAACCCGTTTACATGCACAAATAGAGCGAGTTACCCCTGTATACATGGAACGTCTAATATCCCGATTACATAGATTTTTTTTCTTTAAAAACTGCTGAAATTTTAGCTGAAACATAGTTTTTTTATATCTCTTTATATTTATTTTGTAATGCTTACTCCTAAAGAAGGTATATTTAAAACAAGCAGAGAAATTTTGAGAATTTATATTTCGATGCTTGTTTTATTGAGTTCTGTTCTCCTGTAAAACTTTAAGGTTTTGAGTATAAAATAAACATGTTCAGCTTTTAAAATAAATCTTTAAATCAAAAATAACCTTTTGGAATCTTCAAATCTCACTTAAAAGTACCACAGAGCACTAAAGATTGACAATCGTTTTATATCGTGATACTTATTAATATCGATATCTCCCAGCCCTAGCTACATGATATATTAATAAAATGTTGCTGTAGCCATTGCTAACCTAGTTTCTATAAAATATGCAAATGAATGATCTAATCCTAAAATGGGTTTGGTTCTCTCCTCGCTTGTCTTTTACAGGATGAAACTGGAGCCTATGTGATTGACAGGGACCCCACCTACTTTGGACCTATCCTCAACTACTTGAGACACGGCAAACTGGTCTTCAACAAAGAGCTGGCAGAGGAAGGTCTCAAAAGCTTTTACTCTCCTTTCTCCTGGGTTCAGGCCCTAGGCTTTCATTTATTCAGCTGGAATCAAAACTCTTGATAAAACTAATAAATATTTACAGCTTTGGGTTTATTATGCGGAGTGTTAAAAACAACTAAATCAACCAGGATCTCACAATTTATAGTTCTGCAAAGGTCTTTGGACTAGATGGACAGCAGCAGAAATACTCACCACATTATTCTTTTTATAATCAGTTGTCATGTTTTCAGTAAAGTCATATGAACGACCCCAGTGGACTTGTCTCCTCTTCATCTCTATTTTATATCAGGGCTCTCCAATCCTGAGATCCACTATCCATCATGTCTTAATTGTTTCCTACTCAAACACACCTGATTCCATGGCTGAATCCCCTGTTAATCACCACTGATTAAAATTAGTTTTTTTTTTTTTTTTTTTTTGGTTTTTGGGTTTTTCCCCCTTTTTTTCTTTTTTTTCCTTTTTCTTTTCTTTTTTTTCCTTTTTTTTTCCTTCTTCAAAAAGGCGGGGAAAAAAAGCAGAGGTACGCCCTCAAACGCTTGAGCAACGCTAACCCATATTGCACGGGACGGGGGGTGGGCTTAGCTTAAAACTAAAAATACGTATTGAATATATTATATCACAGTACAGGATAAGACACTCACTTTTACGGATTTCTGAAAAATCATACATAATTCCTGAAAAGGGGAAACTCCGGATTGCAACTTTTAACCTAATAAATAAACAGTTCCTTTGTAAGTTGTTCATGTCAAAACAACACTGGTTCTTCACTTTGATGTTAATATGAATATATGTTTGATACTGATATACTGAATCATCAGTAGGCAAAAACGACAAAAAAGAGTAAAGAAGAGAAAAAAAAAGGAAAAAAATAAATCAGGTGTGCTGGAGCAGAGAAAGCTCTAAAACAGGGGTGGGGAACCCTGGTCCTGGAGGGCCGGTATCCTGCAAGTTTTGGTTGTAACCCTGCTTCAACACACCTGATTTCAATTAGCAGGTGATTAGCAGGCTTCTGCAGAGCTTGATGAGTTGCTGCACAGGTGATTCAAGCACTGAATCAAGTGTGTTTGAGCAGATAAACCACAAAACCTGCGGGATAGCGGCCCTCCAGGACCAGAATTCCCCACCCCTGCTCTAAAATGTGCTGGACGGTGGCCCTGGAGGACCAGGATTGTACACCTCTGGTTTACTGTAACTGGCATGTTCTCCATGCCTCCTGGTGTTTCCGTTTGTTGTTTAGTAAACAGCCATGCAGACATTTACAGCTTATGTTCTCCCTCTCTGCTGAAGCAAGATTATGACTTACCTCTGATTAAAGTTATGGTTATGTAAAGAAAATCTGTGTTTGGCCAAAGGGTCTGGCTACAGAGAGAGTAGACCCAGGGACCCAAGGTCATGAATAAATCTGACAGCATTATTGATGAAAAAATGATTCAAGTGTTGAATAAGGAGAAGCTAAGGACCAGAAGTACTAGTTTAGATAATGAAGTAAGACAAAGCTGTGAATCTATGCGTTTATTATGTCAGACAGCAGCTGAGTTGTTTGTTTGTTTTAAGGAGTCCTAGAAGAAGCTGAGTTCTACAACATCACCCCGCTAATCAAACTGATAAAGGAGAGGATTATAGAGCGGGATTCTAAAGCCACACAGGTAAATTCACAACCCAACAATCATTTCTATTAATCGTTTCTTCATATTTTACTCTAAAAGTGCACAATTTGTTCTGATAGTTAAGATGATCCGATCACGTGATCGGAAATCAGGTCCAATCACGTGATTTTCAAAGGATCGGAATCGGGTTATAAAGATCGGATTTAACTTTACAAAACAACAAATGTGACTTTTTAAATTCACCCTGAAATATTTTCAAATGTAACAACAATGGCTTAGTTTTAATCTCAGCAAGATCCTCTACATCAGCATTCTTTGTTTCTTGGAAGAAAACAACACCATTACCTCACACAATTTACAGCAGGCGGTGATTCAGACACCATAACATGCAGCTGTTAGCTAGTAGGCTAACAAAGAGCTAACGTGTCTCCTCAGGAGAGGTAAGATGTCTGTATTTAGGTGGTATTTTAAACTGGACAGTGATGGCAGTGTAACAGCCACTTGTAATGTGTGCATACTGGGCATTCAACATGCTGGAAAAGACAGCTGCATGATAAGCAGCCTTCAAAACGAACTACTGTCTCCTTCAGTTTTTTTCCCTTCAAGCGTGCATTAAGTCCCAGTTCACAGCGGCATCTCTAAGAAAAACATGGAGCCAGCCAACAGTGAAAGAGACGTTAATAAACACAGAGAAATTGTCGACAGACATCAAAATGCTGTGGTTTCTCATTTTGCAGGACCTGAGATGACTGCAACGGTAGCTTCAGGTGTTAGTGCAGATAAAAGTTAGCCTGCTGGCCGCCGTGCCACATGCCTGCCCCGTCACAGGAACATGCATCACTCTATCCACGTTATTTTTGAGTAGCCTCATGGAGAAACGCTGATGCTAGCAACACCAGGTGAGATACCGGAAGTAGCACATACTCATTGGTTTACATTGTGAGGTTTCGTTGCTAGTAGCAGTTTATTTGAACATTTGAAGAGGATTTAAAAAAATATTTACCCCCGAAAAATGTAGCCATGTGCCTCGGGAAAATGTTGCGCTGTTGGCGCTTGTACTAACAACCAGAGAAAATTAAATCTGTAGCTACAAGAGTGATGTTTAGAACATGCACCTCCAGAGTGAGAGAGCGTGCAGCTGCGAGCATCGTTACGGTTCTCACCGCCTCTCCAGAGAGGAGGAACCCAGAAGAATGTGGCTGAAAAATCTTAACTTGAAACCACGACAAACTTTATTTGTGCGTTCCTTTCATTTTATTGTGAAAACCCCCAGAGAGGAACACCCGCATCCTACTTTGTAGTTGGATATGACAAAACTCCGGAGAAGAGACGCCGAGTAGTAAAGAGATCTGACAGCAGTCTCACAACAACAACAGGAATTATTTCATGTGTACAATTTTCTGAATAGTTATAATTTAACGTGTGTTTAGACTGCTGTTATTAACCTAAAAGTGCCATCCTGCTGTTTGTATTTCCCCTGATGTAGAAACTAAAACCCAGGCTTGGTGATGAGGGATTTAAGGCTCTGACTTGGCTCTACGTCTGCTTTTAAGTAAATAAGATTGTGTCCCACCTTATTCAACAAAACACGGACAACCTTATTATGATGTAGGTACTGATAAGCATCAGAGCTTTTAAGATTGTTTATTGCCTCGCTGTCATACGCAACTGAGTTCAGAAAGTAGCTAAAATGCTACTGTACGTTAGCTTTGGCCAGACTTTAAGATCATCCCCCCACCTCTCTGCTTCAGTAGGCAGACGGAGTGTAACGTGTCCCGTTTGAGCTGTGACAGCTGGTGTTCGTGCATGTTTTCAGTCTCTAAAAGCCCAGAAAAAGAGGATTAGCATGAAGGAATTGCTTCGTCTCAATGTAAACAAATGCGGACCGGAAGTTGCTTGCATCTTTCGCGCAAAGCATCACGGGCCGTGAGAATAACGTGGATAGAGCCGCATAATGAGGACGTAAACCACAGACATATATACGTAGACGCCTCGTGGACTGGCGCTGCCTATTGGGGCTGCTGTAATGGCCAATTGCCATCTTAGTTGGGTCTCCAATCGCCCCCAGTGCATTCATTTCTACTGAGGTGCTTACCCAGCTAAAAAACACATTTTATCGAGCTTTTTCACAAAATCAGACACATGGTATGGCATGATAATTAAAATATAAACATAATTAAACAAAATAAATGAAAATGTAAAATCCCATTAGGTAGGCTAGAAATGTCAATCCCGTGTGATCCGTTTTCAATAGTAGACCGGTTGTTGCAACTGTAGTCTGCACAAAAACGGGCCTAGTTGCTCACCCTGCATTGACTTTGGAGAGTGAGGAGACCCATCCAAAATGGCGGCGATGCTTTTGCACTCTCCAGCGCCCAATGGGGCGTCTACCTATTCATGTCTATGATGGAAACAATTTGAAATATGAGCAACTCCACTACTTTTAAAAATATTGATAATATTAACACTTTTTTTATCAATGTACTTACAAGTGATGTTTTTAGGCAGATAAACTAAGGAAATGACTTAAAATGTTTATACGATATTAAAAAATCAATAAATAAATTGTTGAAAAAAGGAAATGACAAATACAGAAATAAAGAAATACCTAAATAATAATGATAAAAAAATAGAAGGAAAACTTGACGTGTTTTCCCGTTTTTCTTATTTTAATTCTTTGCTGAAGTATTGGATCGGGACTCTGTATCAGCTGAACTATCTGCTCTTCTTCTCTTTGGGATAAATGGAGATAAAACGTGGGAATAAAAGTGTGATTGGTGTTTAACTCCCCCCTGTCCTCCCCCCAGCAGGTGCCCCCCAAACATGTGTACCGAGTGCTGCAGTGCCAGGAGGAGGAGCTGACCCAGATGGTCTCCACGATGTCGGACGGCTGGAAGTTTGAGCAGGTCAGCGTGCGAGCCTGCAGAAAGCCCCGCACCGGACTGCTCTGGACTGTGGGTTGGACTCACGCTGCTGCTGACCCCTTCAGTTTTGACCCCTGGTCTGACCCCCCCTGGCCCCGACCCGATTCCCGCCCTCTGCTCTCCCAAAATAATTAAAAACAAACAACAAACAGAACCTTAAAGGTGCAGTGTGTAAGAATAAAGTAGGATGACATCTTGTGGTCAAATTTGGTTACTTCAACCACTCTGTCACTCCTGTTCCGTGAGTTTCATGGCTGTTGCCAGTTACGGATCAGCACCAGAAGATTCTGGATGACAAAGACGAGTCATGCACAGTAAGTTGATAAGTAGATAAATACATTGTAATAGCTGGTGTTAGCACTATTGGGTGTTTTACGGTAGGGAGCACTTACTACACTTATTACGGTAATATGCCTCCGGCATAGAGGAAGTGTTGTTTTTACCTTCTTGCTGTTAGCTTGCTTTTAAGGAAGTAAAACGCCAAGGTTTGACTCATTTTTCACCTCACACATACATTTGACAGTAATATTGAGTTGTTGGTATTTGAAAAAGTAGCTTGAGATATTTTTATAGCCAACTATTTGCTTCTAAGTCACCGTTAGCATTAGTAGCTCAACGTTAGCCTCTAGCCTTCTTTACCCAATATTAGCGTAAAACAAGAAGATGCCGTGGCTTCTTAAAGGTACAAAAACTAACTTCTGGGTCGCTCCTGTTACTGGCTTCGGTTCTTTAAACAACTCTGTAACGTTTTGACGGCCGTAGTCGAGTTACAAATGCCGGCGCTACAGCATTAGCTCACAGGAGACACGGCAACCTCACGCTCACTGATGGTAAACAGTAGCTACGTCCCTCCTTCCTTTATTTTGAAAGGAGAAAAACTGAGAACCCCCGCAGCTGGCCGAGAATGAAATCTGTTCCAGTATAACCTTCCTTCCAACATGATTGAGACATTTGACTGTTTTGGGATTATTTCACTGTAGAAATCTTACTTTGTTCTTACACACTGCACCTTTAAGCAGCACTTTATTGTTGTGAGATTTAACTTGAGGTAGGCCCAGTTCCATTTCTAATTCGGGATGTCCGATATTATCGGATATTGGCCTTAAAATGTAATATCGGAAAATATCTGTATCGGTTTTTACTCCTATAGTGACCCAACTTTTACATACCATGCACATATTACCCATCAAACTGTTGATTCATCTCCTCTCTCTCAAAATGCCAAAATATGATAGATCTGAGGTTTAGTTTTTGAGATAGTTTTATTTGGCACAAATTGTGAATTTTTAGTAATTTGTCCTGTGTAGTGAGGATTAGACAAGTTACACATATGACATTTATTTTCTATTACTAACTTAAATTGAAGTACCGTAGTTGTCATTTTGCACAGATAATGTTTAAAGCTTAAGCATTCATGATATGAAATATGTGATGTTAGATGTAACCTAGACGATTTATTTTATTTTTTTATTAGGGGGGACACCACATATATCGGTATCGGTTTATGTATCGGAAATTAAGAGTTAGACAATATCGGATATCGCTAAAAAAGCATCCCTATTTCTAATTAAAGAAAAGCTTCACCTGCAGCAGAATGAAGATGGTGTGTGGCATGTTGACACTTTTAAGAATAAATAACATTAAAAGAAGCCCTGATATGAGAGAAAATTAATGATACATGTCAGAAAGAACATGCAGCACGGGGGTATTGTTTTACTCCAGGCTCCCTTCAGACCGAATTAAGACCTCTCCATATCTAAAACCAACTACCACTTCTTATCTTGGTCATGACAAATGTATTAAACCTCCCCAAGAAGGTATTCAAGATGTTGTTACTCTCCTAAATAGTATTTTCTAACTAAATTGTTCTTCTATAAGATTGTCACCACAAGTACCCTCAACGTTTCAACCACACACACCACTGCTGTCCTGGCACGATGCTCTTAAACTATCACGCCATGCTAGTATGATGCTAATGGTGTGATGTTGGGCTGGGTGATTTTTACTTTTTAATGTCATTAAGACTACTGTCTATGTAGAAAGGCTTGGACCGTAACCTTATTACTGCGTTTAAAAGGTTTCTAATGTGGTTTGAACTTTATTTTTTTAATAGCGTATTCTACAGTAGCTAAAAGTAGATTGTGACGTAATGTTGCAATGCATTGTGGGATGTAGCCCTAGACAAACAAGCGTGTATTTTGCATGGGTGCCTGAGTCTGAGTCGCTCCGCTCATCTCAAAGTTTTGTCTCCTAAAGATGTTGATAAACCAAGAATCATAATGACACTAGTTACAAAATCAACAATGACTTATGTAGCAGAGTAGTAGTGTGGGTTGTAGCTGGACACAGTGGAGGTGTATCTATGATGTAAGACCAGAGATTTGCAAATCTGCTGCTTCATCCTTGCGGAGGCAGGTAGTCCAGCGAGGCGGCTGCCTGGCCTCTCCTGTCTTCTGTCCGGGAAAAGCTGCTACTCCCAAGGGAGCCGGGACACGCGGCCTGGCTACCGTCCGAGGCTTTCGTTGTGCTGGTCACCTGTGGTGCTCTTTGATGGAGACTACATAAACACTGCAGCTCCTGGATCTGCTCAACTCTGGAGTCGCTCCACCGCGTTTCTATCGCTAAAAGCACCACTAGCTTCGAGTTAGCATGTAGCTAATGTCCCGCTGATATCCCCCATGGTGGAGCAGACCGTGAGCTGACTTAAGCAGCCAGTGCACACGGCTCTGATCGCAGCTGCTGCAGCCTCGCACGGAAGCCAGACGGCTGCGTGGTTCGCTGTCGCGGACAAGTAACTCTCGTCCCGTAGCTCCGTCTTAGCTTTGGGTGTTAGCTCTGTTTAGCTAGTATCTACATTGGTTCGTTATTGCCCACCCTCACTGCCCCACCCTCAGCTCCACCTCTTTTCCCATTTATGGATTGTCTGGGTGTGACGAGATGTGTGACACGGCCAAAATGGAGGTGGTGGGAACCTCCCTTTTTGACTCATTATTGCCACACTGACATAAATGGACATGTTATATCCAGTATATATGTCTATGTGTAAGACCCATGTGTGGCTTGGTTTTTGAGAATGTGAAGCAGGTCTAGTCGCGCTGGCCTAGGCTACCACCACATCACACTAGGGATAAAATGATAAAACTGTTAACTCTGCTGCAAATGCAATGTTTATGTACAGTAGAATCAGACGTCTTTGATTTTTTTTTTGATTGACACCTACTGGTCAGGACAGGGATGGCAGGATGTGTTGCTGTTAGGAAACGTTTACGAACATCAAACCTGCAAAGACTAGTATGCTGATCATTTAAAGCCTTTAGAAAATCAGTTGTTCTTTATCTCATGACAAATCCAGTTTACTGTATTATTAATAATATCCTCACAACCAAACCTAATTGTATTCAGACCCCCCACTCCCGCTCCACCCTCTTGCTTTAAAGGTGTGGAACACTCATTTAATCAATACATCTGCAGAGTCTTACTTTCTGATATGTGGACATCTCTCCTCTGATTGGCTAACAGCAACACGACTCTACCACTGACTCTGTTTGCTCTGCAACGTTGATGTTTTATCTCCACATATAACACAAATCTGAAGAAGTTCTGCTGTGTGGTGGAGTTGCTAATGCTAACGGTTAGCTTCTACTAGCCCAGACGTTCTCTGCTGTTTCCTGGACGCTAAACCAACAACAGCCTTCCTCGTCGTGAGTCAAGATGGGTGAGTCCATGAATGTTAAGTGACAGTGTGACGTAGATCTGTCAGGATTTTCTAATCCTAGAGTTTCACCGTCTATTTTCTATCAGAAGCTAATGCAGGATGTTCAGCCTGCATGAAAAAGTCAGCGATTATAACGAGAAATCAGTGTTCCACACCTTTAACTCCCAGCTCCTCTGCATGCTGCTCAGCTGCTGGCAGCTCAGGCTTGTTTTTTTGTCTGAACAGTGTACTTGTTGAGTTATCAGATGTTTGGCTCCGCCCCCTCCCCTAAACTCAGCCCTGCATGAGCACTTATGTCATTTCTTGCTTTTGTATTGAATCTCCACTTTTGCCAGCAAGTTTCTGCCTCTGTTTTCTCTTCTGCGGAAACGCTGATCCTTCTTCACGTCTCTCTGTCCTCTGTGCATCTTTCTGGATCTGCGTCTTGCTCTTCCTCAGATGGTGAACATCGGCTCGTCCTACAGCTACGGGACAGAAGACCAGGCTGAGTTCTTGTGCGTCGTATCCAAGGAGCTCCACACGCCCGGGTCTGGTCTGAGTACAGAACAGAGCCACAAAACCAAGGTGAAGTATTTCAGACTTGATATAGTTGATGTGTGATTGATCGTGTCCCTGTTCTGTACGTGAACAGCCTCCTCTCACTCAATTGCTTAGCTCTCCACCAAAGGCTCCAAATGTCATTTCTTCAGCTACATTCTCTCCCATCATTCACAGAGCTCTGCCTCTCGTCATATATCTGGATTTATCTCACAACATCTCACTGACACTCATCAGCGTGCTTTATTTTCTGTCTTGTTTTTTTATTCCTTTGTCTCCCTCCCTCCCTCCTTCCTTCTTTCCTTCCTTTGTGCTGAATGAAGCCGGCAGAGATGCAAGAGGATGAAGCAGCGAAGGAGGAGGAGGAGGAGGAGAATGAGGAGGGAGGGAGAGAAACAACACCGAATGAGTGGCTTAGAGAGTGATGCTTTGTATCGAAAAAGAGGCAGGAAAGGGTGAGGAACTGTGCACAAGATGTGTTGATGGGTAGATCTGGTAGACCTTAGTGTGTGTGTGTGTGTGTGTGTGTGTGTGTGTGTGTGTGTGTGTGTGTGTGTGTGTGTGTGTACACACACACACAGTGTTTCATGTCACAGCAGAGTTGGCTTTAATCCATCCTGATGAGGTACTTAATTCTTTTAGTTCCTAAGTGTTCCCAGTCCTGTCTGTAGCTTATTTAAGAAACTAGATATTAATGTTTTTAAAATAATTTGACATTAATAATAACACATTTTATCCATAGGTGCCTCTCATGACACTCAAGTTCCCCTCACAATAAAAGCAAAATGAAATAACAGAAACAACAAAAAATAGCTGTCTCAACTATAATATTATTATGAAAGGTGCAGCATGAGATATTTTTCTGGAGCTTTTTTTCCCATATTGCTTGAAATTATTTTCATATGCTGATGGCAACCAATAAATATAAAGAGAAAATGTGTAGTTTTTAACGTTAATCTCTGGAAATAGCCATCAAAATGTTGAAAATGAATTAAATGATGCCCTGTTGTTGAAAATTATCAGCGGCTTCGTAACATATCACCATAAAAATCAGGTCTAAAATACATGGGCGCTAGGGGTGTAACAATATCCAAATCTCACGATACAATATTGTCACGATATGAACCTCACGATACGATATTTATTGCGATATTGTGGGGAGGCTCACGATAATAAGACAACATAAAATCCTTTGACTGGAATCCTCCGTGCTGCGTTCACCGCTGTAGCCTCCATCCTCCATGTTTGTTTATCTTTGCTGTGTGGGCTGCACTCACTCCCATTGGCGAACTGGCCGATGACGCGGAAGCAAAGGATCATGGTCTGTGTAGTTTACTTTGCTATGCTACGGTGGAGCATTCTGAAAAGTGTTATTTTTACCTCAAGACGTACTGTACGATATCGTGACAAGACCACGACCATATTGTTGCCATTTTACTACGACGATATCGCGATATTGCCAATATTGTTACAGCCCTAATGGGCGCGCGTCTAAGTTTCTGGGAGATGTTATATTGGATGCCATGTTTCCTTCTACGGGGACCCGTGAGGACAAAATGCATTTACTGATTTGAAACAAACTGTTACAAAACTTTTGCCATTCGTAAACGTTGGTTTACACATTTACCTCTTCGCTTGCTGCCAGTGATGAAAAAGAGTCTGATGTGCTTGTCATTCTGCTGGAGGTTGCACTCCCAGGAACCCTAACCCTAAGGTGGAAAATGTCTAGATATTGGCCATGAAAATTGGCCCATAAAAATCAGCAGTACAAATCGGCCATTTGGTTGACCATGTCACGTGTATATCGGTATTGGCAATAGAAAAACCAATATTGGTCAACCTCTACTCCAAAATGTACAATTCTGGAAAAAGCTCTGTTGTCTGGGAACAAAGCTATCTGTCGGCTAACGTGTGCGTCGCAAACTGGTGTTGTACCATTTTCTGAAATCAGAATAACTTTATTGTCATTGAATCAGTGTCCCGGTAAAATTAAATTCCTTTCAACACAACCCGTCCAAGAGCATCCAAACAATACACGGTGGGGGGTGGGAGGAGGAGATAAAGGGTGTCTCAGCCCTGCCCCTGACAGTGGACAGAGCAGAGGTACAAAAAAAACACATCAGTACATAGAAGCGCATAATTCAGACAGCCACTCTGTAGGCTTGGCACTGGAGTTTCAGCCATGGCGTACTGCAGCAGCGATAAAGCCTATGGAAGGGAAACACGGAAGTGCAACTCCAAACAGCCGAATCGGGGATCAGTTTCCACCGAGCCAGTTTGCTGGTCATAGCATCCAGCTTACGATTTTGCTGGTGCAACACGAGTCTGAGTGTTAACAGCCTGACACATCCCTTTGTGAAGGTCAGGCAGCTTGCCAGTTGTTGCCGACAACTTTTGAAATTTGCGATACACCAGGAACCTGCCTGCTCCAAACAGCAGAAACAAGGTTATCATGAGTCCAGTTATAAAAATATCTTCTATGTCTTCCACGGACAGCAGCAACAGACAGACACATGATCTTCCGCTCGTCCCAGGAATCCATCACATATCCAACCGAGACAGGACAGGAGGGCTCTCCCTTAGCTATTCTTTGGGTAGAGAAAAATGTGATCAATTCCATTTAGAAACCAGCTGACCAGATCCATGGTTGAAAAATGAAAAAATCCAGAGGAAAATGCAGAGACAGTACAAGAGCAGGCAAAGACAGGGTTATGGGCTCGACACACGGGAGGCGACAAACAACCGCGATCAGCAAAACTCATCACTAGGGATGTCCCATTCCGATATTGACATCGGAAATGGGTCCGATTTCTACCCAAAAAACCTGTATCGGATTATATCGGACTGCATCAAAAATGTCCGATATAAGCAGTCCGTTCCGTGTAAATTCCGTTCCAGCTTTTATATCCAGCAGCGCCCAGATCCAGCACGCAAAGCCCGCATCACATGATCAGAACGCGCCTGCTAGGGAACTAGCAAGGAACCAGAGACATGTCGGCTGTGTGGCAGTATTTTTCATTGAAGCACAAAAAAGACAGTATCATATGATACAAACGGCAAAAACGAACACACGCGTGCACGTGCCTCCAGCCTGACGGCGCAGCGCCGCACACACAAATGTCCGATGATCGCTATGAAAGCAGGGAGGGAGGTGGCGCGCGCAAAATGCCTGGGACAATTGTTACATTAACGTGATGGGACCTGAAGTATTGATGGGGACAAATCTGTAAACGAGGAGTAAAGAAAAACAAACAGCGCTTCACAAAGTTGAGGAAATGAGTGAAAGCAGGACACGCAGGGAGTGAGCTCTACTATGGCAAGCCGTTTTCACATTTAATCAGCAATCAGATCTCTCTGTAATTCCTATTCAGCATTGATCCTAGTAGCCTACTAACTGTGTTCTTATTAGTCAAAATTGCAAATGAAGACATCAACAGCTATGCTGTTACTAGTAGAAATTATAATAAAGGATATCCATAATAACAACGGCACTAGTAGGAATTAAGTTTGAGATATCTCAGAATCCCTAAAAACCTGAGGTGGCCTTTTTAACATATATTAGGCAGACTGGCTATGTATTCCAGATATCTATAATTCTATTGTTCCTGGTAGAAATTAACATTCCATACATCCATGAGAACATTCTAACTGAATAGCTGACATGTTCATTCTACATAGTCAGAATCATTCAGTTAAAAAATATTTGACGTTATAGATTTTATAGGACGTAACTGCATTAAATGAGTCTTGAGTTAAATGTTGTTTGTACTTGAATGAGCATTAAGCAGAAAACTGTTGCACTAAGTGTTCTACAAAATTAATAAGGAAGCAAAGTTATTTGTCTTTTTTTTTCTTTTCTTTGTTCTGATCCAAAAAATGATCCGACCCGTGACTCAACTCTGTGCTACGATCTGAACCGTGAGTTTTTTGATCCGTCGCACCACTAGGGCACATAATCAAAGATCTTGTCTCCGTCTGAAAATGATGATGTCATATTCAGTGGTCGTTTGGCATCATCTCAGAACACTGCGCGCTCAACCGTCTGTGTAAATAATAGAAAGGTCACTGATTAACACTTGCAATTCAGTGTCGTGATGGTTTTAAAAAAAATTCTGAAGGTTGTAAAAAATGTATTAAAAAGTAGTAAATTTAACTTAAGGATTACTGTATATACCCTGTGTCACTTGATCAATCCTTTCATACGAAATAGGTAAAAGTATGTATGATTTGGGCTGATATTGTATCGAATTGATATTGGTATCGGCCTATACTGATGGCTGCAATATCGGTATTGTATCGGAAATGAAAAAAGTTGTATCGGGACATCCCTACTCATCACTATCGTTTTGATAACCTGACACACGGGAGGTGACATGCGGCAGCAGCAAAAGCCAGCAACACCTCTGTTTCAGGGTGAATAGCGAGTCTTCCGTTGTTTTGATTGGCCGTCAGATTGGAGGGAATTTTGGGTTATTAAAGCAGTTCAGAGTTGAAAAAGTCTCACAAGGTTTTGCTAGAGTTAAGTGAAGTCTTGTAAAGCTCTGGGACATCAGACACAGCAAGCATTAACTTTTCCTCCATGTTTGCCCGGAGATGTACTGAGAAGCATCCTGTCCGCTCATTGGTCAGTCAATGAAACCTCCGCTGATTGGTCCTTGTCTAAGCGACAGCGATGAAAAGTTGAAATTTTTCAACTTTCTGGGATCGCACATGCACGAGCGCAAAATTTCACATGCACGTTTTTTGCATTTTGCTTAGCAGGAGGGAGACCCGCGATTATCACTTTGTTGCGCTTGTCTCATTGAAAATGAATGGAGGAGAGGCGATGTCGCCTCCCGTGTGTCGAGCCCATTAGGAGGAGGTAAAGAAAAAAGCGTCTGTCCTCGCCAAGAGCAGAAAGGGGGTTGTACCTTTGAATTTGAAATGAAAATTTAATTTTTTCCCCCTTCAATTTGTAGCTTGTTTGAACAGGAAGAAAAACATCACATACTGCACCTTTAATATAATATTACTCTGCAGCTGCTTTGAAAGAGCATTTGTCTTGCAAATGTTTGGCACGTTCAAAGTTCAAGCAACCTGTAACTCTCTCTGAGCAGGAGAGAACCCGCTCATGAATATTTGGAGATCTTTGCAAACCCCCAGTTAGATACTGGCTGAAGAATCTAACAACAAACATATTTCATTCAACCCCCACCCCTACAGCCACTATCTAACCGCAGTAGTGGTGGGGGTTGGACCCAGTCTCCTCCTCATGGTGGCGTAGACTGTTGATGAGCTTTAGCAGACAGACTTAGCGTTTGAGTGCTGTTTATCCCTCCAGACATCAGCAGGAGACCCAACAGAGGACGCCTTCTGTTACCTCGGGTTCTTGTTGCATAAGAGCTCTTTCAAATATTGATTAAACAGCGGATCTCCACAGGCTCCCATTACCTGTGCTGTGACATGGAGTACTTGTGACTCTTGGGTGCAGTAGATCAGTTTCTACACATACAGAGTTAAAGGAGCATTTTACAGATTAACCGCAACATCACAACAGTTACACATGCACACACACACACACACACACACACAGCTTACGTACCTGCTGGTCTTTCAGTCTTTATGTCAGCTTAGTGATTTACTCTCATTCTCACAGCATATTCATCAGTCATTTCAGTCATGGCAGACGCATCACAGCTGATTTTGTGTGTGAGGTCATCAGTGTTGATGGTTGTATTACTACAGAGCTAAACTGGATTCTTCTTTCTGTTCACAGCTGTTCCAGATCCACGGATCTCGGATGTAGAGACGTCAGGTCTAATGTTTCTCTAGACTGGTGGCATTGTCTACTTGTTGTACATCTCTGTGTTGCGTCACTGAGCTGTCATCAAAATTAATAGTTTATTGACAAGATGTCAGTTATGATTACCACAAAACAAGAAGGTACCGTCCAGATTCATTCTTAGAGTCGTTTTCATTTTCTGTGTGTTACCAAGAGCCCTGTGGAGCTTAGTAAAACTGTAACCAAAGATCCTTTTAGCAGCCCAAGGTGCTGCAGCAGGCTCTGGCCCCGTTCCCCCATGTGGAGCTGATGCTGTGTCACGATGATTAGACAGATGGTGTGAAAAGATCCTGTTGCCTCTGTTGTCGTGCAGCATCTGGATTCTGACATTTCCTCGTGTGGCATCTGTCGGTTGTCTTCTCTCACGATGGAGAGAAGATGACTTCCAGTCAGGGCAAACAGGAAGTCAAACCCACTTTCAAGTTGAAGACATTATTCATCAGGAATTAATAACTGATTTGGCCTTTATCGGTCCTGTCTTCTCAACTCCAGATATTTTTTCAAATCTGGCATCCCTTCCTACATTTATGTAATGATTTCTGTCACTAGGTGACAGAAGACAGAAATAGCTTCGTTGGCTTAGATAAAGATTCTCCAAGACTCATGTTGGCACTGCTAACTATTTCTATTTCAGCACACACAGATTGGGATAAAATCAGACAAACATGGAAAATAAACCATAAAAACTGCTCCATCATTGTTATTAAAGCAAAAATAACAGGATGTACTGAATAATCTGCTACGTCCTCATTTCTGAAAATCTCTAAATGGATGGGATCCAAAAACAGAGCTTTTTAAATCCTATTTATAAAATCATTTAATAGAGTTTATTATATTATCTCTCCAACAGATGCAGCTTGGGTAAATCAAACCATCCCTAACACACAAACATAAACCAGTTTAGTTGTTTCAGTGGCACAAACAAGTGTTATCAAACCTTAGTGAACTTTAAGGACCAACATTTCTCCTGAGAGATGTTTTTCTGATAAAGATGTTTCAACAAACCTGCTGGCTGCAGTTCTGTCTCCATTTCATTAGATATGCAACACATTTAAATACTTTCTTTATTTAAGATTTATCACCAAAACCAGATGTTGTTATATCCTGATCCGTAAAACTTTAAAATGAAAGAGGTTGCATTTACGTTTTACCATGATGACACAAGGACACGATTATGAGCCAAATGTGGTGTTTTTCACAATCACAAATTTAAAATCCTCAGTCCAAAATGATCATCTCATCTAACTGTTTAGGAAATGTGAGTTTAGTATTTCTCAGGAACATTTACAACTCGTTCCATATTATTTTGCATAATTATCATTGAAGAAAGTGGTTGGTCAAAAACTCCACATACTTTTCAGAGGTCATTTTCACACCTGCAGGGACCCTAAAGGGGTTGACCAGCTCTTTCTGGATGATTCTGGCCCAAAACATGACTCTGTCACCTCCTCCTAGGTAGTAAGCCTGTGCTGATCTTAAACCAAATATTAGTCTAACCCTTCATTTACACCGAGCATGGAACGAATGCGGTTCGGTTTCCATACAATTTCTGGACAGACTACTATTTACAACAAATAATAAATGGACTGTATTTGATATAGTGCTTTCTAGAGTCCTACAACCCCCTCAAGACCCTTTACAGCACAATCAGTCATTCACCCATGCACACACACATTCACTCACTGGTGGTGATGAGCTACATTATGCATTGCCCTGGGGCGCACTGGGCGAGGCTGCCGAGCACTGGCGCCACCGGTCCCTCTGACCACCACCAGCAGCAGCAGGCAAGGTGTGTGAAGTGTCCTGCCCAAAGACACAACAGCAGCATTCTTTGCTGAGAGCCAAGATCGATCCTACAACCCTCCGATTACCCGCTCTCCCTCCTGAGCTACTGCTGCCCCAACTGCAGATCATGTTCAGAACGTCTCTGGAAATTCACTCTTGCAAGTTTATGTTAGAAGTTTGACACAGTACGTTTAAAGTTATACTTATAAAAATAATGTTAACTGTAATAAAACAAAAAGTTGGGGAGAAAAATTTAGCCCAGGTTTTATTTTGAAATATGCTGGATGCACCTTGCTGAAACATGTCTCACTTCCTGTCAGGCTCGTGATATTTTTTTACTTTATGACAATCCAAAGGGGGTCGAATGAAGGCGAGATGTTTCGCTTCTCATCTGAGGAGCTTTGTCAATTCTGACTGAAATATGGGAGAGTCAAGCTTATAAGGTGTAATGAGCCGAAACTACCTATGAATACCCCTCCTCCTTACCCCCCAATGGGTCATTGATGTCAATGGGCCCTATTGTATTTGAATTGTTGTTTTATTAGATGCAGGAGGGTGTGACCTAGACTGAAACTGTTTTGGACAAAACCCGAGGCCTCCTCCCCGTTTAATGTAGGTCTTTCCCGTTTGACATAGATGGCTTTCTTTACTCCGCTCTAAAAAATTTCTTCTCTGTTTAAAATGTGTACATTGTCATCTTCAAAAGTGTATCCCTTGTCTTTCAGGTGTATAGCCTAGTGAACTAGACCAAATTCTTGCTTTGCAGAGTTTGGTCTAGGCACGCTTCATTGGAACCCTCGCAGCCCAATCTACTGCTGTTGCTGTCTAATCACAGCTCGCTATAGTTTTGGTTGGGCCAATCACAGCGCTCTATATTTTGGGGCAATCACAGAGCGGGAGTAGCCGATGACGTCAGAGCTGCGGCCGCAAACACAAACAACATGGCGGCAACGCAGGAACCACGTTGGTTTGAAACGGCTTTGTCATCAACATTGGATTATTTAGACTCCAACGTGCGTAAGTCTGTCTGATATACTTAGCGGCTTCTTATTTTTATCAAACAAAGTAGTGCAATGTCCCAGTACACCTGATATTCACATGTTTTTCATACAAAAACAACAGAAATCATTGATGTTAGACGCCATTGCTGCCTCCCGCTTTTCCGTCGCTGTGATTACGTCACGTTTGTTACTCTGATTGGTCCTAGCGCTATCTAATTGCGTGCTGGCAGTTTGAAAGACAACCGTAGATCCCGCCCCACGACTGAGGGCCGTCAATGGTTCGTGGCCAGACTATATATTCACATATATAGGATGGCTTGCCAGGCTATCAGGTGTAAGCAAGAGGGATCAATTTTTTCCTTTTTATGAAGCCAACAAGTGACAAAAACTGCAGTTCCACCCTCATCCACTAGGGGCTGGCACCAGAAGTGAGCAAATCCTCATTGACTCCCATGTTAAAAATGCCAACTTCACAGCAGAAATAAACATGTTTACAGCCTGGTTCAAAACAACCATTTTAGGTTTAATAGATCTAGTTTACAGTCATGACAACTCTTTTGTTTAGGTGTTATTAAATGCTTGAAATGATGAATAATTAGATTTGATTGACAGGAAGCATGAGCGTCAGAGCTAGAGCTAGTGGCTAGCTCCGGGGAAGGCCTCAGCCTCACGTTAATAGATGTTCGGCTTTTTTGCGTCTCTCTGGACTTTAGTTGTGTCGTCTGTGTGTTCGTGTTTGGATGTTAATCATGGAATTATTTGGACTGCACAGTCCTCACTGGATTGGACTGCATAAACAATGCCACTAAGCTTCTGTTTGGGTGTCTTGTCTTTTGGATGGACCAACTTCTGTCTGAGGGTGTTGTTGGGTTTAAAGTTTACCGGGATGTTGTGTTTGGAGAAAATTCTTCTCAGTTTCTCAGAGACTCCTGCCACATATGGGATGATGGAGCCTTTGCACCTGTTGTCCTTTTCTTTGCTAGTTGCTACTGTTGACCTTTCTAGAGACTTCTTTGTTGATTTCACAAAGGCCCAGTTAGGGTATCTCTTCCTTTTGCTTTCCTTCAGTCTTTGTGGGAATATTCTCAGCCCGATGGTGTAAAGTCCTGATAACTGACATTTTGTGCTCCAGTGGGTGATGTGAGTCGAAATGCAAATACTGGTCTGTGTGGGTCGGTTTCCTGTAGACTTCAATGCTGAGACTTCCATCCTCTTCAATTTGCACAGCACAGTCCAAAAAGGGCAGTGTGTTGTTGTGTGCGTCCTCCCTGGTGAACTTGATGTTCTTGTCCACAGCGTTAATGTGCCTGATGAAGCCTTCTACTTCCTGCGTGAGAATTTTGACCCATGTGTCATCCACATACCTGAACCAGTGACTTGGTGTTGTTCCATTGTAGGAGTTCAATGCTCTGGTTTCCATCTCCTCCATGCAGATGTTGGTGACGATAGGTGATACTGGGGAGCCCATGGTGCATCCACGTTTCTGCTGGTAAAAGTTGTCATTGTGCTTGAAACAGGTGGTGGAAAGGCAAAGGTCCAGATCTGGTCTGGAGTCAGTTTTATCCTCTAGGAATCATCTTGTTCCAGCCGTTTTCTAACCGCGTCCACTTCTTCGACTGTGGGTTTACATGTGAAGTGACATCAAAATGGTTTCACCTGGAGCCAGTTTGAGCTCCTTATTACAATCCTCACGGGGTGTCCAGATAAAATAGACTCCATGTGGAAAATTTCTGGAGCTCTGCACCACAACCAGTGTGAATGCTCTGGTTGGACTCTATGTTTGGTCTTTGCGGAAGCCGTACGAATTTCAGAACACATCCGTTCCACACTCTGTGTAAATGAGGGTTCATTCCTTCATAAATCATCCCTGAAAATTAAATCGGTCAAGATAAATAATTGAACATTTAGGTGAAAAACTATTTTCCTAAGAATTGTGCATGTATGTTTACTGATACCGTTTTGGTTTGATGGAAAATGCCAATGAAGAAGGGAAGTATTTGTTCATTTAGACACAAATTTATGTTGATTTAGGAAAAACAAGACTGAATAAAACATTACTAACAACCCAAAGATGCACCACCCTGCATCGGTGGAGGCTCCCCAGCTGTGTGCCGCCATCATGGGGAAGAGCAGTGATGAGGAGCACAAGACTGAGAGTCAGAATTTAATAACCTTTATCAGTTTTGGTCATCGGGGTTCTCGGTTTAGATTGCATTCATCAGAGAGCTGATGTATCATTAAAGAAATAAAACATAAAAAACGAGGCAATAAGTCAAAGAAAATGTGTAAAATACACAGTAGATGTCATTTCTAATGGGGCACCTTTTATTTTGGGTGCCATTCAGCAAATTTATCAAGATTTTAGCCAGATAAAAACTTGATTGTGGGAAAAACATCCTAAATTAGACATAACAGCAGGTGGTGACGCATGTAAATAAGTATTAGTATTGATGCAGAAGCTATCGTGGAGGACGGATCCTTTCAGAGGCTGATTCAGTCTTAATGTTGTGTTTAAACTTCAGGATTCTGAACCACAGGTTATACAAACCGAGCAGCTACAGGCAGGAAGATCCGATAACAGTAGACATTCGAGTCAGACTGTGGTTGTAGCGTGTGTGTGTGTGTGTGTCGCCCGTTTCTCCTGTCCGTTAGAAATGTGACAAACGTTAGAACAGCTGAGCTACACGTCCTGTTGGCGACTGAGCTCTTCTTCCACTCTTTTACCTTGGATCATTCAGTGCCTTGAGTTGAAGCAGCAACCCTGACCAACGCAGACAGACGCTAAACGGGTTACTTTAGTTCTTGTAAACGACTTCCTGTGTTTTCGCTCTGAGAAGATGAATAAAATGTACGTTTATGGGGGGGGGGGGGTGTTGTTTCATGCTTGTGGGTTGAAACCATTTTGTAAAACATGATTTTATTTGTAAGTTGTATTTATTTTCAAGATTCCTTTTTGAAAAGTTTGGACGTTTTTATTTGTGTGGCAGGGCGACATTTGTGTGGCAGGGCGACATCTTTAGTGTTAAGTTATTATCACACAAATGCTGTTTCTGTTTATAAAACCCCCGTCTGCATGGACAGGTTCTCCAGGTTTGCTGGATTCACACTTGTGTTTTATGGTTTTTACTGTTTTGTTGCGTGTATTCACTTAATGCAGAAAGGTCTACCTAGCTGTGTACTTCTATTATTCCATGCAAAAAAACCAACAGGCATATTCCAGACTGATAAGGGTAGATGACGTTCTGTCTCTGATGCTGGAGTTTTTATCTGCTGATCTCTGTAACCTTAAAAACATGTGACACATGAAATGTAAAACCTCAGACCAACTTCCACCCGCTCCGAGATTCGCTTTGTGTCTTTTGATTTGGTAGAATTTCATCAGGACCCGAGCAACAAACATGACTTGATTCTTGTTTTTTATTATTATCTGTAGATGAGCATCACTGTTGTCTATAAAAATAAAAATTCTTTTGACGTAAGATGTTTTCAAATGTCAGATATTTTGTTATTTTTTCCCCTAAATGTGAAATATGAATAAAAATAAAGCAACAAACGTCTCTGAACTACAGAAATACACACAAAAAGGTGAATGTCTCAGAGGGACATTACAGCCTCGAGACAGGAATTGGATTACATAGTGGGTTTTTGTAGAGGGGTTAAGACTATTTAAACGAAGGCAGTTTGGAGAAATAAAAGGTTTCGGTTGTTTTTTTTTTTGATTAATGAGCTAACAGCTAGTTTGAGAAGAAAAACTCAAAATGGATCTGCCTTTTAAAAATGGCTAATGTCTGACAGCCTATGGTTCATGCAAGAGCTAGCTTACAAACCTCTGCATCATCATCAGTTTCACATTGTAGGTTTCCTGCCAGATAAATTCCATATAGACACTGGACTGGAACCGCTAGTGTTAGCTAGCTCTACAGCTAATTTGTATTCTAAATAATGTTGAATCTGTGTGATACAAAGGTTTCCTAAAGGTTTATAAAGTAGCATTCACTAAAAGTCCAGTCGAGATTAGAGGACTGCAACTAATCAAATTTGGGTCCAAAAGAACAAAAGTTATCAATAAAAAAACGATTACTCGTGTTCTGCTTTAAAAACATGCTCTTAATCTGCCTTGCATTCCAAATGGTGGAGGCTGAGCTCACACAAGTTGTTTAGTGGTGTTTAAAAAGATGACAGAATGAGGGCAAAACACACTGGTGGTGTGTATGAAGCCTGCACACTCTGGTGCCATGTTCAGTGATAATATTGCATTCCATTTGTCCTCGGAATTCCGACCAGGAAATGACGTAACAAGCTCGTTTTGCATTCCAGATTCCAACTTGGAAAAAAAATGGACGCCGCCAGTAAAGCTGCGTGTGTTGTTGCTCTGTGGTCTAATAAAGTATTCTCTGCACCTAAAGTCCCTCGAAGAGGAATGCAGGAAATGCATAGATGGTGTCACACACAACAATCAGCAGTTGCCACATAAAACCAGGAAAAAAAACATTAAAAATCAAACGTCAAAACGTAAACACCAGGAACCGTTAACAAACCATAAACACCGGTCAATTTCGGCGGCAATGCTGACGTTTTCAGCAACGTAACTATTGATACTAAGAATAAACAACTCGGTGCTGTAAAATAGCAAAAAGAAAGAAAGCAGAACATATAAATGATGAAAACTAAAGACTACAACAACTTACTGGTAGCACTGGGCGTGGCCATCTTTAAAATGGTGATCTCGGGTCCTCTGAAACAAACGAGCTCGCAGCTCAGAATTCAGAGTTCATTGTGTCATTTCCGGTTAACTCAGAAAAACGAGCTCCGAGGACAACTGGAACGCACCATTAATGCCCATATGGTTGTACTTGGACACCCAGGCTTCTGTAGCAGCTCTTCTTTGCTTTAAACAGTAGTCTGTGATGATTTTAGTATCTCATGAGTTACTCTTGCCTGCACCCTCTATAAAATGTGAACTCTGGATTTTCCGACTCAACGAGTTATTGTGTTAAATAATCACAGTTTCATTATTGACCACAATAACAGTGATTATGATTGATCTCTCCCAGAATCAATCAGAATCAACAGCGTCAGAGCTGTTTTAAGGTGACAGGAATTCACTTTGGTTGTGTCTGTTGTGACTAGCTGTTAGCTTATCAATCCAGTCAGAACTAATCTCCGTTCCTCCATACTAACGTCATGCAAAAAGCTTCTTACAACACAATCCTTCCAGCCAATGCTACATTAACAGATATAATCTATTGCTTTAATTTATAATACATTAATATTTATGCTTGGCTGCCTAATGTTTTTATTGCTGTTACCAAAATTTCTGAAAGATATCTTGAAATAAGAAATAGTAAACAAGGGGGGAAAACATTAGAATAATGAATTATAAATATCTCTTTAGACAGCACTTTTAGGTTTTTCCACCTGCTACGGTCCTCTTTTCCTCCATTTTCCTGCTGATTTCTTTATTTTAACAGAGCAAGACTCAAATGATGTTTCTTCAGCGGTTTGCCCTACAGGAAGGTGCTGAGGGTGTTGTCCACAGTAGCCAGATGCAGGTACTCAGGATGGCTGCCCTCAGACTCCACCCCTGACTCCTGATCTTCGTCGTCCTCCTGTCTGAGACTCGTGTGCGTCTTCTTCCTCCTCACGGACAGTCGAGAGCGGCGCTCCAGACACGCCAGGATCATGTGGGCCAGGTCCTGCTGCAGGCGCTGGAAATTCTCTCTGCAAAAGAGAAAACCAAACAAGAGCAGGCTCGAACATGCAAAACAAGTGTTGCAGAGTCAACAATGCTGCGAAAGTTCAGGTGAAAAAAAAATCAGTAGTCAAAACTCTGTTTGCTCACGTTGTGGGTGGAATAGGAAGGTCGTAGTCTTCTCCAGTTTCTCCAGTCAGCCAGAAAGTCGTCTCTGTGCCTTTACCCTGAGAGAAGGCCCACACACACACACAGGTTTCTTTTTCATGACAAGACTTTTTGGACCGGTACTTCAGACAACTGTAGCTAGTTTGCACCTTCAGAAACGTCTCCCCTCTGATCTCATACTCAAACTTGCAGTCAGTCCTCTGCAGGATGTTAATGGTGGGCTCGCTGACGTGAATCCGCAGGGCTGAAAGATACAAACACAACCGATAATCACTGCTTAATTTACTTAGTGACGTTTCCTGGGGGGCCTCCGGGACCAATGTGGACTAATGAGAAGGAGAATCTACAGGAAACATTAATGTAAATCAGTTTTCATGTCAAGCGTCTGAGTGCGTGAGTGTTTCTCTGCTCACGGTGTCCCGTAGACTCCATACGAGACGCTGTGTTGACAGTGTCTCCAAATAAACAGTATCTGGGCATCTTCATCCCCACAATTCCTGCTGCACATGGACCTGCACACAGATGTTCAGCGGGTCTCATGTAGGACACGTGTCTGTGAATGCAGAAGCACTGAGAGGAATGGCTGACCTGAGTGTACGCCGATGCGTATCCACACCGGTATACCAGGCAGGTGTCGCAGCTGGAAGGTGCCCATGAAGGCTAAGATGTCCAGCGCCATGCGGCAGATGTCTACGGCATGTCTGTTCCCGTTTCTCTTTGGCAAACCAGAGGCAACCATGTAGGCGTCGCCTATCGTCTCCACCTGGTAAATAAAGAGTTTATGGATCTGTTGTTCTATATTTATTTACTCTTGTTTATGCGCTGCACCTTGTAGACATCATGGTGGTCGACGATGCTGTCGAAGCCCTTGTAGATGTCGTTCAGCATGTCAACGACCTCCATCGGTGTGCTGTACTGGCACAGAGTGGTGAACCCGACTATGTCGCTGAAATAAATGGTCACTTCGTCGTACAGCTCTGGTTCCACCACCCCAGTCTCCTTCAGGCTTTTCACCACCGGCCTTTAGATTTAGACACATAACAGAAAAAACAGCAATTCCGCATGCTCAAATTAACACCGTCAGAGTTGATTTCAACACTTTTAAAGTGTCTATATGGGTCCACACCAGAAAGAGTAAATTTAACTCTTTTTGGAGAGTTGGTACTTTAACTGTGATTTAGTGTCAAAAACCAACTCTTCTGGAGTTGAGTTTAACACCAGTGTTGGAGTTACTGTATTTGAAACCTGAAAATGGAACACGATTTTTGTCCACAAAAACCAATATTTGTTGTTTTTTCTGGAAAATTTCTGACCTTAATCCTGAAATTTTTACATTTGTTTCTCAAACATGTATTAATATAAATTGTTACAGAATATCCTGTTTTAATTCTTTTTAATTCTCATGAAATCTTTTAAGCCATACACTGCAACTTTATCATATTCTAAAGCAACATTCCGCAACTTTTACACCTTAAAATTATGCTTTTTGTGAAGTTTTGGTGTCATACTATCATCTATTATGTTAATTTTCACACCTGTGATAGTGTTGGGGGGTCCCACATCTGTTTACCGCACTATACAGTTTTTGTGCTTCAGGTAGCGCCGGAAGTACTGACTGGGTGTTGCTTTACGGCAGAATATGGCAAGCCAAAGGGATAAAAAACCGAGCGTTATGTCCGCCAAAATGCGCGTCTTGAACGAGCGTTTTGGCGGACATAATGCGAGTTTAGAACGTGCATTTTTTTAATCCCTTTGGCTTGCCATAGTAGTATAACGTAGACCTGCAGTTTAGAGATGTGAGCAGTGGCAGATTCACCAAAGAAAGCTAGAAATCCCTTATCAGAGAAATCTAGGAAAAGAAAAGGAGAACGTGATAGAGCAAGAGCAAAGACCAGAGTTATTATTGGGCCGTCTTTTCCTCGCTGGAGAGCTCTTTTAGAAAGAACAGCATGAACTACGGACTCTGACCTAGCCGTGCTGCTAATGGCTAGGTAAGTAATAAATGATTTCACCAGGGTTATTGTGTTTGGTCAGGCATAAAGTTGTTATACAGTCCTGATAAAACTATTTATTCAATGTGTGGAGGTGGAAAAGTTTGTTTTCGTTGTTTTGCCTGACATTAGGAATGTAAACATGCCTCTTATGCCCCAGAGAGAGATTTAATTTTACGACAGTGACGTTACGCAGCAAGCCTCTAGAGGGCGACATAGACCATATAACTGCAAAAATGCGGAATGCTGCTTTAAACTACTAATGTTTCACAGATTATTGCGGACTTCATATTAAATAATTAGTCAGAGGTGTAATTCTGAGCATTGGCGTGGACAGACCTGGGAAGCAACATGAAGTTGAGGCAGTCGGCTCGATCCCTCTCTGCTTTGTAAAGAGCCGTTCTCTCCTCCACCAGATGTTCCAGGTTCCTGGAATACATCTGCAGCCTTCTGATCATGTTGTCCATGTAGCTCTCGTTGTCCTGGTTATGAATTTTGCTGAAAACACGTAGAAAAACAACTAGAATATGTCTTTTTATTTTTTCAGAGCCACATGTACATGCAATGTGGAGAGTCAGAGATTACCTGATGGTCTTCCCCAGGCAGTTTTCCACCTTCTTAAAGTCCGGTCTTTTCTCTGGATCCTCATCCCAACAGCTCCGTATCATCATGTACACCTGAAAGGTCGAGGCACCACGCTTTAAAAACATAACAGACACAACGCTCCAGCAAAAAAAAGAAAAAGGGTTGATGCATTAATAATAACCTCTAGTTCTTTTTCTGAAGCTGTCTCAAAGTTCAGATCAGGCCTCAAAGTGGACGTCATCACTCTGGACAACTTTTCTGTTCAGAAACATTCACCATTAAACTAAATGATCATCAAGCAGTGGCTCTGGATTTACTGGTACGAGGACGAAGTTACCTGATCGGTCAGAGCAGAACTGGGTGTAGAAGGTGGACTTTCTGAGAACAATCTCCTGAGAGATGATGGCAAAGCTGTAGACGTCTCCCTTCTGAGAGGTGGCCTGGTTCCTCAGATGCTCTGGAGCCGTCCACAGGTCTGAGAGGACCACATGCAGCAGGTGATGAAACGGACCCAAACACAAAGCATGAAGGGTCGTTTTAGACTCCCGGTGGTTTTACCTTTGCTGCTGCTGAGAAACGCATTACAACCAAAGTCTGTGATCTTCACCACCATGCGATTGTCCACCACGCAGTTGGTGGACTTCAGGCGGCCGTGCACTTGGATGTTGCTGGCATGGAGGTAGGACATGCCCTGCAAAGAGGAGTCACCCACTACAATGAAGGAGCATCAGAAAGATCGCAACTCTTAAAAACGATTAAAGGCCTATTCCTTCAGGGAACACTGGACCTTAACTAATACGAAGACATAACGGTTATGGTCAAGTCTCGAAAAACAACAATCAAAATAACCATCAGTAAGCACTCTGAGGATCTGTGAAAGACTCCTAGTTACTTACAGGACATTTTAGCTCATTATCTGGAAAACCTTTCAGTATTTTGTGTTTGATGACTGACTCCAAAAGATCATCAGTTGTTGACGTACATCCAGTTATTACTTTCTGAGAGTTTCATTAAACCCCATCAAGTGGTTCATGATATATTTGACTAAAAGTCAAACACACACACACGTTTGTCTTTCTATCTTAGTATCTATCGTAGATCCTTCATCCCCTCTGCTGTAAGAGTGTATAACTCCTCAGTTTAAGCTGTACTGGTATCATCCTGGTACACAATAACACCAATGCAATATCCAGTATGTGTTCTATACTTGTGCAATACCAGATTCACATTGGTGTCTGTGTCTCTTACAGTATGCTGCATAGTGTTGGTACCAAGTTTGTTTTTATCTTTTATTTGTGGTTTTTTTAGTGATCTAAGATTACAATACTAGATTACTGCCTATGTGTAAATACATGTATCCTTGTTTTTATCTTCTTCTAATTACCCTTTGAGTGATGGTGCTGCTGTGACAAGTGAATTTCCCCACCGTGGGATCAATAAAGTCTATTCTATTCTATTCTATTCTATTCTATTCTATTCTATTCTATTCTATTCTTAGTGAGGACCATCCATTGACTTCCATTTATTTTTGTGACTATTATGCCTAACCCATACCCTAACTATAACCAATGCTGTATTACTAACCTTAACTGTAACTTAATTCACACCATACCTCTAAAACCAACTGGTAGACATTTAAAAAATTGAGGACCACAAAAATGTCCTCACTTTGAAAAATGACCTCACTCTGTTGGTTAAAACTTGTGATGGTCCTCAGTATGTAGTAAATACAAGAACACACACACACATCTGTGATATTTAGTGACCTCTAGTGGCAGCCAGAGAGAGCTGCAATGACTCAGGTCTGAAGCTTGTAAGCAGCAGCATCTGATGAGGAACAGTGGTCCCCATCATGGATCAGTTTCAGCTAAACCAACTTTCCACACACCACTGAGGGGTGGGGGTGGAATAAATAAAGTGCATAGCCCAGAAGTGAATTATTACAATAAATACAAAATTATTATGCATTTCATATCTATTATCGTCACAATGTGTTGTGGAGAAATTGGATATATTTTTCAAAAGTGTTTATACTTCTAATGTGCTTTAGGATATATTTATATAGTCCAGATGATAAAGATTAATACGATGAAGTTCTTCTGGGATCTATTTTGTTGAGTCGTTAATGAAACAAGACTCTGCAGTCCACCTACACCTGAAGGACAAGGGCCACACCTTTGAACAGTTTCAGTCCAGTTCACACCCTCCTGCATCTAATCAAAACAACGACTCACAAACAATAGAGGCTAACGATGCTAACGACTCATCAAGAGGTAGGGAGGAGGGGCATTCACAGGCAGATGCTGCTCGTTGAGCAACAACAGACAGCTACAGTTTATAAGATCGACCCTCCCATATTCCAGTCAGAATTGACAAAGCTCCTCGGATGAGAAGCGAAACGTCTTCAAGAAACCAAAGAAGTCCAGTTGCCTTCATTTGAACCCCTTGGATCACCATGACCTGGATGACTGAGAACCTTCACCAGCATATATATATATATATATATATATATATATATATATACTGTGTATATACTATTTTTATGATTATGATTTTAACAGTGGAAAGAATGAGTTGCAACATTAGTTTATTTATACTTTAGTCTGCTTTCCCACCATAGAACATGGAGTTTCTTTAGAATAAGGAACCAAAGCAGGCTTGTACCTTACTATTGCATTACTCTACTAATGAAACTCTCCCTGGCTCTCCTTTTGGCTGCTGATATTGAGCAAGCCCTGCATATCTCTCCTTTATGGCTGTTTCATTGTCATTCATCTGAGTTATGAGATATGTTTCCTTTGAAAACTTAACTGCAGGCAATAAACGTCCAGTGGGTTGCACAATCGCGCTGATCTTCTCACCTTGGCAATGTCATACATGACAGAGATTTTGAACTCCCAGTCCATGAAGGTCTCCTCCGGGTACGACACCTTGTCGTTCAGCACATGCTAGAATAGAAATCAGAGATAAAAGCTGTGTGTATGCGGGCTCTGCTGGTTTTTGTAACCTGTGATGTGCAGTTAAAGATACTGATGGGTCAACATGCCCAGCGATACGAGATCTGTTACTGAGAAAGACGCCGTACCCTGAGAGAGCCCCGTTCTCCGTACTCAAACACTCCAAACACTCCCTCGTCAAGCTTGACCGTGCCATAAAACTTTGTCAGGTTGTAATAGTCGATGTGCAGAAGCTGCCGGGAAAACAAAAACCAAGTAAATATTAACAAAGAGGCCATAAAATGTAAAAGGAAAAGGGCATCAAAGCGTTGCGAGTGGCTTCATCAGACAGCTGCATGTGTGCGTCTTACGGCATTGAGCTCAATCCTCTGGGTTTTGTTAAAGTTCCCATCAGAGTTCTTCAGCTCCTTCAGGTTCACGATCTGGAAACCAAGTTGCATCTTTTTTGTAAAGGTCAATAAAATAAAGGTTTCACGTTACATCCAGATGCAGTACCTTCTTATCGTAGAGAGCACGGCGGATCTTGAATTCCACCTTCTTCCTCTCGTCTTCTATCTAAAGATGTCACATCATTTGTGTGCATTCAGAACCAGAGAAATGGTTCGTGTTTAATGCCAGAGTTCAGTGTGTGTTGTGTTGGCTGCTGTTGCTGAATCAGCCTGACAGAGGGGTTTACAGCTAACTCACCTTCAGGGAGATGACGTTGAGCTCGCTGTCCTCCAGCAGGGAGATGAGGTCAGGGTTGATGTGGGACCAGCGCTTCCTGAGCAGCCGATCCTTCCTGTTCTGTCTGATACAACATGTGGATTTAGCTCTGATCAGTGGTCTAATAATTTCCTGTTCATGTGAACACAACACCACCTGTGCTGGGGCTCACCTGTAGAAGATGAATGCGATGGTGGCCACTACAACCACTGTGACGGCCAACACGCCTACAATGATGTCCTGAAGAGCAGGGCCTGCAGACGTGAGAGAAAAACCCACATCGACCTGAAAGAGACGCTGCAACAGACTTAAAAAGGTACAGTACTGTGCAAAGGTTTTAGGGAGGTGTGGAAAACTGCTGTAAACAAAGAATGCGTTTGAAAATGGAAGTGATGATCATTTATTTTCCTCAATCAACAAAAATCAGTGAATAAACAAAAGAGAAATCTAAATCAGATCAATATCTGGTGTGACCACCCTCTACCTCCAAACCAGCATCAGATCTTCTAGCTACACTAGAACACAGCTGTTGAAGGACCTGAGCTGGTAGGGTGTTCCTGACATCTTGGAGAACTAATCACAGATCTTCTGTGGACGAGGAGTTCCTCACATCCTTCTGTCTCTTCGTGTAATCCAGACACTCTCTGTGGGGGCCAGACCATCACTTCCAGGACTTCTTTATGATCAAGATAATTCTTAAAGATTTTGGCTGGATGTTTGGGGTCTCTCACTTTGCATTTAGTAAATGGATGAAAATAAACAACCACTAGCCAGCACGCATAGGTGGGTCCCAACAGGGTTTGTCTGCGATTTCCATGGTGGCCCCACAGGGATTTGCCAGTGTTTGAGTCAAACCCACTGAAAACCCATATAGGGCCCATTAACATCTATGTGGGCAAAAATCTTACTGGGCAAACCCACATGGGGCCACCGTGGAAACCGCGGACAAACCCTGTTGGGACCCATATGGCTTGCCCATACAGATCCCATATGGGGCCCACCTATGTGTGCTGGCTGTTCTTTGTTTACAGCGTTTTTACACACAGTACTGTACGTTAGCTCTCCAACTATGAATCTACATTTTCAAAAAAGCTGATATTAAATCAATTTTCAAAATAATAAACATGAGCTCTTACAGAGGAGAGGTGTAACCCTGCAGCCTGATTTATGTTTTATCATCAGTTTGTTTAGTTTGCACTTAAATGATCTAACTGATGCCGATTAAACTGCCAGAGAAGTCCAACATTCATCAACTTTCTTCTATAAAAGAGAAGTAATTTATGAGATACTTCAGTATTAATTTAATAATTACATTAATATATAGAGACTGTGTTAGGAGGGATTGTGTAAACGCCACCACCAGCTCAGTCAGCGTTCTGTGACCTGGTAAAAGTCTGAATGGTGTTTCTATAAAATCTGTCTGAGCTAAAAAAAAAACCTCCAAATCAGGGATGGGCTGATTTCACAAAACTCCCATTGTTGTGTATGTAGAAATCGTAGTTTTTTCTACGCTGTAAAAAATGAAATGTTGAATTAACTTAACCAAGTTATGTCAACTGGTTCCACTAAACCCAATTGCTTAAATGTAAAAAGTAACATGCATTGTTATGTTAAAATTAAATCTACAGTCGTGGCCAAAGTTTTGAGAATGACACAAATATTATTTTTCACAAAGTTTGCTGCTAAACTGCTTTTAGATCTTTGTTTCAGTTGTTTCTGTGATGTACTTGTGGCAAGGTGGACAAACGAGGGCCCAGGCGGGACTCAAACCTCAGACCCCCAGGTGAGAGTCACGCGCGTCAACCAGTCAGCCAAAGGGATATCCCTGTGGCCAAGCAGTCCAGGCGCATTATCAATCAGGATACAGTGATGGCATGCTCACCCTGTCACATACTGAAATATAATTACAAGCACTTCATATGTTTCAAAGGCTTTTATCAACAATTACATGACATTTATGCAAAGAGTCAGTATTTGCAGTGCTGGCCCTTCTTTTTCAGGACCTCTGCAGTTGGACTGGGCATGCTCTCAATCAACTTCTGGGCCAAATCCTGACTGATAGCAACCCATTCTTTCATCATCACTTCTTGGAGTTTGTCAGAATTAGTGGGTTTTTGTTTGTCCACCCGCCTCTTGAGGATTGACCACAAGTTCTCAATGGGATTAAGATCTGGGGAGTTTCCAGGCCCTGGACCCAAAATTCCAATATTTTGGTCCCCGAGCCACTGAGTTATCACTTTAGCCTTATGGCACGGTGCTCCATCGTGCTGGAAAATGCATTGTTCTTCACCAAACTGTTGCTGGATTGTTGGAAGAAGTTGCTGTCGGAGGGTTTTGGTACCATTCTTTATTCATGGCTGTGTTTTTGGGCAAAATAGTGAGTGAACCCACTCCCTTGGATGAGAAGCAACGCCACACATTAGGGATGTTCCGATCACGTTTTTTTGCTCCCGATCCAATTTCGAGTCATTTCATTTTGAGTATCTGCCGATACCGAGTCCCGATCCGATACTTTTCAGGAAAGCATTAAAATAAGCAGAAAAATTTAATAATTTTCTATAAATTTATATAATATAATTACCAATGTATAATAGGTAATTCTAGTGAAATAATTCAGGTTTTTTAATTAGGTTTCACCAGGTTTAATAGCATCTGAACTGTGATCATTTTTTCTCTCCAGACTTTGAAATCTATCTAACTGGCATATTTCCCACAACTTAAAAAAAGTGACTAAAAATAATTTCTTATCACTCTATTGCTACTTGATAGCATATCGTGTTGGCATCCGGTTAAAGGCAGACATTGTCTTTATAATACCATGCAGGAGCACCTGAAGATAACTTTACCTGAGGAACTATGGCCAACAACGCAGTCACTGTCGCATCATATTGATTAGAAGGGTTAAAGTTCACCCAAACCCAGTAGCAGTAAGGTACAATGAACACTGATGGTACTTATTGCTACTGATTCTGGTCTCGTCTCCATTCTCATTCTCCTTGATCTGAGTGCGGCCTTCGACACCATCTCTCATTCAGTCCTCCTAAATAGACTCTCTTCTATTGGTATCACTCACACCGCCCTTCACTGGTTTCAGTCATATCTCACTGACCGCACTCAGTTCATTCAGTTAAAATCATTCTCCTCCAAATCATCTCCAGTCTCCTTAGGTGTACCCCAGGGCTCTGTCCTGGGACCTCTTCTCTTTATAATCTATATTCTCCCCCTCGGCAATATCTTCCGTAAATTTGGTATACAATTCCATTGCTATGCAGATGACACCCAGCTTTACATTTCCAGTAAGCCTAACTCTACCCTCCCACCATCCTCCCTCACCCTCTGCCTGACAGAAATTAAATACTGGTTCACTCAGGGTTCTTACACTTTTTCCACTGACAAATTCAAGCACTTTTCAAGCATTTTCAAGGTAAATTTTCAAACTTTTCAAGCACCACACGGCAAAGGCAAAACACTACATTAGGACTCAAGAGGACAGTTTCACCTCACTATCATATGAATTTATTACTGTTATATAATAGAGATGATCTTATCCGATCACAGGATCAAAAATCAGACCTGATCACGTGATTTTAAATTACTGGAATCAGGTGAAAAAGATTAGCTATAACCTTATAAAGCAACTAGCGTGACCTTAATTTATCCTCAGATAGAAATTTTCAAACGAAATGACAATGACTTAGTTTTAATTTTAACCTGTCTGCTTTTAGTTCTAGTCTGTTACCTTAAAACCAAACACCCTGCTCTCCCAGTTCACAGCAGCAACTCGGACAAAAACACACAGCCATCTGACACTCAAGATACACTAAAAGACAAAGAGAAACTGTCTACTGACAGCAAAAACACAGCCAAGATAGCCATATATTAATCACACTGTATGACTCTCTGGTTGCAAACGGTTTTTGCAGTCTCCTAGAGCCACGATATGAGCCGTGTTGTGCAAGGAAGAGCGAGCCTGCGGGCCGTAACATGGATACAGTCATAGTAATGCTTATTGCAAAACACTGCCACATACTATTTAAACAATTTGAATTATGAGCAATGAGGCTATTATCAAACATATTCCTAATATTAACACATTTATTATCAATGTTCTTCCTGACAGAGTGATGTTTTTTAGCAGCTAATCTGAGGAAATTACATCAAAACAGGAAGTTGAGGCCTGTTAAAAGACAAATTTCTGTTACTGTTTGGTTTCAGACAAATAAAGTATTCTATTATATTCCAAGTTACAAATAAATAAATCTGAAAGGACAACTTGGATGTTTTCTACTTTCTTCTTATTAACTGAATGCATTGCTGAGGTGTTGGATTGGGACTTGGTATCAAAATCCTATGACATGGATCGGGGGCAAAAAAAATGTGATCAGAACATAATTATAAATATTATCTTGTAATATTCCACAAAGCAGGGACAAAGTAAATAAAAACATCACATTTTACATTTTGAAATGTGTCTAAGGTCAAGGTTTGCTCCTACTTTTGCAGCTCTTATAGAAGCTGTGTTTAAAATCCTGCTCCTGCTAAATTTCTGACTATTACCACCCATTACTGAAATATCTGATCACAACCCTCCCTCCATCTGCAGAACCATTAATTGATGAAAATAAATAATTATACTCGATGAACAAATAGGGATTGTATTTCTGCTAGTAAAAATAGCTGTTGATATATTTAGTTTGAATTGTGACTAGAAAGAATATGACCTGGACTAGGATTAATTATATTGTTTCTATGTAAAATAGGAATTACTAGCT
>SSNS01000277.1:407112-470147 GCA_006937985.1 Aphyosemion australe | reverse complement strand
TAACTATTGACAACACCACAGTTTCCCCCTCCCCTCAGGTTAAGAGTCTGGGTGTCATCCTCGATAGCTCTCTCTCATTTCAGGCTCATATCAATAACATAACCCGGTCTGCATACTTTCACCTACGAAACATAAATCGTCTCCGCCCTTCCCTTACCTCTAATGCTACAGCTGTCCTAGTCAATAGCCTTGTCACTTCTCGTCTCGATTACTGCAACTCACTTCTGTATGGTCTCCCTAGCAAACTCACTCACAAACTGCAAATTGTTCACGTATCATTAGTAGAACTGACACCTTCCACCACATCACCCCGGTCCTTCAGCAGCTCCACTGGCTTCCTATTAAATTCAGATCCATCTTCAAAATTCTTTTGCTTGCATTCAAAGCTATACATACCATATCCCCACCATATATTACCAGCCTCATCACCATTGCTACCCCCTGCCGCCTACTCAGATCTTCCTCCTCCATTCATCTGGTAACTCCTTCATTCCGCCTCAGCACTATGGGGAACAGAGCTTTCAGCTGCTCTGCTCCTCGTCTCTGGAACTCCTTGCCCCCCGACATCAGGAACATTGACAACTTTCACCTTTTTAAATCCAGACTCAAAACCCACCTGTTCTTAAAGGCTTATGACTTATGATTTTATATTGATTCTGGTTATTGTGTTTTTAGTTGTTTTTAGTTGTTTCTCTCTGTAAAGTGACCTGAAAAGCGCTTCATATGAAAATGAAATGTATTATTATTATTATTATTAAGTACACTGTCAGTAACACCCACACTCAAACTCAATAACACACTTCAGTAATATTCATATACAATCCCAAACTTTACTTTGAAAGCAAGACTCTTAAGAGTTTGAAACTGCTACTTCCTGTAGAGCCTGCGCTACAATGCTAATGCTAGCTTGTACATAAACAGGAAGTGAAGAATCTTCTATTGTTTCATGTTTGTTATTTTTCCTTCCTTTATGATTACATTAAAGTTAACAAAGTTTTTATTACCATCTCAGTGCCAAAAATATGTTTCCTACTGCTGCTTGAGTAAAGTTACTCTTGAGTTAAGCTGTAATACTCTGCATCCACCACATGGACAAACAGCAGGCATTTCCAATGTTCCAATGCTAGCAGGACTGCCATTTCTCTGAGTGATGGTTAAAGCTAGCCTAGTGAACTAGACCAAATTCTTGCTTTGCAAAGTTTGGTCTAGGCACGCTTCATTGGAACCCTTGCAGCTCGATCTACTGCTGTGGCTGTCCAATCACAGCTCGCTATAGTTTTGGTTGGGCCAATCACAGCGCTCTATATTTTGGGCCAATCACAGAGCGGGAGTAGCCGATGACGTCAGCGCTGCGGCCGCGAACACAAACAACATGGCGGCAACGCAGGAACCACGTTCGTTTAAAACAGCTTTGTCATCAACATTGGATTATTTAGACTCTTATTTTTATCAAACAAAGTAGTGCAATGTCCCAGTACACCTGATATTCACATGTTTTTATACAAAAACAACAGTAATCATTGATGTTAGACGCCATTGCTGCATCCTTTTCCATCGCTGTGATTACGTCACGTTGTTCGTTACTCTGATTGGTCCTAGCGCTAGCCAATTGCGTGCAGACAGTTTGAAAGACAACCGTAGATCCCGCCCCACGACTGAGGCCGTCAATGGGTCGTGGCTAGACTATATATTCACATATATAGGAGGATGCTAGTTGACATATTTTTTCATCGTTGTGCACATGCGCGAGTGGCTGTGTGGCAGAAGACGGCCGGCTATCAATTCGCAACATACACTTTCACGCGAGTTTACGGGCGAAATCCCCAAAATATAAACACTTTAACGTCTAAAGACAGGAGGAGGGTTAGAGAGAAGCTTAAAATCTGTAATGAAGACAAAAATAAAGTTATTTAAAGCCTGTTTGAGCTCTGGGATGACAGAAAACGTTGGTCCGATTCGCCAGTGTTTTCTCTACAACTCTGCTGGTGAGACGTTTATTCCTATTCAACAGAAAGCCCTGGACCCTTCACTCATGAACAGTTAGAGGCTTTCAAACGTCTGGAGGTCTACGATTATTGTGTTTCAAGGAAAGTTTGGCTGAACTATTCTGCAAAACAGGAAGCCGTGACTTCGGTAAAGCCGTGGTCGTGCTGAAGTCGGTACCGGCCGGCTAGCGGAGTCAGCGTGATTCACATCACCTGTGGGTGGATAAATCCTCACGGCGACTGCAAAGCTGGGTAAGTCTTCATTAATCAGTGTTGTTAGTTTTTACTTATTCATTTATTTATTATTATAACGATCGCAGGCTGAGACGCCTGAATCAGAACGCGAAAACTAAATGACTCCGTGGATATAAAACTACACGAAGATGAATATTTTAAAAAGCATCTTCTCTTATTAACAAATACTTATTTACAAGCACTTACCATGAACAAATGAGCCACACAAACTCCGTTGCTGCAGGAATCCAGGCTTTCTTCAGACAGTCGGGTCACCCGCAATCATCTATTTCATTTTTCGCGCTCCTTTACGGAGGAAATTCTAATAAAACTTTTTATCAAGCCTCCCACGGGCCAAACGATCAACCACACAGCAAGAATGATCCATCTGCGTCGCTAAATCCTCCTCCAAGAATGCAAAACAATTGAATTATAGGCAAAATACGCTGTTTGTTGCTACCCAGGTCCCATGATGCAATGCGAAAAACAAACATTGACGTCACAAAAGATCCTCCTATGGCTTGCCAGGCTAGGTTAAAGCTTGACAACTGAACAAATAAGTATTTTAATTTCATTTTCAGTTACAAATAGTTAAAAAACAACATGATTGATGAGATTGTATTAAAATGACAAATGATTTGGTTACGTGCCACTTTGCAAGCGTGTGGTCATTTTGTCACACCTTCAAATCAGCACATGCTTCGAAAAGAGCTTTTTAAAAGTCAGCATAAGTACAGACAGCAGAATGGGAGTAAAACACACAGACTGTGTATCGAGTAACATGCCCCAGTTATTTCTCAAACGTGAACCTCTCCCTCTATGTGGCACAGAGGTCAGCAATACTTTTTCGCATTCACAAGCATCAAAGCTCCAGAAAAGTAACAATTTTTGGAAAGTGGCTCCTTATTTGGAGGAGACGTGGGTCCCCCTTCCCATGGGCTCACCACTCGTGGGAGGGGCCATGGGGGCCAGGAGCTGTGTGAGATGTCCATGGGCGGTGGCTGAAGGCAGAGACCTTCGCGGTCTGACCCTCAGCTACAGAAGCTGGCTCTCGGTACATGGAATGTCACCTCTCTGGTGGGGAAAGAGCTTGAGTTGGTGTGTGAGGGAGGTTCCAGCTAGATACAGTCGGACTCAACTCGAAGCATGGCTCTGGCTCCGGAACCAGTTTCCTTGAGAGGGCTTGGACACTCTACCACGCTGGAGTTGCCTGGGAGGCGCCGAGCAGGGGTGGACATCTTGGTGCCTGTAAGTTATGGTTTACCCCGGTGAATGAGAGGGTAGCCTCCCTCTGCCTTTTTGTGTGGGGACGGGTCCTGACTGTTGTTTGTGCTTATGCACCAAACTGCAGGTCCCACCCGTTTTGGAGTCCCTGGAGGAGGTCCTGGAGAGTGGGCTCAGTGTAGATCTGCTGCTCCTCCACATCAAGAGGAGCCAGTTGAGGTGGCTCGGACATCTGGTTAGGTTGCCTTCTGGACGGATCCCTAGTGGATTATGTCTCTCGACTGGCCAGGGAACGCCTTGGGATTCCCCTGGAGGAGCTGGCCCAAGTGGCTGGGGAAGTCTGGGCCTCTCTGCTTGGGCTGCTGCCCCCACAACCCAACCCCAGATAAGCGGAGGAAAATGGATGGATGGATGGATGGATGGATGGATGGATGGATGGAGTATCTACATGTGTTTTGAACTAATGCCTGAATGTTACAGAAATGTTTATTTCATTCATTTCTTGTCCTAAATGTGCCTAAACATTTTGAGATAGGCATTATTGATGATAAAAGCCATGTTGGTTTATAATTTATCGGCTGTGAAAATTTTTCTCACAAATAAAAAAACTCAACTGTGCCACCTGCTGACAAAAATCAGTGCCTGCAGTCTCCTTAAAATTTGAACTCTGGATAGTAAGGATTTGTGTAAAATAATCAGACTTTTTCTTAAATATTATGACTTTCCATGATCGTGCAGCACAAGGTGGCATGTGTGCAGGTGATCAGCTTTACCTGTGTCTGGTTTGAACTCAGGAAGTCTTTTTCCCCAGATGAAAGAAGGAGCCTTGTCCACCAATTCTGTGTGGTTGTGCTCTGTGTCGAATATGAATAAAACCTTGTACTGAGGATGAAATGAGAGAAAGGAATTAACAGTTTCACTTTTTTTAAATTACAAAACAAGAACAAATTACCTCATTGCCTGTTGTGGTGTAAATAACTGAGAGATTAGCATCTCTGTCTCCATAAATATCCAGTTTATAATCCCCTGCAGTACCTGAGCAGAAGCATGAAATAGAAAAAATGATCAGCTACTCTGCTAGCTGCTCCTTCTCCTCCAGCCAATGTGCTGTAGTGATATGATTTTAAATATTAAGTTTTTCCTTAAATCAGAAATTGAGTCTGAGAGTCCGATAGAACGAACAGCTTCACCATATTACCAAATACCAGGGAGTGATGCAGCTGTCAGGCTATGACACCACATCTCCTTAGGAATAAGCGACAGCCTCTACCTGTTTGACCTCACTGCTGTCAGCTCACACAACTGACGTCAGACCTTTGAGGAGATTTGGACGATTATTCCATCTGCATGAAGTTTTAGCTCCAAGCTCCAGCATTTCATCAGCTGGTTCTACCACGTCTTTAACTCAGTGTGTAAAAATGTGACCACTTTCATATGATACTTGATTAAATCCTGACAGGCTCACGCTAACGTGTTGCTGCTCTCTTTCTCCATCCTTACCGTTAAACGAAGTGTTCCTGAAGTAATTCACATTGACAAAGTCCATTTGTTGAATCTCTGTCTGGTTTTTTGCAGCTATTTCTCGCATCACTTGGCCGATACGCAGAACTGAGTCATGGTACGCAGCCATGTAGTCGTTCATCTGTAAAGACAGACTCAGATAACCAGACTGGAAGTGTTTAAGCTGCGTTCTTAAGGAAAGCAGATTCTGTTGTTTTCGAGTATTGTGCAAAAGCATCACAGCTGAAAACACCAAGACAATAAACTCAACAGAATGAAACCAAGGTTCCACTAAAACACCAATAAACATAATTTCCTTTTAAACAAGACTCAAATGGGATTTAATGTCCCGCATCCTCACCGTGTTGTTATCAGTGAGGTCTGAGTTAGTGGTGTACTTCCTGCTGTTTGGCATGGTCAGCACCAACACGTTCTTCATCTCTGGCAGTGACGACGTGTTGGTGTAGTAAACATCACTGTGCAGAGGGACATAAGGCTTTTAAATCCAGTCTGTCTGTCTGTCTGTCTGTCTGTTAGTCTGTCTGTCTCTGTCTCTTTTTGTCTGTCTCTGTGTCTGTTAGTCTGTCTGTCTATCTGTCTGTCTGGCTGTCTGTTAGTCTGCCTGCCTGTCTGTCTGTCTGTCTGTCTGTCTATCTGTCTGTCTGGCTGTCTGTTAGTCTGCCTGCCTTTCTGCCTGCCTGCCTGTCTGTCTGTCTGTCTGTCTCTGTGTCTGTTAGTCTGTCTGTCTGTCTGTCTGTTAGTGTGTTTGTCTCTGTGTCTGTTAGTCTGTCTGTCTCTGTCTGTTTTTGTCTGTCTGTTTGTCTGTCTGTCTGCTAGTCTGTCTGTCTCTGTGTCTGTTAGTCTGTCTCTGTCTGTCTGTCTGTCCATCAGTAAGCTGTATCAACCGTAGACCTACTAAAACTACGTCACACATCTTCTTTAAACTCCATTTCATACCTGTGATTAACTCCCTATAAATAACCTTATGAAACTAAACTGATGGTGATGTAAATCTATGAAATATGATCACATGACATTCTACAAAAAGTTTGGAGCTCGGCAGGTTGAGACTAGCCATTAGCTTATCAGTCCCAAGGAAAATAAATATCCTAAGGTAGACAACAGCTAGAAGCTGGAGATGAGTTGACTGACTTGTAAAGATCAATGAGGACGAAGAGAAACTCGCTGCTGTCTGCTGCTTTAGAGCCGTTCTTCACCTCCAATAAGTCCATCGATGAGCCACACATGATGAACACTGCAAACACAACAAACTTCATCATCAGGGGAAACCTCAGCCTGGAGGGGAACACAAAGGAAGTTAATCCTTTTTTCCATTAATGTTAATTTTTCAACCTTGAATGAATTAGTGCTGCCTCTGGAGAAACGAAAGAGTTGGCTTGTGATGATTGCACGTAACATTTTGAAGGTGAAAACCTGTAATTACCACCATCTAAAAGTAAAGGTTTACCAAGTGCTGCTGCGTGTTTAGTCCCAGATGATTAAGAAAGCTTTAAAGATCGTGTTATCTGAGAGTTTTCATTCTATTAAACCTCCTGTGTGAGTGTTGAGAAGCTGATGGTAACTCACAGTTGCTCGTCCGGTTTTTCTGTGAGAGGATTTCTCTCACATCTTCAGGTTTCCACAGCAACGTTCGGCTTACGTTTGCGGCAAACCTTCCATCAGCATCCAAAGCACTCATATACCTGAGGACAAAAACCTCATCATCAGGATCACTGCCATGTTTGGTGAGGTGAGCTACGTTATTCAACTCTCCTCATCAGAGGGATAACAGATCTTCTAAAGTGAGTTTTTGTGATAAGGATATGAACAACAACCTGTTTTAGGTGAAAAAGAGATTTGTTTAGACTAAATAGATGAGCTTACGGATAGTCAGAGTGGGGTTAGGTACAAAGAGTTTCTGCTGTTTTAACCCTTTAAAGCCTGATAACAAAAAACTTTTTTTTTTCATAAGATTGGTGTACTTGTAGGTTACTGTCAATAAAACAATTGTGTAATTATTGAAAACATTTTTAGTTGTAAATATATAATAATACTACATTAAAGCAACATTCCGCAACTTTTACACCTTAAAATTATGAATTTCTGTAAAGTTTTTGCGTCATACTATTATCTATTATGTTCATTTTCATACCTGTGATAGTGTTGGGGGGTCCCACGTCTGTTTACTGCGCTATACAGTTTTTGTGCTTCGGGTAGCTGCAGAAAGTACTGACTGGGTGTCATTTTACGACAGAATATGGCAAGCCAAAGGGATAAAAAAAGCGTGCGTTCTAAACGTGCGTTATGTCCGCCAAAATGTGCGTCCTGAACACGAGTTTTGACGCCAAAGGAGGCAAAAACTCACGTGTTCTAAAGCGAGCAAAGACCAGAGTTATTGGGCCGTCTTTTCCTCGCTGGAGAGCTCTTTTAGAAAGAACAGCATGAACAATGGACTCTGACCTAGCCGTGCTGCTAATGGCTAGGTAAGTAATAAATGATTTCACCAGGGTTATTGTGTTTGGTCGGGCATAAAGTTGTTATACAGTCCTGATAAAACTATTTATTCAACGTGTGGAGGTGGAAAAGTTTGTTTTCGTTGTTTTGCCTGATATTACGCAGCAAGCCTCGAGAGGGCGACAGAGACCATATAACTGCAAAGTTGCGGAATGCTGCTTTAATAACACATTATAATTGGCAATTATCCCCTTCAGTACCTAGATAAGATAATACATAAACGCCTCGTGGACTGGCGCTGCCTATTGGAGCTGCCGTAGTGGCCACCATCTTAGTTGGGTCTCCATTCGTCCCCAGTGCATTCATTTCTACTGAAAAACGTGCTTACCCAACTAAAAAACACATTTTATAAAGCCTTTTCACAAAACCAGACACATGGTGTCATGAAGTGAGCGCTGAGGTGAGGATCCAAGTGCAGGTGAGAGACTGGAGCAGGCTGATGAGGAGGCAGGTCTATTATCAATAGTAAACGGGTTGTTGCAACCGTAGGCTGCACAAAAATGAGCATAGTTGCTCATGCTGTGTGGACTTTGGAGAGTGAGGAGACCCATCCAACCCTAACCCTAACCCTATGGCGGCGATGCTGTTATGCTCTCCAGTGCCCAATGGGGTGTCTATGTAGTCATGTCTCTGGTATAAGTGTCCGTCCTGAGACTGGGAGATCGTGGGTTCAAATCCACGGTCTGGTCATACCAAAGACTAAAAATGAGATCCAATGCCTCCTCGCTTTACACTCAGCTTTAAGGGCTTTGATTGGGGGGTTAAACCACCAAATAGTTCCAGAGTGCAGCTGTGTCTGCAGCTCACTGCTCCCTCAGGGGATGGGTCAAATGCAGAGAAATAATTTCACCAGTGTGTGATGATTAATGGGACTTTAACTTTGTTTTAGGAACCTTGTTTAACTGGTCCCACTGTGACTCGCTGTTTGCTCTCTATGCAAACCAAACTAACCTATTTCTTCAAACTGAGGCCATTCACGGCGCCATCTACAACATGTGAGAGATCCATCAATCATAATATTTTCAACAGAACCCGCTAGAAAAGAAGCGAGAAGTTAAGATTGGTCTGTGCAGCATGTTGGTAGGAGTACTGAAGGAGACAGACCTGATGGTAAACTAGAGAGTAGAAGTAAACAAGCAGATACAAGAAAAACCCTGAGCATTTTAATCACCATGTTGTTGTTAATAATTTTTATCTAATCACTGCAACTTCTTCCCATGTACTGGAATCATTAAAGGGGACATATTATGCAAACCTCATGTTTTGCATCCTTTTGTGCAGCCATGTGGGTCTCTACTGCCTTTATAAACACTACCAGCTTGAAAAAACACCTGTCCCTCCATTTTCAGAACACATATGATTATATGATTGTGCTTTCAAGCTGTAGCATTTGACGTCGCATGTCATCAGTAAGCAAATCCTGCTTCATGTAGGATTGATTTATCCCATCCTAGCAGAATTTCTGCTCAAAGATTTTACTTCAACAGCTTCACTTTAGTCTATCCTGTAGAGAAATGCTTGAGTGACTTGTGAAGTTCACTCACCAATAACAGTCCTCTGTGTTGCTCGGTTTTTTATAAACGTAGGCTGTCTTCCACTCAGGTTTGATGGTGTTTTTATTCAGCCAGAATTTGGTGAAAAAGTCGGAGATCTTGCGCGCTGGCGGCAGCAGCCTCTGCAGGTTGAGCGTGTAGTCGCACGACGGGCCGAAGCTTCCTGCTGACATGATGGGTGTACTGAGGTCAAGGCCTTTCTCTGCACTGACGGGAGGATGTGAATGAGTGTCACAGAGAAAGAGAAGCGCAGTCATTTAATTGGAAATGTCAACAATACTCATAATTTCACTAGAATTTGCTTTTTGGGGCCACTTACTCAACTATTGAGAACGTAGCTAAAGTGCAGGTTGGCCCGAGCACAGCACATCCGAGCTCACCTGAGACCTGTAAAAGAAGACAGCTGAGTGGGTTTGTGTCGTGTGGAGCCTCGGCTTAAGATGAATTTAACATCAATTTATCCTTATTAAACAAAATAAACAAACTTCTACAGGGTGGCACAGCAGCACAATGCTGTCTTAATTCCTCTTTGATTGTTGTTTCATTCAGAGGAGCTGATCATTTTTTCCTGTAAACTTCTCCGTGTCCCTAAATACAGACCCCCCCCCCCAACCCGGCTTTTCCTAACATCACACCGACTGAACCAGAGGTTTTTTAAAGCGCTTCTTAAAACACCAAGGAGGAATAATAACGCTTCCACGGTGTCTTGAGGTGCGTCCTCCTCTCCTCTATTGTGCGAGTGTAACCGGCAGCCGTTTGTTTGGCTTATATAGAGGAGCGCTGCTGGTGCTGCGCTCCTCCTCCCTCTCCCTGCGTAATTATGCCGGCTCTTTAAAAGCCCCAATTGTGTACAGCTGCGCAAGAGCGTTTACCTGGCGTCCTGACAGGTGGGGCAGCGTTTCTGAGCTGTGCACAAGGGCGCATTAAAGATAATTTTACGGTGCGCTGCAGGATCGGGGGGGTGTGGATGTGACGTGCCAATTACACGGTTGTCCGTGAGCACCTTCCATGAGACATAACAGAAAGCGCGGTCACTGCTGTTTTTGTTCAGTTATTTATTTGTTTCTCATTTTTGACATTTCCAACATTTTACTGTGCATTAGTTTTAGAAAGGGGGTGTGGCGACAATAAGGTTGGCTGTAGAGGACCGCATGCACTAGGGGGCGCAGCCCGCACTACCAGTTGTTGTAAATAACTCTTTTTATGATTATTAAGTGCATGTTGGTTTTATATTGTTTTGCTTGCATGCAGTTTTAGTGTGTATTTGCATGCTGCGTTGTCCTGTTTGTTTGCCTTCCTCCTCCAGCAACAGGAGTGTGTCATTATTCCCCGCTGCTGCGCAGTTTCTATGGGTTTTATAAATCTTGTAGAAATAAATTATTGGGGAAGACTTTGTCTCAGCTCATTGTTTGACCTATAGCGTGATCCATTTCTATATCAAAAAGTGTTAATAATTGGATGTGTGGGGCGCGGGCTCACATTCTGGCGTTGTTGGCAGGATCCATGTAGAACTGTGAAGTTGGTCCATGGATGTGGAATTTGTGGCACCCTGCGCGGGAGCACGGGACGTGCTTGTGGAAAGAGGGGGGAAGATGTGACAGTGTGAGTGTCCTGTCACTGGATCCCGATTGTTCACATGCCCTGGCTGCTTGGCCACAGGGATATCCCTTTGGCTGACTGGTTAGCACGCGTGACTCTCACCCGGGAGTCTGGGGTTCAAGACCCGCCCGGGCCCTCGTTTGTCCACCTTGCCACACGAGCACCTCTCCCTCTCTCGGCTGTCGGAGCGTGACTCAACCCGCTCAATTATTATAATTAATCGGCCCAAATTTGACTCAATCCTTCGGGTTTACTCGGTTCGGTCTCAGGTTAGAACTCCAGTGCTCAGCCCTGCAACACCGCAGAAAGGCTGACCAATATTTCCTACTCGGTAAATGTGGTAGCTTGGCCAGCCATACCAATGCTTCCTTATGGGAAGCAATGGCTGTGTCCAAATCCAAGGGTTGCGTGCTTATGAGTTCGGATTTTAAGACCAGTGACGTCACAGCGCCGCGTCGAAGACCGTCCAAATTCCAAGAATGCTGAGAATGCGGTCTTGAAATGCGTTCTTCTTTTCCCCGATTTTGAGAACGGGTGCGGTGTAGTCTCCGTGGTCTCCTCACCTCCATAATTCCCGTGATGCACTGCGGGATTGATTTCTGTAGAAACGGGACACGCAGCAGTAGAGCAGCAGGACGACTAGTTTATTCAAATCTGACTGTGCATAAAGTAAAAGCCTGAAGTGGTTGTGTTTTTAGGCCTTTCCCATTCTGATTAGGCCTGTAATGTGTGTTTGTATTCTTGTTCGTCATTACAGTTATCAAAAATTGGTAAATCATAAATCATAAAATAAATCATACAATTAACCGTGAATAATCCAGCATCGTGGATCCATATTTTGTAATAGATTTTCTTTAAGCAGTTGCTAGGAGACAGGAGTAGGGGCGGGACTTTTATTTAAGGCTAGAACGTTCACATTCACAGCTGTTAACATCCGGTCTAAGTGGTCACTGAAGAACACGTTCTCCTGAGACCAATGAGTACGGGTACTCAGAAGCATGCAATCCCTGGATTTGGACACAGCCAATGAGTCTGGTAACGCTCCTATTCAAATAACCCCACCCCTTGAGAGTTCTCACCGAGCCAATCAGCACTGAGCAGCGAACGTCACACACTGCGATGCTCAGTTTCTCATGAACAACGAAGATGGCGTCTGAAGTGGAGTTCGCTGCGGCTCTTTCCTCTGTTCAAAATAACTTGGACATGTCTCTAAAACTACATTCTGCAACTTTTACACCTTAAATTTATGCTTTTTTGTAAAGTTCTGCCGTCATACTATCATCTATTATGTTCATTTTCATACCTGTGATAGTGTTGGGGGGGTCCCACCTCTGTTTACTGCGCTATACAGTTTTTGAGCTCCAGGTTGCCGCAGGATGTACTGACTGGGTGTTGCTTTACGGCAGAATATGGCAAGCCAAAGGGATCAAAAAAGCACGCGTTCTAAACGCACGTTATGTCCGCCAAAATGCACGTCCTGACTGCACGTTTTGACGCCAAAGGGGGCAAAAACTCACGTGTTCTAAAAGCGAGCATTATGATGCGAGTTTAGAACATGCATTTTTTTCCCTTTGGCTTGCCATAATTGGATAACGTAGACTCGCTGTAGCAGCGGCAGATTCACCAAAGAAAGCTAGAAATCCCTTATCAGAGGAATCTAGGAAAAGAAAAGGAGAACGTGATAGAGCAAGAGCAAAGACCAGAGTTATTATTGGGCCGTATTTTTCTCGCTGGAGAGCTCTCTTAGAAAGAACAGTATGTACTACGGACTCTGACCTAGCCGTGCTGCTAATGGCTAGGTAAGTAATAAATGATTTCACCAGGGTTATTGTGTTTGGTCGGGCATAAAGTTGTTATACAGTCCTGATAAAACTATTTATTCAATGTGTGGAGGTGGAAGAGTTTGTTTTCATTGTTTTGCCTGACATTAGGAATGTAAACATGCCTCTTATGCCCCAGAGAGAGATTTAATGTTACGACAGTGACGTTATGTAGCAAGCCTCTAGAGGGCGACGGAGAGCATATAACTGTAAAGTTGCGGAATGCTGCTTTAAACAACAAGAATTAGTGCTAAAAGCCTTTCTTCTAAAGAAAGATGTTTGCGCTGTGCTACCCACAGACATATATACGTATAGACGCCTCGTGGTTTGGCGCTGCCGTAGTGGCCGGCCGCCATCTTAGATGGGTCTCCATTTGCCCCCAGTGCATTCATTTCTACTGAGGAAGGTGCTTACCCAGCTAAAAACACATTTCATCGTGGTGTCACCTTTATTTGCGCTAATGGAGCAACAAGTAAAAAAAGCTGGGGTTAACTGCAGTGCAGCTCGGTGTGAACAGTGAGAGGGAGATTGTTAGCAGCGCTACTTTGATGCCATATTTGACTACAGCTAAAAAACTACAGCGTCGTGCGATAAGTCGTCATTTCCACCTTTTTTCGGATTGGTTATTTTTGAGCTGGCTAGTCCCGCCCTTCATGGTGCTCGCTGCCTCTGAGTTTCCAGACTAGTCCTCTGTGTAGAACAGACAGAGGGAAAGTCTGGCAGGCCAGGCTATAAATGTGTGGGGGTCCAAACGAGCATTTTTAAAATGTTGGGGGGGACACGTCCCACTCTGATATAATGGTTGCAATGAGGAAACATTTCAGCGATTAAAAGATGAGGAGATAAGTTTCACTTTTGGTTTCACTAACGGACATTAGGGGGTGCTAAAAGCAAGCCAAAACTGCCAAGTCTGCCTTTAAAATAACATTTTGTCTGCTGTCATTTTTTTAAATCACAGTTGTATAGATTTAATAAATACAATATTGTTAAAAAAGTATTGAAATATTTTTATGATACTTGAAATTTAGTTTGAATCTGATATACTGTAGTTCAAAGGCCGAACTTTGCGTAGTCTTTAGCTCATTAATCTGGTTGGAACTAATTTCTACTCGCTTTTATTGTTCCTTATTTTAATAAAACACAGGCTATTCAACAGTTAATCCTGCTTCTAATGTGTGTGTGTGTGTGTGTGTGTGTGTGTGTTGGCACTGCAGAGACTCACAATTAGCTTGTTAATCTTCTCCACTCCCTCACAGACAGTACTGCTGCAGCCTTTCTGTTTGTACACCGTGGTGTTAAATCCTTCAAAGGTGGCGGTCAGGTTAAATCCCACTCCTTTATGGTGGAGAAAAAATAATCCATCAAATGATTAGGTTAAATCTGAATATTTAGAGATATTTATACAGTTTAAATGTTTTTAAAGAATGAAAATTTGGGACTGAAAAAAATTTGTAAAATAGTGGCGGATCTAGAAAGTTTTACATGGGGGGTGAAAATCCCCTTTATGTAAACCAAATAACCCCAAAAACATTTTACTGTGTTATTATTTCTTTTCAGAGAAAAATTGGTATAAAAAACAAAAATTAAAAAATTACACAAAATAAATACAGAACACAACAAAAAAGTTATTTGAGCGTATATATATATACACATATATACACACACACACACACATATATATATATATACATATATATATGTATGTATATATGAAACATCTCAAGAAAATGAATTACAGGGAGGAAAAACAGCAGTAGAAATGTCTCTGGTTCATAATCACCTTTATCAATGTATTTATTGCCTTGGCCTGATAACATTTTGTTGTCTGTGCTGAAGACAATTAGTAGCATGTTTTATAAGGCTTAGATTGGTAGAGTATGCTTAAAAACACAGTACTAACAATTGAATTTAGAGGGAAAACTGGATAAAGTATCATTAAAAACCATCAATCTTTGTGTATGAGAGGTTTCAAGATTACAGCTGTTCTTTTTAGAAGATCGGCTCCAAATCAGGACATTTACCTTCTGCTGCATTAATGGCTGTATCTTCCTCGATTGCTTCCTGGATTTTTTTCTCCACATACTTGAGGCTCCATGGAGACTCCTCATCCTCCAGCAGGATCACATTGATCGCGACCCCATCCACACACTGTCTGAAGGCTCCATACGAAGCCACGAGAATCCCAAAGGAGCTCAAAACCAGCCACCAGCTGCCTCGGATCATGGTCACTTCTCAGGTCAGTTTGTGCTTTTTTAGGCTGCTAAGAAGGGTCCATGGTACGGTGAGGGCAGTCGGGGCTCGGTTTAGAAAGAAAATCTGATCTGATCAGCTGAAAAGTTAACTTTACATAAAACCAGCTCCAGGATTGTTTTCCTCCTTCAGCCGTCGGCGTCTCAGACTCACACTTCCTCTGTTAGTCTAATCTGTCCGTTCCTCACCAGCGTGTTAATATACAACCTGACACACAGGCAGGGTGTATAACCTTCCCAGTGTTGTTGTGCAAAGGCCTGCGTGAATTACAGGCGTATAAACACATCGATCACATTTATGGACCTCAGATCTCTCAGCAAAAAGGTGATTTTATGCTTCAGGCAGGTTCAGATAATCGTTAGAAAGCAGTTTGAGTCATCATGTTGTCTTGGAGTTTGTGTTTGCAGAGAGACACGGCTTATCACTGATGTGGGGGTTGTGCTTAAGGAGTCTTTTTTCTTTTTGTCGTCATTCCTTTATGGAAAAGAATCAATTACAGAAAATAACTACGACTGTAATGAAATGGATTTTTCCTTATTAACAATGTAACTTTTTTTTTTTTTACTTCCTGATAATAAAAATGGGGTGTGGCTTTTCTGTCACTTTTCCCACCACATTTATTTAGTAAATGATATCTTTATATATAAATGTTTTAACATAATTCCAAAATATAATTGTTTATTTTTTAATAATTTATTTTAAATATGTTTACATATTCAAAATCCAATCTTTAATGTTATATTTATATATGTATAATAAAGTATGAATTTATAAACTTAAGTCCACATTTAGAATTAAATCTAACAACAGACTACATAAATATATATAATTACTTATAAAATGATGTAGTTAGGCCTGAATATTATGAATAAGTCAATGTATACAGGTCCTTCTCAAAAAATGAGCATATTGTGATAAAGTTAATTATTTTCTGTAATGTACTGATAAACATTAGACTTTCATATATTTTAGATTCATTACACACAACTGAAGTAGTTCAAGCCGTTTATTGTTTTTAATATTGATGATTTTAGCCTTGGGCTGCACAGTGGCACAGTGGTTAGCGCAGTTGCCTTGAAGCAAGAAGGTTTTGGGTTCACATCCCGGCCTGGGGTCTTTCTGCATGGAGTTTGCATGTTCTCCCTGTGCATGCGTGGGTTCTCTCCGGGTACTCCGGCTTCCTCCCACAGTCCAAAAACATGACTGTCAGGTTGATTGGTCTCTAAATTGTCCTTCATTGTGAGTGTGTGTGTGGTTGTTTGTCCTGTGTGTCTCTGTGTTGCCCTGTGATGGACTGGCCTCCTGTCCAGGGTGTACCCCGCCTGTTTGCCAGATGACTGCTGGAGATAGGCACCAGTAAACCATCTACCAGTGGTTTTGGCACTGTGAGCAGATGCCAGGTCGTGCTGAAAAATGAAATCTTCATCTCCATAAAGCTTTTCAGCAGATGGAAGCATGAAGAGCTCCAAAATCTCCTGATAGCTAGCTGCATTGACCCTGCCCTTGATAAAACACAATGGACCAACACCAGCAGCTGACATGGCACCCCAGACCATCACTGACTGTGGGTACTTGACACTGGACTTCAGGCATTTTGGCATTTCCCTCTGCCCAGTCTTCCTCCAGACTCTGGCACCTTGATTTCCGAATGACATGCAAAATTTGCTTTCATCCGAAAAAAGTTCTTTGGACCACTGAGCAACAGGCCAGTGCTGCTTCACTGTAGCCCATTTCCTGCTCACGCCTGTACACGGTGGCTCTGGATGTTTTCACTCCGGACTCAGTCCACTGCTTCCGCAGGTCCCCCAAGGTCTGGAATCGGTCCTTCTCCACAATCTTCCTCAGGGTCCGGTCACCTCTTCTCGTTGTGCAGCGTTTTCTGCCACACTTTTTCCTTCCCACAGACTTCCCGCTGAGGTGCCTTGATACAGCACTCTGGGAACAGCCTATTCATTCAGAAATGTCTTTCTGTGTCTTACCCTCTTGCTTGAGGGTGTCAATGATGGCCTTCTGGACAGCAGTCAGGTCGCCAGTCTTACCCATGATTGCGGTTTTGAGTAATGAACCAGGCTGAAAGTTTTTAAAAGCCTCAGGAATCTTTTGCAGGTGTTTAGAGTTAATTAGTTGATTCAGATGATTAGGTTAATAGCTCGTTTAGAGAACCTTTTCATGATATGCTAATTGCTGGCACACACACTCAAGCCTCTTTTATAAAACAATGCCGCCAATTTGCCGCAACGCCGATGCGGCATCAGGGAGCGTTAGGTCGTTTATAAAAGCTCAGACTGTGGCAGTAATGTTGCGCAATCATGTCCGTTTTATAAAAGATTACACGATGGCGGAATAAAGGAGGTATGGGGGAGGTCTCTGCACTGTCGCGGACTTCCGTGTATCTTGGACATAACTTGCCTTTTATTGCGATCAAAGCCGCACTCGTTAAGTTTTTATTTTAACAACCAGCTACAGGTGTGTTTCCTCCACAGTCCCTGTGAGCTGTCAGATGATCTGAGCTGCAGATCTAACGGAGAGAAGCTCCCGGAGCACCGCATCGCTCCAGTTTATCATCTCAGCTGGTTCTGTTCACAAAAGTGATACTTAAGCGCGTGTTTAGTTTCATTTTCATTATAGTTCCCGGCCGGAGCTCGGCATTAATTCATCACGTGGGCATGACACCTCCCTCTGTTGTGCCAAGGCTTAATGTGCGTTTATAAGACCGGCGAAGCCGCAATATTACGGCAATATTACTACCAAGCGTGGCGGCACGAATGCCGCAAAATTCCCGCAACATGATACCGCCATGGCGCGTTCATAAGAAACACATTGCGGTAATATTACGCTGATTTGCCGGCATGGTGTGTCTTATAAAAAGGGCTACAGAGTGGGGAGGGTGGTGGAACACCATCTCACCACACTAGCTAAAGGACGGATATAGAAAGAAAACAACAGAGATCCCAGAACTGAGCCTTGGGGCACCCCACGAGTTAAGGAAGCTAAAGAAAGCCACGCTTGTAATTAGCATGTCAAAACTCTCTTTGTGCTGCAGCTGCAGGCTGACTTTGGTTATTGTGTCACTTTGCAAAACATGAACAAACCAGGAAACTAGTCATCAAGTCAGAGCTTTAGGTTCACTTTATGTTGATAGGTAGGACATTTAGTATGACATTTAGGTCCTCATGTAATTGAATCTTTTATTTATTCATTTATTTATCTATGAATTTATTTATCTATATTTTCATATTCTGTAGCTAAAGTAAATTTAGACTTGATGTTTTTCATCTAGATTGCAGCAGATTTTTAAAACTACTCAGTGAAACCAGATTATCCCTGGTTTATTCTTCTGAATGAGGGTTTATATATGTGGTGCTGATTTAAAAAACAAAATTCAAAAGTTTAAAATATTAAAATTACAATTATGAATATAATGTAAACATGTTCAATATAATCACATTTTTCAGAATAAAATCCAAATTAATAAAATAACATTTAAATATTTAAATTTTTAAACATATAAATCTGAACATGTATACTTAGATCTTAAGAGATGAAGATAAAAGCAAATGTTTTGAGTCAGGTCCAAATGTAAAGTTGCATCTAAAGATATCATCTGATCATAAACTTTCAATAATGTAAATATTTAAATATGGTTTTATACAGGTCCTTTTCAAAAAATTAGCATATTGTGATAAAGTTCCTTATTTTCTGTAATGTACTGATAAACATTAGACTTTCATATATTTTAGATTCATTACACACAACTGAAGTAGTTCAAACCGTTTATTGGTCTGAATATTGATGATTTTGGCATAGGGCTGCACAGTGGTGCAGTGGTTAGCGCAGTTGCCTTGCAGCAAGAAGGTCCTGGCTTCACATCCCGGCCTCACATGTTGCACATTTTTGAAAGTCTCATCCTTTTTCTAAACCATCAGTCACAGGTAACACCTTCAGTGAGTGCTCTGTAACCTTAGAAGCTTGCTGCAGATTTCCTAGTGACTTAAATATTCACACAAAGCTTAGTTAGGTAATGGGATATTTATTTAGCATATAAAATCACTTTGAACAAAGTGTGACAACTTCCAAAGGAACATTTTATCTTTAATAGTGTGAATTCATGTTCACACGTATGATCTCTCCGTCAAACTTCCAAAATGTGATTTATTATGAAAAGTGTTTAGTGATCAGTTGGAAGGCACAAGGTAACATCAGATCTGCAACAGGTGGTTGTACTGGAACATCTGGCTGCAGATACTGGTCGTTTTCACTCCTCTTTTATCCTCACCGTGGCTCTCACAGAGGTTATGAACACACAACAGTCGACAACAGCAGCTCTTTTCAAGCTGTACAGCACCGAGATGAGTAGTGTCCAGTCTCTCCAGGGCAGGCTTCAGGTGGCGACAGTCTAGACATACGGGAATTCTCCATCAGTAAAACTTGGAACAACATTTTCCCACCAGTCATCAGCTTTCATCTGGACCCAGACGGACGGTGAAGAGTTGAGCAACGAGTCACAACATCTAAACACAAACAGAACACGAGTTAAAATATAATCTGAAATATTCAGTTTATGTAACCTGCTCAACAAAAACAATAGCATACCGTCTAATCATACGATATTTGTACAATCAGCGCGTGTTTAATAGGTTAAACTTACATGTCTCGTTCATCTGCGGCACAGCTTTCCTGTTTTCCTCCATGAAAACGGAGAATCGCTTGCCGCTGGATTCTTCATCTCCCAACTCTCTCTGCGTGCTCTAGCAGCCTCGATGTGATATTTGTGATTTGATCTCTCATCTTAAGTATTCCTGTCAAGCTGTCTGGAACAGAGCTGCCTCCTCGCTCTCCATTAGCGTCGCAGCGTTGTTTATTTTCTCATTGGTTTCCGGCTCGTGACTGTGATGAGTAGATCACGTGACTTAACACGTGACTGTCGCAGGCGGTTTCGTCACACCCGCCTCTACCAAAGGTCCCGACTCCTGTGCGAATGCAATCTGAAAAGGTTCCCCTGGGAGGGGTAGTTCTAGGAACTAAAATCTAAGAGGATGGTTCTAGGAACTCAGTTCCTAGAATACTCTGTCCGAAAGCGCCTTATATCCGTCCTTTAGTTAGTGTGGTGAGATGGTGTTCCACCACCCTCCCCACTCTGTGTGTGTGTGCCAGGTGCTGCACGTTGGGCACCTGATTGAGGGGCGGGGCAGATAGGATAAATGGAGACGGCTTGCTGACTCTGTGTCTATGTTCCTCCTGCTCTGTCGGCTGCTTTTGTGGTGGTGCTGCCTGACGTGATGGTCATCGGGGGTCGTAAGTACCATGTTTTACCTGCGGGCAGGTGAGCATAGTTGGTTGCTGGGTGTGGGTGTTACACCTGCTTCTGTTGCAGCGCTGGCCTGGGTTCAAGAGCCGCAGTCAGGATTGCTGGTGCTGCGCGGTTTCCGCCTGTTTACTTGCTGGTCTGCTCCCCTCGGTAGGCATGGAGAACCTCTGGTAAGATACCTGCTGTGTGTGTGTGTCCGTGTGCTTATGAGACCAGCTGTTATGTGTGCTTCTTGTAGGCCCTTTGAGTGACGGCGCACTGGACACGGCTGCTGTTTTGTTGCTTCGTCCTGTTCTGTCCTGCGTCGCCTTGGAGCTGTCTGGGTCGGTCGTGGCCCTGCTCGTCGGATCGGCGTGTGTGGGATACTACATCTGCAGTAAAAACCGGACTGTGCAAAACTGCCAAACTCGCACGATAGCGAGGCTTCAGGCTGGGTCAGCCGTTTGTCCATTTTTGTTTGATTTATCGTTACATTATTGATTGTATTTATTAGTTTGCGATTTGCTTTTGATTTGTTATTTTGTTTCTATTATTGCATGCATTTCTTAACTTGGGTAAACGGCTGACTCCCTAGGACCACGTCCCTTCCAGTGCTATAGAACTTGAAAGCACTTATTTGAAATCCTGAGTTTTTGTTTTAAATTGCATTTAATTTTTAACTTGTCAATAAAATTGTATATTGTTTTTAAATCCATCAACGGCCCGGTGCATCCTTGAACCTTTGTACTCGCTACACGAGCATCATTAAGCTTTTCCCAGACATCTCATACCACTTCTATGCTGTCTACATTCAGTTGTATATGTCCTTGAAGGCCCACCAGTTGGAAAAGCTGTCCACCCTTGCTCTCTGTAGATCATAACTTCTTTGTTCTGAATGCCAACAAGACTGCGACCCTGATCATTGTACCTCCAGAACTTAGGCCTAAAATGGAACAGATGGTTGCTTCCTTTTGCTCACCATTTTCTAGATCCAAATGTCTTTTATTGTCACATTTTCTTTCTTTTACACAATCAGGAGTTGTTTTTACCTTTTTTCTGCTGACGTTTCGATCGCAACTGCGATCTTCCTCAGAGCTACGTCGCCTTGGCAGCGTCACTTCCTTCTCCTTTTAGCCCTCCTCGCCGATGACACAGTCCCATGCGTGATCCAGTGTGTAAACCCCATGATCTCTGTTCATGGTTGTGTGTCCACGTCTCCTTATTTCTATCGCTTCCTTGATCCATCTTTTGTATTTTTGTTGTTTGGTGTTTATGATCCTTGTTTTGTCCCAGTCCATTATATGATTTTCTCTTGTACAGTGATCTGGTACGGCTGATTTTTTTTATTGTACTTTCTGCTTCCTGTTTTGCTGCTCTTGTGTGTCTTCTCATCTCCTTCTCACACTCCTTTCTATGTTCTATTGTTCGTGTGTTGAGTTGGCGTCCGGTTTCTCCTATGTATGTTTTATTGCATAATTTGCATGGGATTTCGTATATGACTCCGCATTTACTCCAAATGTCTTTTGTTCTCCGTGACTTCAAATGCTGTGTTACTTTTTGCGACTCTGGTATTATGTCCTAAATTTGAAGTGGTAGCAGCCGGCTGTTTCTCCTTCTCTGATACTATTGAGCCACGAACCTCTCACACCAGTGAGTCGCTTTCAAACATCTGGAAGTCTACGATTATTTTGTTTCAAGGTTGGGCCGATCTCTTCTGCAAACCAGGAAGCCGTGGTCGTGCTAAAAGCAGGAGTCGGCCCCGGCGAGCAGTCTCACAGCGTGATTCACATCACCTGTGGGTGATTGCCAAAGAAATCGGATAAATCCTCACTGCGACAGAAAAGCCGGGTAAGTCTTCATTAATCAGTGTCCTTATTTCTTTCTTTCTTTATTATTGTGGGTTGAGATACCTGAATCAGAACGCAAAAACAATATGACTCCGTGGATTTAAAAGTACACAAAGAAGAATATTTTTAAAAACATCTTCCGTTATTAAAGCAGCTGTTCAGAGTATTTCTTTTATCTGATGGGCACCAATTCACACCAATTCGGTAATTTAAGATGGCGACTGCACGTTTCTTGTTTATGAATGTGCTTCTGTAGCCGACAAACAGAGCTAAAACACGTTGTTTTACAATTATTATTCTCATGTCATGTTGTGTTTTCATATATTTATATTTTAAAGACTTACTTGTCCGTGAAAAGTTCATAAACTCTGCATCAGCCGAGGTACTTCCTTAAATTTGAAGCACATACGCTGTAGTCTAACGCTATTGGTTAGTTCTGATTGGTACTCAGTTTCTTATTGCATGAATTTCCTGGGGCAGGGGGCGGGCTTAGCAAAAAAGAAAAAAGACTTATTGCTTACATGATAAGACAATAACTGTTACAGATTTCTGAAAAATCATACATCCTGAAAAGGGAAAACCCCGGACAGCCGCTTTAACAAATACTTACTGTGAACAAATGAGCCTCACAAACTGTCCGTTGCTGCAGGAATCCAGGCTTTCTTCGGAGAGTCCAGGTCGCCCGCAATCATATCATTTATATTTTGCGGTCCTTTACAGAGAAAATCAAAATAAAACTTTTTATCAAGCCGGGCTGAACGATCAACCACACAGCAAAAATTATCCATCTGCTTCGCTAAATCTTCTAAATGTGCAAAACAATCGAATTATAGGCAAAATTCACAGTTTCTTCCCACACAATCCCATGAGGCAATGCGAGTAACATAAACATTGACGTCAAAAATGATCATTCTATTCAACCAGGCCTTCTCTCTTTAATTGTGAGCTTTATTTATACTTTGATCTTTACTACTGTTTTTATTTTGTTACATTTTTATTGAGTGGTGATTCAGATTTGATTATACTTTTTCTGTCATTGTTTTATTCTGACACATTTTATTTGCCTACAATGTTTTGGGCCAGGGATTCTGCATGTTTACAACGTTTTATCCAGTTTTTTACCTATGTTGAATGGCGCTTTGTGATATACCTGTGTGCGAAAGGCACTCTATAGATAAATGTTACTTTTACTTAACTAAATGTTGTAAAGGTGCGATCATAAAGTCCCTCTTTAGATTGACTGTACCAGTAATCTGACACATGATCTTGTGTTTTATTTCCTCCTGATTTTTTAATTAGTTCTACTTTATAACAAATAATTCTTAACTGTTTTCATGATTTGTTGTGACCACTGGAACCGAGTCAAGACATGGAGTTGAGTTTAATTATAGTAACACGAGTCTCAGCTGTGACACAGAAATCCACCTGCTGAGTCGAACTTCAGGGGTTCTAAACTTGGTTTATGGTTCCTTTCTCAAACAAGCATAAGTGACATACTTCAGTCACCTTAACATAAGGATTCATCTGACAGATGTTAATCAGTGAGTAAATATACACAGTAATAGGGCAGGTGTGTTGGATTTTAAACTAAATCCTGGACAAACACCCAAACTAAATGTATAACAAGGCAACAAATGTAAAAAATTATAGAAAGAAAACAAAGTTAAAGAAAACATGCCCTACAAATGACAAATTTTATATATTTTTGATATTTGTTGCCTTTTTATTTCATTCTTAGAACTTTAATTTTCACATTTAGTTTAGATTTTTGCCCAAGATTTAATTTAAAACTCAACACACCTGCCTAATTTTCTAATAAAAACAGAAGTGTGTGTTTTTATTCTTGAAGTGGAAAGGCCAGGGGTGCCCCCAGAAAATTAGGATAAGGCAGGAACTTTGGCCACCCCTTGGGGGCGCCACTGGGAAAGGCAGGGATGGTCAGAAAACCAACAGGCTCATACATTTCTCCATGACTCCTGAAAGGGAAAGCAAGTAGAAGGATAAGAACAAAGGTTGATAGGGAAATAAAACCTCTCACAGATAACTGCCGTCTGCTGTGAATATTTCATCTGTAAATCCATATTTAGCAATAAAAAGGTGTTGGGAAGACTGGAGTAAATAATTATTCACACAGGGGAGTTAAATCAGTGTTATTTCACTGTTTTGGACAAAATCGTCACTATTGTCATTCCACTTTATATTTTGGTTCTCTGTTATTTAACTCTGGTGTTTAATGGTCTGAGTTGTTGAAAGGAAGCAAAAGTAGGAGAAATATGACTACATTTCCCACAATTCAGCTAAAAAAATGTGCTGTTTCTCGTACTACTGACCAATCAGCAGCAGCTTTTTAGATTTAAATCAGGGCTGGAGATCCCATTTCATTTTGGGGAAGGGGGCACAATAAACAGTAAAACAGTAACATAAACAGTAATTTTTGGGGTTGGACATGAAAAAAAATATTCCTGCTGATTTGCAACTTGCAAGGTGGGCCTCCAGCATGTTAAAGGCATACTATGCAACTTTGTCATATATTTAAATCATGTTCTTGAGCCAGTGTGTGCTAAAATAACCCTTTACAGGGTTAATGAAATGTCACTCAGCCCCTATCGTCTCCTGTGGTCCTCCCTGACACCGTGGGACCGGCTTCCGCAGGGAGTGGACGCTTTTGCGCACCGGCCATGGCCCAGGACCTCCTTTACACGTTTCCTCCAGTCTCACTGAGTCCGCGACTGCTGGACCGAGTTCGGTTCTGGTAGCCCCCAGGTGTATCTCTCCTCCAAGCAAGGGGCGTGATTAGACACCCCCTATAAATAGGCCAGCTGCTTTCATTGGCTTTGAGGCTTCAGAACTCCCTCGTGATGTGGTTTGTGAGAGAGTGTGCGCTCCCCCCTCCTATTATATCTTGCGCCGCTAATAGAGCTTTCTACTGTAGCTAAAAATAGATTGTCGCAAAGCACTCTGGGGCGCAGGGTCATACAAGTAAGCGAGCAGTTATAATGGATTCCTATGGGTTTTAGTTGCTCTGATCTGACTAAAGTTATTTTTTCGTCTCCTAAAAATTTTCAAACAGCAATGAACTAAGCGCTGCTGCTGGGGGAGGTGCTAATCGGACTCTAGACGCCCAGATCGGATGTTGGAGAGGACTTTTTATTCCTTTTCCAAAGCCGGTAAAGTCCGCGACCACATGAAACAGCTGGAAAGCTACACGGGCTAAGCTAAAGACAGAAGAAGCAAAGCGGTGGTAGTTTTTAAGTTGGGCGAGCGGATTTGAACTGTGGAGCAGATCAAAAAAAGCACGTATATTTGTTACTTACATTTTACAGGACGCAGCGTTGTTAACGGAGAGTGGAGGCAGCGTTGTTAACGGAGGAGAGTTAACAAGGAGGCAGCGGTCCAGCTGAACGTCTCGGCCAAACAGCATGTCCACCCAAACGTCCACGAAAAAGGCTTTTGACCAGAGGTGAGTGGAATATAAAAAGTAGGGACACAAATGATAACCTGACAGTTAAAAAACTACCTTGAGAAAATGTTACTTGAGCACTGAGTAATGAACTTATTTTTATATTACTCAAGAAGGAGCCGTGATGGGAATAATGGCGTTTAAAACAACAGCGCTGCTAGCGGGAAACGGCGACGGAGCACGATATGGAGGAAATGCTTCTACTTGTTTTGCTGATGAGGCGTCACCGCCACCGTCGTTTGAAGGTTAGGAAAGTATGGATACAGTCATGGCTGCAAAGAAGAGCCAGGCAAGGAGTTTATGACTGTGGCAGCGACGCCTCATCAGCAAGTAGAAGCATTTCCTCCATATCCAGCTCCATCTCCGTTTCCTTTATTTTTCTGGCATGCAGACAGGAGGCTGCCACCTTGGAATCACGTGAGGGGCGAACGCGCTGTGATTGGTCACTTGGAAGATTTCAGCTCAGCCGACAGCTCGCGTAGTGTGCACACGGATAGTTTCTGCCCCCCGTCGGGCGAAAAATATCAAACTGGTTTGATTTTCAGCTCAGTGTCTCGTGAGGCAGAAAACTCAGGCGCACACCGCGAGGAATCTGCTGATTTGTGTTATTTTGAATCAGTAGATTCTGGTTTTGGAACTCTATTTCTTATTGTTGAATCATGACCTCTGACCTTAACCAAATGAGCTCTGCAGGGCTTTAGATGTTCTTTGTTCTTTATTCTTGAATTTATTTAGAAAAAAGTATGATATGTTGCTTTTGGGGATCTTTTAGCCTACTTCATGTTATCAGACAGATTCGATTAAAGTAATTACTAATTCTACAGATCTGGTTGTTAGGGGAACTAAACTCAGCTTTCTGAATAACCTGGCTAGTCACAGTTAAATCAAGATTTAATATGGGCTGAAATTACTTCAACAAACAGGTCCATCTTGGTTAGGATAGCTTTTATTAATTAATAAATAAGATGATTATTTAAAATATGTTTTGTAATTATTCAGGTTACCGTATCTTTTTCTGATAAAATGTGTTTTGCTGATCTGAAACATGCAAAAACAGAAGAAAGCTGTAAGAGTAAATACCAATTAAGGTCTCCCGATCTGACCCCCTTAGACTTTTATTTTTGGGGTCATCTGAAGGCAATTGTCTATGGTGTGAAGATACGAGATGTGCAGCACCTGAAACTACGGATACTGGAAGCCTGTGCTGGCATTTCTCCTGTGGTGTTGCTATCAGTGTGTGAAGAGTGGGAGAAGAGGGTTGCATTGACAATCCAACACAATGGGCAGCACGTTGAACACATTTTATAAGTGGTCTGAAATTTGTAAATAACTCATGGAAGAATAAAGTTTCGTTAAAACCAAGCACACCATTGTTTTTCTTGTGAAATTACCAATAAGTTTGATGTGTCACATGACCCTCTACCTATTGAAAAAACAAAAGTTGGATCCAAGATGGCCGACTTCAAAATGGCCACCATGGTCACCACCCATCTTGAAAAGTTTGCCCCCTCACATATACTAATGTGCCACAAACAGGACGTTAATATCACCAACCATTCCCATTTTATTAAGGTGTATCCATATAAATGGCCCACCCTGTACAATTGAACCACCATACAACACACCACAAATTATCACAAATCAGCCAATCAATACGTTGAAGAAGTAGCGCTACTCCTTGAGTACAATTTTTGGGTAGTACAGACTCGAACACATTTGCTGAAAGATTTGTGCAATAATCAGGTTTTTATTTTACTTCCACAAAATGCTGATTTTAGATTAGATGTTACAGAAAATGGGAACGTTGTACCTGGTCATCATGAATGAAGGGAACTAGCCTGTCTGCATCATACCCGTCGGTGGAGAGTCTTCCCATGGATGTTGATGTGCTTCTTAGAGATTTTACTTCTGCTTGTATAACTATTTTGGACGAGATAGCCCCTCTGAAGTCTAAACACTGTAAAGCAGTGACGGCACCATGGCTCAATGATCACACACGCGCACTTAGATGCACCTGCCGGCGCGCAGAGAGAAAGTGGAGGAAGGACAAGCTTCATGTCTCCTTAGAGACTTTGCGAGCACCCTTAGCTGACTATCAGGCTGCTGTTAGGGCTGCTAAGACTCAGTTTGTGTCTAAGCTTGTGTCTGATAACACTGATAAGCCTCAGGTTCTTGTTAGCTCTTTGAAGTCTCTCCTGAATCCATGTGATTCCTCTGATTTGGTTCCATCTGTTTCACTTTGTGCAATGTTTTTAAACTTTTTTATCAACAAAGTGAGTGCTCTCAGATCATTTCCTTCTGGTCTCATTAGTGATCCTGCCCTGCACCCAGTTTCTCCTGCTGTTTTTGACCAGTTTGAACCTGTCTCTCTTACTCAGGTTTCAGAAATAGTCAAAAAGCTGAAGCCTTCTTTTTGCCCGAATGATAAGTTTCCTCCCAGGCTACTTAAGGAGGTCTTTAGTGCTGTAGGTCCGAGTATTGTTAATCTGATAAACACCTCTCTTTCTGTGGGTTGTGTCCCAGCTGCTTTAAAACAGGCTGTGGTCCAACCTCTTCTTAAAAAGAGCAACTTAGATCCTAATGTTCTGTCAAACTTTAGGCCCATTTCTAAGTTACCTTTTCTTTCGAAAGTCTTGGAGAAGGTAGTTTACCTCCAACTGCAGGATCATCTCCAGATTCATGGAATTACTAAAAATTTTCAGTCTGGTTTTAAAACTGCTCATAGCACTGAGACAGCACTTCTTAGAGTTTTTAATGATCTGCTTTTATGCACAGACTCAGGAGACTCTGCTGTTTTAACTTTGTTGGATATGGCTGCTGCATTTGACACTGTGGACCATAAGATTTTATTATCAAGGCTGGATCAGTCTGTTGGTATTAAGGGCACGGCTCTTACCTGGTTCTAATCTTATCTCTCTGACAGATGTTTTTCTGTCCATCTGGGGGAGTTCTCCTCGTCTGAAGGCCCCTTGAGCTCTGGGGTTCCTCAGGGCTCCATCTTGGGACCTATACTATTTTCCCTCTTTATGATTCCCCTGGGGTTGATCCTTCAGAAGTATGGTCTGTCCTTTCACTGCTTTGCAGATGACCTGCAAATTTACCTCCCATTGAGATCTACGGGTAGTGACGCAGTTCAAAATCTGGTCAACTGTCTAGCTGACATTAAAGCTTGGATGGAATTGAACATTTTATATTTGAATGAAAACAAGACTGAACTGGGAAAACTGACCTGCTTTCTGAGTGCAGCAGTTCTATTGGTCTTTTAGATTCTTTTAGCTGTACTGTTGCAAAGTAGTTGGGTGTGCTTTTTGACAATGGTTTTAAATTCGACAAGCAAGTTAGTGCAGTGGTCCAGTCAAGTTTTTACCATTTGAGGCTAATAAGCAGGGTCAAGTCATACTTGCCATATGAGGGCCTTGAAACAGTGATTCATGCTTTAATAACCTCCAGACTGGATTACTGTAAATCTCTCTACGCTGGGTTAGATTCCTCTCTTGTGCAGCGCCTGCAACTTGTGCAGAATGCTGCAGCCCGTCTGCTCACAGGTTGCAAGCGACGTGACCACATCACCTAGCCTGGCAAGCCATCCTATATATGTGAATATATAGTCTGGCCACGAACCATTGACGGCTCTCAGTCGTGAGGCGGGATCTACGGTTGTCTTTCAAAATGTCAGCACGCAATTGGATAGCGCTAGGACCAATCAGAGTGACGAACAACGTGACGTAATCACGGCGACGGAAAAGCGGGAGGCTTTAATAGCATCTAACATAAATGATTTCTGTCGTTTTTGTATAAAAACATGTGAATATCAGGTGTACTGGGACATTGCACTACTTTGTTTGATAAAAATAAGAAGCCGCTAAGTATATCAGACAGACTTACACACGTTGGAGTCTAAATAATCCAATGTTGATGACAAAGCCGTTTCAAACGAACGTGTTTTCCGAGTTGCCGCCATGTTGCTTGGGTTCGCGGCCGCAGCGCTGACGTCATCGGCTACTCCCGCTCTGTGATTGGCCTATGATATAGAGCGCTGTGATTGGCCCAACCAAAACTATAGCGAGTTGTGATTGGATAGACACAGCAGTGGTTTGGGCTGCGAGGGTTCCAATGAAGCGTGCCTAGACCAAACTCTGCAAAGCAAGAATTGGTCTAGTTCACTAGGCTACACATCACCCCTATCCTGTCCTCCTTGCACTGGCTGCCTGTACGTTTTAGAATTGATTTTAAGATTTTAATCTTGGTTTTTAAATGCCTTAATGGTCAGGCACCCTCATACCTATCAGAGCTCCTACATAAGCATGTTTCCAGGAGAGGGTTGAGGTCTGAAGCCCAGCTGTTTTCAGAAGTTCCCAGGACGCGCATGGTGACCCGGGGAGACCGAGCATTTTCAGCTGTTGCTCCTAAGCTGTGGAACAATCTCCCTCTAACTGTTAGGATGGCTGCGACCATGGATGATTTTAAGTCTCTTTTAAAGACTCATCTTTTTAGTTTGGCTTTTAATACTGAATGAGCAGAAACCGTCAGGCTGTTTTTATCATTGACATTTGTTTTAATTTAAAATTTCTCTTGGCGTTGTGTCCTTTTTTTGGTTTTGTTTTACCATGTACAGCACTTTGGTCACTTCGTGTGTGTAAAGTGCTTTATAAATAAAGCTTGATTGATTGATTGATTGATTGATTGATTGATTGATTGATTGATTGATTGATTGATTGATTGATGGATGTCCAATATGTGACAGACAGTGGAGTTGAGACTAGCGGTTTTGGCTTAAATGTGCCACAAAATAGCCAAAGCTTATCTTGCTGTGGCTTATTTTGCTATAATATCCTTAAAGCAACATTCCGCAACTTTTGCACCTTAAAATTATGCTTTTTTGTAAAGTTTTGGCATCATACTATCATCTATTATGTTCATTTTTGTACATATGATGTGTTGGAAGGTCCCACGTCTGTTTGCCACATATGGCAAGCCAAAGGGATAAAAAAAAAGCGCGTGTTCTAAACGCGCATTATGTCTGCCAAAATGAGTGTCTTGACTGCGGGTGTAGACGCCAAGGGGGCAAAAACTCACGTGTTCTAAAAGTGAGCATTATATTCATAATGAGAGTTTAGAACGTGCAATTTTTTTATCCCTTTGGCTTGCCATAATTGTATAACGTAGACTCGCTGTAGCAGTGGCAGATTCACCAAAGAAAGCTAGAAATCCCTTATCAGAGGAATCTAGGAAAAGAAAAGAACGTGATAGAGCAAGAGCAAAGACCAGAGTTATTATTGGGTCGTCTTTTCTTCGCTGGAGAGCTCTTTTAGAAAGAACAGCATGAACTACGGACTCTAACCTAGCCGTGCTGCTAATGGCTAGGTAAGTAATAAATGATTTCACCAGGGTTATTGTGTTTGGTCGGGCATAAGGTTGTTATACAGTCCTGATAAAACTATTTATTCAATGTGTGGAGGTGGAAAAGTTTGTTTTCGTTGTTTTGCCTGACATTAGGAATGTAAACATGCCTCTTATGCCCCAGAGAGAGAGATTTAATGTTACGACAGTGACGTTACGCAGCAAGCCTCTAGAGGGCGACAGAGAGCATATATCCGCAAAGTTAAGGAATGGGGCTTTAATAAGGTGTTAATCATTTAAAGAATATAGGCTTTAAGTTATTTTGATTCTCAGATGAGGATGTAGACTACAGGAACTTAGGGGGCCCCTAGTGGCCATGTTGGGCCCTACGCCTTTGCGTAGTTGGCGTACAGCAAGAAACAGCTCAGCCATTTCTTTAATGGGAAACTGAAATTAAATTTAGTTTTCAAATCCAGCCCTCTCATTTAAAAGAATTCAGTATGAACAAAATATAGGAACACGTTAATTCAGCATCATCCAACACTCAATATTAGATTAAGTGTACTTTTCAACCATGGATATGCTACATATGGTCTTTTATTGGTTTTACATGAAAAGTTGGTATTATTATTTAGCTGCACGGTGGTTCCCTCCAGTGGACAGAAAAGCTTTAACATCATGCAGATAAACATTTTGAACACTGAGCTGACGCCACAATAAAAGTCCTGGAAGGGAAAACGTTTTTAAACATGTGATGTTCGTTTTGTTCAAAACTTTATTAAAACTTTCAAACAAGGAAAGACAAGTGTCACAGTGATCTGACAAAAACAAAAGTGCTCACAAACAAAAGAATCAAACTTATTTCCTCACAGTTAGGAAACCAAAAAGTGCGCTACTATCAATAGTAATGAAGAGAAATTAAAGATGCATAGGAGATGTGACACCTCCCTCTCTCTCTGTTTTACTGCATTATGACACTGAATCAGCACACAATAAAGGCTACAACAATAAACAACAAACCAATTTCCATAGCAACAAATCAGAGTGTTATCTCAAACATGAGTTACTTATTGAAAATTAGACAAAAAAGATGTAAATGTTAGGAACTTGTGATATTTTGAAAGGTTTTTGCATGATAAAGAGAACATGACAGTAGCAGGGTAGGATCATCAGAGTGAAGTGTGCAGTGCTTTAAAACAGGCGTCAGTTTGCACAAATACACAGAAATACAGCATTTCACTGCTAAACACCTGACGTTTTCATAAATAGGTCAATAAATAGTGTTGTTACTTACATCTGGAAGCTTTTTTCCCTGTTCTTCAAAGTCTTTAGCTAAATAACAGAAGAAACTTAATAAACAAATGTTCATCTCACCTTAAATTAACACTTTCTAAGATTTATGACATATTTCAAAAGGTCATTTTAACTGAATTGTGAGTTAAAAGTAAAAGTCTGTTTTTAGCTAGTTACAACTACCACTGCAAAAATAACACACACAAAAACAAGTGATCCTTTTTGGTTCCATATGTGATTTTTAAAAAAATGGTTCCAAATTTTGTGAGATTTGTTCAACATTAGCTACATTTAGCTGCTTTGTTAGCTTAACCATGCATATTTTTTGTTTTAACAGCTTAAAAAGCTTACTTTCCTGTTACAAGTTTACAAAAACATCCTGGCAGTTTATGAGGACAAAATCATCTAATAAAATGTCAGTTTTTCTTTTTTATACACTGAACTTTGCTGCAGAAAATCGTGTTAAACAACAGAAAAATTGTGTTGTTGCTCTGAAAGCAAACTATGAGACATGGCTAACAAATATTGTGACAAGGTCTGTTTGTGAAATGTCTTTTTTTCATTAGGTTAATAAATAATTTATCTTACGGACTTGCATAGGATTACATCTTTGCTTGTATTGCATCAAATCTCCTTGCCTTGAATGGCATTGTTTTGGTTTTGTTTACTTGTATGGGATCATTTGAGGTGCTGACAGATGAACCAACCACCAAACACAGATTAGACAGAAAATATGCAAACCTGTGGTATAAAAAAGATTAACCTCTCTGACACCAGCTTACAGGTTTATAATGCCTAAGACATTTACAAGCAAAACCTAATTTATGAAATAATGGTGCGTTCCAGTTGTCCTCGGAACTCGGAATTTCCAACCAGGAAATGACGTAACGAGCTCGTTTTGCATTCCAGATTTGAACTCGAAAAAGCCACATAAAACCAGAAAAAACATTAAAAAAATCAAACGTCACAATGTAAACACCAGGAACAGTTAAAAATCCATAAACACCGGTCAATTTCAGCAGCAATGCTGATGTTTTCAGCAGCAATGCTGACGTTTTCAGCATCGTAACTATTGATAACAAGAATAAACAACAACTATAAAGAAAGCAGAACATATAAATGATAAATGATGAAAAAATAAAGACAACAATTACACTGGGCACTGCTATCTTTAAAATGGTGATCTCAGGGTCCTCTGAAACGTACGAGCTCGCAGCTTGGAATTCCGAGTTCATTGTGTCATTTCCGGTTGATGTATCTCAGAAAAACGAGTTCTGAAGACAACTGAACGCACGCACCATAAATGTGCAATGTGTCCTTGTAAACTCACACCAGGCTGTTTCTTGTAGAGTTTAATAAGCTAAGCTAACTAGCCATAGCTTCTGTTATACTACACTGATGAGATATTTTTTAAATAAAAAGCTAAATCTGTTGACTAATCAAACTTCTCATAATCAGGCAAATTGATTTGTTTGCCGTCGACCCAGTTTCTCAGCTGCTGACTGAAAACCTGATCCTCCTGCCTCTGCACCAATACAAATGAATCATCACTCCATCCTCTGCCCCATTCCTGTCCTCTCCTGATTTTTACCTCTTTCCCTCAAACCCTCTGGCCTTCTTTTCCAGTGGCAAGCCTGCACAACATCGCTACACCATCCTGACCACTAAAAACCTATGACCGTCATAGGAGATCGCTACAGTAAATCCTGAGTCCTACACAAAAATTTTAGATGCTACAATACTAAGAAGGAACATTCTAATGTGTAGAGCTTGTTTAAGATCTCTAAACCTAGAACAAACTAAAAACTGTAAGTTTGTTGTGTTGCACATCAACCTAAAGAATACTTTAAGTAGGATCAGATAGGTTATTTCTGTAACATCAGACTGATGTAAACAACTTAGAGAAAAACTATGTCCGTCCATGATGCTGTAAAAACAATCAGAAAATGATCAAACATGGACATCATGTAAGTTTTGTACCCTTGTTTGCAGATTTTGGCAGCATTTGCTATTCTATACATCTACTGAGAGTTTGGGAGTAAACCTGAGACTTCCATCAAGCTGGAGGTCATTTAGGCCCACTAAGAACCAACATGGCAGCACATTTCAGCCTCTAGTACATCTATTGCTGAAAACCCAGCTCAACCATAACATCACAGCTGCAAAATCTACCGACTTGCCATTGGGTGAAAGCATGAATGCCAACACCACGTCTTTTCCTCTAACTTCCCAAACCCAATATTTGACATCTGGACCCAACCAATTAACAAACAACCTTCACAGGAAAACATTCAACCTATACATTCAAAGCTAGCAAGTGCCATACCGTCTCTGGCTGCTTTTTAGTTCACAAGCAAGCTCAGATTCCCTCCCAATAACACACACCTGGCCCCGTTCCTCAAACCACAAAAAACTGAAAAGCCTAAAATAAAATATATTAATCCCCTTTAACTTCTGCAGCTGTGTTGAGTGGATTGCTCCTCTAGGAGCTGATGATCTGACCCGACCAGGTCTCGTGCTTGGTGCCTGGGTTTAGGTGGGTGATGACCACCTCAACAGCCTGGACCTTCTGGTTCTTGGGAGGGATGGGGCAGACCTTGTATGTGACTTCATCTCCTTCCATAGGCACGTACTCTCCTTCGATGCTGTCCAGGAGATAGAAACATAAGATTAAAATAAAAATTAATCTTTCTCTTTTTTAGGGGGCTCGTCCGGGATCCTGATTTTTGTGCTGTTTTTTTTTAACTGAGATTACTGACATACATAATATATTCATGTATTATTAAACTGTTTCATCCTAACTAGGGTATCAAGGAACTTGTGTTTAACTCCAGCAGCCACAGGGGATGCCCTGGATAGGTCTCCACAGGGACAAACAACCAGTCACACACTCACTGACATCCAGGGACAATGTAGCATCTTCAAATCAACCTAACATGAACATTTTTCGTATGTGGGAGAACACTGGAGAACCCAGAGAAACACCATGCATGCATGAGGAGAACATGCTAACTCCATGCAAAATAGGCTGCAGATGGGATTTGAACCTGCAACCTTCTTGCTGCGAGGCGACAGTGCTAGCAACTGCACCCCCATGCATCCCTCACATGAGACAGTTTGGGTGCTGGAGAGATCACCACACCTTTTACTTTATCGTGGTAACTCTGGGTTGACCTATGTCTGTGCTCATGAAGGCAGAAGATGACACACAGAAAGCAAAGTCTTTTAATTATAAATAATACTTTTACTAGAACTAAACTGCTTTTTTATTCTGTACACAGGTCATTAATGCTAAAGATCTGCTCTTCATCAACACAGTTTTGTTCTTTGCTAGCACAATGGTAAAAAAATTTAATATGTTACATTTAGGTCAAATTTGTGCACAGTGTTTCTAATAGTAGACTCTTGGCTTTGACACAAATAGCTGTAAGAGATGCCTTCAGAGCCTCAGAGGAAATCTGGGAGTCTTTGCAGAGCTCCTTTTTACAATAAACTAGTCTGGACATGAGCTGAATCTGCTGGAATGTTGTGTTATTTGGCAGTCGCTTCAACTCCAAAACTCAGGGTCATTTTTTTGCAATGGAATGATTAGTTTAAACACATAGCGTGGTTCTTGTTAACTCTTCACTACAACCCAAGTCTGAATCCTTCTGTTATGGTCTTGTTGGATCTCAGTGCTGCTTTTGACCCAGTCGATCACAATATTCTCAAGGCTTGAACATGTAGGGATCAAAGGAACAGCGCTAGGCTGGTTTAAATCTTATCTGTCTAACAGATTTCAGTTTGTTCGTGTAAAGGAGAAATCTTCATACTCTAGGGTTACTTGTGGAGTACCACAGGGTTCTGTGCTTGGACCAATTATTTTCAATATATATGCTTCCAATTGGTAAAATCATTAGACAGCATGGGATAAATTTCCACTGTTATGCTGATGATACTCAGTTATATTTATCCATAAACCCTGATGAACCTAATTAGGTAGGTAGACTACAGGCTTGTCTTGAAGACATAAAAATCTGGATGACTCTAAACTTTCTGCTGTTAAATCCAGACAAGACTGAAGTTATCATCTTTGGACCAGAACCTCAGAAAAGGAAACTGCTTAGTCAGTCACCTGATCTAAACGGTATTAAATTAGCCTCCGAGAACAAAGTAAAGAACCTCGGTGTAATCTTTGACCAGGACATGTCATTCAAATCCCACGTTAAACAGGTTTGTAGGATTTCCTTTTTCCACCTTCGGAATATTGCTAAGATTAGAAGCATCCTTTCCAGGAGTGATGCTGAAAAACTGGTTCATGCATTTATTACCTCAAGACTGGATTACTGCAGTAATTCATTACTATCAGGAGGTCCACAGAATGTAGTCAAAAGTCTTCAGCTGGTCCAAAGTGCTGCAGCTAGAGTTCTGATGAGAATTAAAAAGAGAGACCACATCTCTCCTGGTTTAGCTTCCCTACATTGGCTGCCTGTTAAATTTAGAATAGATTTTAAGATCCTCCTTCTCACATATAAAGCTCTTAATAATCAAGCTCCATCATACATCAGTGATCTGATTGTTCCATGTGTTCCTAACAGAGCACTTGGCTCTCAGACTGCAGGTTTACTGGTGGTTCCTAGAATATCTAAAAGTAGGATGGGAGGCAGATCTTTTAGCTATCAGGCTCCTCTACTGTGGAACCAGCTCCCAGCTTTAGTCCGTGAGGCAGACACCTTGTCTACTTTTAAGACTAGGCTTAAAACGTTTTCTATTTGATAGGGCTTATGGTTAAATTCTGATGTTAGCCCAGGTTTAGACGAGTGGGGAGCAGAGGGAGGTGGAGTGTACAGCGGGGACTACAGTCAGTAAAGACTTTTCTCCCTGGCCCTGCCTCCCACATGCCTCTATCTAAAAGGCTAGGTTATCCTGAGTTATCTCTGTAGTTATGCTGCTATAGGCTTAGATTGCTGGAGGACATACTGACCACTTTCCACACTCTGCTACTTTCTTCTACCACCACTCTCTAATTGCATTAGTTCCTGGTATTTCAACTGGCACACTGCTGCCAACCACTAGACATTCCTCTCTTGATGCTGACTTTTTACTTTCTTTAACATAGAATGTGCTACTACTAGTTCAAATGTTGAATTAATTACAAATTCACTTAAAGACTATGAAGTTTATCTGTTACGAAATAGAATATCTACTAAGAAATCATAAAGTATGCAGCCATAGAAACACTGCTTAGTGTGTGTGTGTGGGTGGGTGGGTGGTTCTGTCTTCTCATACCCCCAGTGAGTCCTGGGGGATGGCTGCTCATACTGAGCCAGGTTCTTCCTGTTAAAAGGGAGTTTTCCTCTCCACTGTCGCTACATGCTTACTCAGTATGAGGATTGCCATAAAGTCTCTAACACAAGAAGTCAGTGACTTGATGTAATCTGCTTTGTTCCTTATATAGGAATCTTTTAAATAACTGACATCATGAACTGAACTCAATTGGAATGTTTTACTTTGTGAAGTGCCCTGAGACGACTCTTGTCGTGACTTGGCGCTATATAAATAAACTGAATTCAATTGAATTAGACAGTTTATCTTTGGTGATTTTGACATGGTAACGGGGTCCTAGTCGTTCATTGGTCAGAATAAAACCTGCTTAACCCATTTTTCATGTAATCTTTCTGCTTTGTTTTCATTGAAACTAGGGATGTAAGAAAATATCGATACGCTGAAATATCACAGTATTTCACTGAAAAGCAGTGTATCTTTTTTTTATTGAAAATATACATGTAATCCCATCTCAATACACACCCCTTATTAAAAGGGTAAACATTTTTACAAAATCAGCTGTAGGTGCCGGTGAAAAGAACGTGCTTGGCCACAACAATGCAATAATATCTTTCCACTGTGTTACATAATGAGTAAACATTTCCAACAATTTCTGTGTCAGCAGCTTGTGTACGCTTGGTTGTGTGTCAGAGACATCACTCCGTGACCCAAAAGCATTCTCAATGATATGAGGTGACTCACTCAGAAATGTGGACGAAGATGTCCTCTCCTCCACGAGAAGGACGAATGAATCCGTGACCCTGAGACCTGGAGAAGTTTTTACACACCCCTTTAAATACAGGGCCCGATCTGGCTCGTACTGTCCTGCAGAGGATCAAAACACACACAGATTGTTTTAAAAGCTTTTTTTATAGAATGAATGTGAACAAGACCAGTACTGACTGCTCTTCTTTTGTGTTTGTACCCACGCTGAGTAGGTGCGTGTGCGTTTGGTGGGCAGTGGGCTGGGCAGCTCCCCAGGCTGCGGTGGCTTCCTCTCCCGTTCCCAAACACGGCTGCCTTCCCTCAGGAAGGGGAAGGAGAGCTGCAGGGGAGTGCGTGGGGAAGCCAGAGGCAACGGCGGGTCTGTTGGCAGTGAGGAGTCGGCATCTGACATCTTGACTTGTTGCAAGTTGGGAGTTTTCGTGGCGGAGGAATTAAAGAAGGAATGAGAAGGTGGCGGATTACACCTCCTGCATGGCACGAGTGTTTGTGGCGTTACTCCAGGAGGAGGAGGAGGAGGAGGAGGAGTGAAGCAACCACACCCTGAAGGAAAGGAACCCGAGAAAAGTCAGAGAGGAGTAAGCTTCATCTATAAACAGACGTTTAACAAAAAGTTTGTAAAAACTCATCACAATATTGAAAAAAAGTTTGTCATCATTTCAAATAAACAAAGACCAGGTTTTAATGGCCAATATTTGCATAGATACTTCTGGCGTGTGGAATTATGTGTCTATTTTTCACCAGAAAAGGTTGTTTTGCTGCAGTTGGAAGCTCCTTTTTAAGCTGCTGACGTCAAAATCATAAAAGTGTTTGTGAATCTGTTGTGATTCTTTACAATGCACTACCTTCTTCAGAACATCTGCAGCCACCCAGAAAAATGACTGCTACAGAAGCGAAACACAAGTGAGATCAAAACTATGTTTTAAACTGTATTTAGATTTATGAGGTCCCTGAGCGGACTTGGGAGGAAAATAACTGAAAACTGGTTTGAAACTATTTGTTGCAGGACAATAAAATGTTTGCTTGGTTTTTGGGCTTGGGCCCACAGCACTAGAGGGCTTGGGCCCACAGTATTCAAATGAATGTCTTCCTGCTTTGTATAGTAATGTCTGAAAGTTTTGAGAATGAAATAACACCAAAGCAGAACATTGTGTGACAACTGATTGTGTTATTCTGAAAACATTTGGCTCCAGTGGTAGAAAGATTGATTTAGGAAAATTAAATAAAAGGAAAGCAACCTAAAATGTTAAAATGTGGCATAAATAAAAATCCCCCAGATGGTCTCATCAGATATTCACTTTCACAGGGTTGACATCAATTATTAAGTTTATTCAAAAATTGAAGCAGAAATCTGGAGTTTCTTGTCTGATGGCACCACCTAGAGGCAGAAAATATATTGCACATTAGGCTTCTCTCCCTACTTCTATAAATATGGCTGGAAACAACGCCTCTCGCTCGTGAAAGCGCACCTCTAGCAAGCCAACAGAACGAAAGCATGCTTTACAATTATTATTCTCACATTATACTGTTCACACAAACACACACACACACGTTATTTCAGTCAGATGTATATATTAGCGATGTGAATCTCCACCACTGAGGCCGATTCGATACGTATCTCGATACGCTACCAGCGATACGATACATTAATGATACGGTGAAACCCTCTGACGATACGATTCGATACGATTCATCCCTGCTGACGATTCTTTAATGATTTGAAAACGATTTTCGTTTCGATACATTTCATGATGCGATTTGAAACGATTCAACACATTAAAAAGATTTTCCAGCCCACATCTGATTTTTAAATATCAAAATGATTTTCCCTCTCCTCTGTGAAGGATGTATTTGATCCTCTATTGTTTTTGATTAATCAATAAATTCAACATTAAAAGACAATGCACTTCATCAGTGATATTTTACATATTATACATATTTTTATTGCTTCAATACTTGAAATAAGCGGGTTGAAACTAGATTTAGACAGAAAAATAAACCAACCGAATCAGAAAATTATTAGAGTTCATCATATAATTATTATAAATTATTATGAAACTCAGTCAAAATTTGAAAACACTTCTAAATATTGTAATGATCCATATGTGGCAATACTAAAAGCTGTTATAGCCTAATGTTACTGTTCCTTTAAGAGAATAGTCCAAGCTGAGATGTGAGTTTATCGCAGCTGTTTATTGGACTTGAACCAAAATGTCATTCTGTCTGTTGTTTAGTTCTGCACAAATGTGACAATAATAAGGAATTATGTTACATGACCTCACACAAAGCTTTAGTTGCGCAGATCAACAAGAATGCTCGGAAGAATACGCTGCTGCAGAAACCGGTCACACGCGGACTTTAGAAAGTTTTATTTTGACAAGACAGGAAGCACGTACGTTGGTTAATATTGTCCCACGATGGTTTTTCTAACTGCAGCTGCGCACCACCTGGCCTCTGCTAAAAGAGAAGGATGGTGTGTGCTGTGCGCCTCAAAAAACAAGGACATAGCAGGAAAACAATGAAGTAATCAATGTAACCATAGTTTTAACCAATGAGAGACTCGTACAGGAAGATACATTGCAATACAGCCGTCAGTTATAAAAGATGCGCACTGAAGCTATCGGTGCAGTCGCATTGCTAACGTCATGAACGAACCACCGGTTCATATCGGTGAATCTCTCCATCCCTAGTATATATATATATATATATATATATATATATATATATATATATATATATATATATATATATATATATATATATATATATATATATATATATATCCATGAGAGAGGTTGCCAACTCTGCATTTAGCTAGGTACGTCTGCAAAGGCGTGTGAATGCTCTGTGATTGACATCTGTAAAAAACACTAACACTGTTAGCTAATGCTGAGCGATGCTCAATTAGCCTTTCGCCGCCCCCGCCCCCAGAACGGCTATTGTCCAATCACACATCATAGTAACCGTTACTATCCGACAGCTCCAAACAAAATGATGAAGCTATAAGCCTAATTTACTACTAAGCATTAGCCTCGATAGTAGTCGTGTCTCCTTCGTTTCCCTTCAGAACCTCCTCATCGAGCTCAACCAGCAAGCCAGCAAGCATGAGTGCTCCCCCCGCCCGCAGCTGAGCGGAGGTCCGCCTCCCAGACTATCCAAGACCCTTTATAGACACACCGTGCCGGCAAATCAGCGTAATATTACCTCAACCGTGTGTCTTAAAAACGCACATTAAGCCTATTGGCGCAACAGCGGGTGGTGTCATGATCACGTGATGAATTAATGCCAAGCCATGGCCAGGAACTAAAAATGAAAGTAAACACGAGCATAAAAAGTTACATTTTATTAACAGACTCAGCTGAGATGATCAACTGAGTGATGCAGAGCGCTGGGAGCTTTTCTCCGTTAGAGCTGCCTGCAGCTCAGATCATCTGACTGCTCACAGGGACACCGCGTCGCCGCCCACCACTCCTCGGATCCACGCGTCCCCGGACGCCGGACCTTCTCCCAAACTCCTTGTTCCCTGCTACGCTTCGCTCAGCGGAGCCGACACTAATATATCCCTCCACTGCATCCTGTAACCCATTTTGCCTCAATCTGGATGAAATTGAGGAGAAATTGCTCCAAAAAATGTCGCTGACACGCATCTGTCTACTTCTTTCCATCACGGAAATTTGCGGAGCTGCAGTATTTGATCCACTTATTGTCGGAGTTGGCAACAGTGACTTAGGGGGGCGGGGCTCGGCGAAAGGCTAATTCAGATTGCATGGTGCTCTACGGGACAGGGGGCGGGCTTAGCAAAATAATTGGCATATTGTCTGTATTATATCACAGTACAAGGTAAGACTTAGCCTAGAAATTTAAGATTATAAATTCACATATATAGGATAGCTTGTCAGGCTAGACTATCACTTTTACGGATTTCTAAGAAAGTCATACGTAATTCCTGAAAGGAGGAAAACTCCGGATTGCTGTTTTAAAGCAGCATTCCTCAACTTTGCAGTTATATGGTCTCTGTCGCCCTCTAGAGGCTTGCTGTGTAACGTCACTGTCGTAACATTAAATCTCTCTCTCGGGCATAAAAGGCATGTTTACATTCCTAATGTCAGGCAAAACAACAAAAACAAACTTTTCCACCTCCACACATTGAATAAATAGTTTTATCAGGACTGTATAACAACTTTATGCCCGACCAAACACAATAACCCTGGTGAAATAATTTATTACTTACCTAGCCATTAGCAGCACAGCTAGGTCCGTAGTTCATGCCTTTCTTTCCAAAAGAGCTCCCCAGCGAGGAAAAGACGGCCCAATAATAACTCTGATCTTTGCTCTCGCTCTATCACGTTCTCCTTTTCTTTTTCTAGATTCCTCTGATAAGGGATTTCTAGCTTTCTTTGGTGAATCTGCCGCTGCTACAGCGAGTCTACGTTATATAATTATGGCAAGCCAAAGGGATAAAAAAATGCACGTTCTAAACTCGCGTTATGTCTGCCAAAACGCTCGTTCAAGACGCCCGTATTGGCGGACATAATGCTCGCTTTTAGAACACGCGAGTATTTGCCCCTTTGGCGTCAAAACGCGCGTTCAAGACGCACATTTTGGCGGACATAATGCTCGCTTTTAGAACACGCGAGTATTTGCCCCTTTGGCGTCAAAACGCGCGTTTAGAACGCGCGCTTTTTTTATCCCTTTGGCTTGCCATATTCTGCCGTAAAACGACACCCAGTCAGTACTTCCGGCACTACCCGATGCACAAAAACTGTATAGCGCAGTAAACAGACGTGGGACCCCCCAACACTATCACAGGTATGAAAATGAACATAATAGATAATACTATGACGCAAAAACAAAAAAGCATAATTTTAAGGTGTAAAAGTTGCGGAATGTTGCTTTAAGAAACTGTTTGAGCTAATTCCAGTTCCGGAATGGCAGAATGAAATTCTTCAGTCACCGAGATGGAACAAATCTAATTATTCTGTTGTAACAAAGAGTTTTGATCTGCATCATTAGGTGGGTCATCATTATGACATCCTTTACAAACACACTGACTAAAGGACATTGTTGAACAGAAGAAACCAGTTTATAATGAAAACACTATTATGGGTGGGTGAGTTATTGGTTTCAGCTGAGTGTGGTATTCCTGCATGCTCCAACATCACTCGGTGCCAGTTACTGTCAGTCTAAATATAGTTCAATGGGGTTGGATCGAGGACATTTCTGAGACAGAATGCCTTTGGTCCGTCTCGGGTTTACAGCAGGTTGGGACATCTGTGTGGAACTATTTCTGTCCGTTTGACCAATATCACATGTTTTTGTTTTAATCTGTGAAAAGTTTTGCATTTTAAGGATGTATTCAAAATAATCTACATTTGTTTACCAATCAACTAGAAAGACTTTTATTCATCGTGTTATTTATGATAGACCAGGAAACATAGACACGTATCGAGGAAACTACAACGTAATACATTTACACAAAGATTAAAGAGAAGAAACAACTGTGTACTACCAGATGTTCAAAACATGGAAAAATATCTAAATTACAGCAAGTATTGTTGCAACTGTCAAGATAAAAATACTACATGCCAAATGACTACATCAATGCAGCATGGAGGGCATCAGGGGGTTGATGCCATGGGTTTTCACTATTTAACGTATATATTCCTATTTACATGTACCTGTAAATAAACTGATTTAAATTAAATTAAATATCTTTTTTCAGCTCAAAACCAAATAAACCAGGACCAGTGCTCTTCTCTAAACGTTAGCTGAGGTCAGATGTAGCATAGGTGAAGAATAAATTTAAACATGAAAACCAGTTCCTTTAGAGCAACATGTGAGGCTAATTCCGCTAACTGACATCTATGTTTGACCTGAATGCAAATGAGCTATAGTTAGCATATCATTAGCATAGCTGGTGGTAGCTAGCCAGCGTGTTTAGCATGTTAGCATGTTGCCTCAGAAAAAATAAACAAGATACATTATTTGGGATCATAATTTTAGAGGATTTTTTCCTTGTATGGACCATGGATGATAGTGCTGTACTTATATGTATACAACACTGACACACAAAAGTAGCTTTGACCTGTTTTAGGCAGCCTTGTTAACAAAACACACATAACACTGGATAACTGCGAGGCGTTTTAATCTCTGACGCAGGAATGTGGAGCCACAGGACGGATAATTGAGGCTTAAATAATTCAGGAACTTTTCCTGTTTGAGCTCCTCCTTCATTAGCCCATTTATTTGGGGCTATTAGCAGGATTATTGCGTCTGCAATGGAAATTTGGCGCTAATTCATACAACATTTACCCTAAAGGGTGTCAGTTCTGGACTGGAGGAGAGCAGAGAGCTAAAAAAGAGAGGAGGGCCAGAAGCAGCACCCCTCCTGAGAAACCAGGACACTGTGGCCATCTGTATGAAAGACACGTCAACTCAGATACACACAAACAGGTCTGGATTTAAACTTTAAATTAGCCTCTTCAGTGAGGAAATGGCACATTTAATGGTGTAATCGCTGAAATGATCAGATTACCGGGGACTAATTAATTTATAGGCGAATATGACCCTTTGGGCGATGTTTCCAGAACATTCTCACACTGAGACAAAAAGGGGAAAGGAAGCTCCACTGGTGCCAAAATGTGTGAACAAAACCTCCTCTCAGGAAATATCCACATTTAAAAATGAAAACACCCTGGTATGAAGGCAAATATGGAGAAAAGATGACTGGGACGTGGTTTAAACGCTGTTGTGATTTTATAAGCGGTGTAATAACGGAAGAATACCGGTATTAAAAATAAACAGCCGATCGATGGAAAGAATACTCACCGTGAAATCACCCGGATCTCTGATCGAATGTGAGTCAGTCATGAAAAGGTTCCCACTTTTATGTGGTCAGGTCCGGGGAGAATGGGCAGAGCAGGTCCGAGGGTCTGGATGCGGATGAGAGGAGGACGGAAGGCAGGGATGAAGGGAGGGGCGGTGTGTGTGTGTGTGTGTGTGTGTGTGTGTGTGTGTGTGTGTGTGTGTGCATTTATGTTTTGCGAGCCCAATTTGTCAGGTTACACACCCGCATTATGAGACCATTTGGTTTATGAGACCATTTTTGGTGGTCTCGTAATTCATGACTTTTAAAGTGCTGCAAATTTTTATAAAAGTAAAATCTAAATGTTGTTAGCTGATTAATACTGACTTTGTAACTGCTATTATCATTTTATTTAGTTATTTCAGCAACTTAAACTTTCTTTTGGTTTTCATGGCCAATTTAAAATTGGTTTCGTAAACCACGTCGCGTGTGTGGTATGCAGACCTCCAGGGTCTCATAACGCCCTTAGAATGTCACAGATGATTGTGTGTATTTTTTGATAGTTTTTATTTTATTTTTGAAGTGAGGCTTTTCTTCCATGGGTAAAATAGAACATGTTGACATACTTTTTGTGTTCACCAGATGCAAAGAATTCGTGTGTGTGGGATACAAACCACCATGTTGTCATGGTCTCATAAACCATTCAAAATGTCATAGTGGCATGTATGTATGTTCTGATAGGTTTTTCTTATTTTTTAAGTGAGCATTATCTTCCATGGGTAAAATAAAACATTTTGACATAGTTTTTGTGTTCAACAGATTACCTGTTTATGAGGAAATGTGTGTCCCCATAAACCACCACCAAGTCATAGTGGTTTCATAAACCATAAATGCACACATGTGTGTGTGTGTGTGTGTGTGTGCGTGTGCGTGTGCGTGTGTGTGTGTGTGTGTGCGTGTGCGTGTGCGTGTGTGTGTGTGTGCGCGCGCGTGTAGGGCTGGAAACGGTCACGCAATTAGCGTGAGACACAAGCATTTGACTGTTTACCACAGACATCATTTACGTAGACACCCCGTAGCCTGGTGCTGCCGTATCAGCCGTCCACCATCTTGGATGGGTCTCCATTCGCATTGCAGTGCATTTATTTCTACTGAGGAAGGTGTTACCCAACTAGAAAACACATTTTATTATGATTTTGAACAAAATCAGACATCTGGTGTGGCATGATAATTAAAATATAAAGGGATGAATTTTATATTTTACTAAAAAAACAAATTTGATTGTTCATTTTAATTTCTTTCACTCACACACGCACGCACACACAAACACACACGTGCGCGCGCACACACATTTTCTGAGACAACAAAAATGACACTCCTCCACCTCACCCTCTAGCTCCTCCCAAAGCCTTATACACTGCTCACAAAAATTACACTTTTTTTATTGGGCCTGGCATGAAATTAATTAAACCTGTCTGATAATTTTCTGGTTGATTAAGCAGCTGAGGGCATTGTTAATCACTTTCAGCTGTATTGGTGTTCATGGACTTAACGACAGGTGCACTAAAGTGGCAACAATTACAAAACCCTCAAAACAGGACTGGTTTAACATGTGGAGGTCATTTCAAGTTTCTCCCTCTTGATCTTTTTTGGCTGGTTTTCCACTCGTGCTAGTTTTGGCTTGAGTAATTATCTCTACTGGCAGCATGAGGCGATTCCTTAACCCTACAGAAGTTGCACAGGTTGTCCAACTTCTCCAGGATGGCACATCCACACGTGCTGCAGCAAGAAGGTTTAATGTGTCTCCCAGCACAATCTCCAGAACATGGAGGAGATTTCAGGAGACTGGCGGTTATTCTCGGAGAGCTGGACAGGGCCGTAGAAGGTCCACAACCCATCAGCAGGACCGATACCTGCTCCTTTGTGCAAGGCGGAACAGGCTGAGCACTGCTCGTGCCCTACAGAATGACCTCCAGAGGGCCACTGGTGTGAATGTCTCTACCCAAACAATCAGGAACAGACTTCATGAAGATGGCCTGAGGGCCCGACGTCCTGTAGTGGGCCCTGTGCTCACTGCCCAGCACCGTAGAGCTCCACTGGCATTTGCTCAAGAACACCAGAATTGGCAAGTCTGCCACTGGCGCCCTGTACGTTTTACAGACGAGAGCAGGTTCACCCTGAGCACCTGTGATAGATGTGAAAGAGTCTGGAGAAGACAAGGAGAACATTATGCTGCCTGCAACGTCGTTCAACATGACAGGTTTGGTGGTGGGTCAGGGATGGTCTGGGGAGGCATATCCATGGAGGGACGCACAGACCTCTACTGCCTAGGAAATGGTGCTCTGACTGCCATAAGGTATCCAGATGAAATCCTTGAACCCTTTGTCAGACCCTACGCTGATGCAGTAGGTCCTGGTTTTCTCCTAATGCACGACAATGCCCGGCCTCATGTGGCAAGAGTATGCAGGCAGTACCTGGAGATTGAAAGAATTGAAACAATTGAATGGCCTTCACGATCCCCTGACTTAAACCCAATAGAACATCTGTGGGACATTATGTTTCGGTCCATTAGGCGGCGCCAGGTTGCTCCTCAGACCAGTGGCGGTCCATCCTACAGGCGAACTAGGCAGCTGCCTAGGGCGCCATCCAGAAAGGGGCGCCAAACTGCGCTCACACCACCACTCACTCCCCAAAGAAAAAGCATCATAACAGCTGTCAATTTATATCTGTTTTCTGCAATATTTTAAAAAAAAAATACGCTAATTTACTGAACAAAGCCAGTTATATTCCCATCCAGCTGTCTTCAATCCCACTCTGAGCTCGGCTGCCTGTCCTGTTCTGCTCAGAACCTGCTAGCAGACACATGTGGGATGTACGGTCGGGTTCTGTGTGTGAACGGCTGACCCACTGCGAGGATGAGGGGCGCCGTTTTGAGGGGGAAATTAGAACAAGAGAAAGGTGCAAAGGACAAAGGTATGTACTTTTGTTTAGGTTTGTTTGTTTCATATTTTCCGATTAGCACAGTACTAGTTGACAGTAGCCAAAGCAGAGTCGTCATCTAAGTTAACGAAGGTGTGACGTCACGTTCTGTTGCGGTTCTGTCTCGCGGAAATTTCCAATAGTATAACGCTGCAGACCCGGAGACGCAGTTTCAGGCCGACACCACTTTCAGGCTTCTACCCTTTTCGAGACAGCGACCTCTAATGGACAGATGTTTAACTGCAACCACACCAGATTCAGGCCGACGCCACTTTCAAGCTTCGTTGTTTGTGGATAAAAAATTGGGCTAAGCAGAGGATGATGTTATAGCAGAGTTCCTTATCTATCTTTGAGTAGAATTCCAAAAACAATCATATCTTTAGTAATATGAACTGGGAAGGGTATTTTTGGTTTGAGCCACATCTCTAGTTTTTTCCAAAAATAATTGTTCTGACATTCATGAAAAAAATTGTCTATAGTTTCTATATGACTTTCACAGAAAGAGCAGTCATTGCTCTCATTATTATAACGAATTGTTAATATATTGATTATTGAACTACTGCTATGAAACTAGTCCAGGGTGCGGCGCTGTCTCAAAAACAGTAGAAGCCTGAAAGTGGCGTTGGCCTCAAACTGGCGTCTCCGGGTCTGCAGCGATACCCTTCTCAAACCTGGGCTAACATCAGAATTTAACCATAAGCCCTATCAAATAGAAAAGTTTTGAGCCTAGTCTTAAAAGTAGACAAGGTGCCTGCCTCACGGACTAAAGCTGGGAGCTGGTTCCACAGGAGAGGAGCCTGATAGCTAAAAGATCTGCCTCCCATCCTACTTTTAGATATTCTAGGAACCACCAGCAAACCTGCAGTCTGAGAGCCAAGTGCTCTGTTAGGAACATATGGAACAATCAGATCACTGATGTATGATGGAGCTTGATTATGAAGAGCTTTATATGTGAGAAGGAGGATCTTAAAATCTATTCTAAATTTAACAGGCAGCCAATGTAGTGAAGCTAAAACAGGAGAGATGTGGTCTCTCTTTTTAATTCTCATCAGAACTCTAGCTGCAGCATTTTGGACCAGCTGAAGACTTTTGACTACATTCTGTGGACCTCCTGATAGTAATGAATTACTGCAGAAATCCAGTCTTGTGGTAATAAATGCATGAACCTGTTTTTCAGCATCACTCCTGGAAAGGATGCTTCTAATCTTAGCAATATTCCGAAGGTGGAAAAAGGAAATCCTACAAACCTGTTTAACGTGGGATTTGAATGACATGTCCTGGTCAAAGATTACACCGAGGTTCTTTACTTTGTTCTCGGAGGCTAATTTAATACCGTTTAGATCAGGTGACTGACTAAGCAGTTTCCTTTTCTGAGGTTCTGGTCCAAAGATGATAACTTCAGTCTTGTCTGGATTTAACAGCAGAAAGTTTAGAGTCATCCAGATTTTTATCTCTTCAAGACAAGCCTGTAGTCTACCTAACTGATTAGGTTCATCAGGGTTTATGGATAAATATAACTGAGTATTATCAGCATAACAGTGGAAGTTTATTCCATGTTGTCTAATGATTTTACCAATTGGAAGCATATATATAGTGAAAAGAATTGGTCCAAGCACTGAACCCTGTGGTACTCCACAAGTAGCTCTAGAGCAGGGGTCGGCAACCCAAAATGTTCAAAGAGCCATATTGGACCAAAAAAACAAAAAAAAAATCTGTCTGGAGCCGCAAAAAATGAAAAGCCTTATATGAAGGCAACACAGGTTGTAAGTGTATATTAGCTATATTAGCCTATTATCAAAATGACTACAAATACTTAATGAGCATTCATGATTAAATGTTTATTTCCTGCAGCGCATCCTGGAGAGAACGACACCACGTGACTCTGCTGTACGATATTTGGTGCTTTAAGTTTTAACTTCCATTACAATATTAATCAGTGGGATTAATTTGATCATTTCTTCTTGAGCCCATCACAGCTCACATACCTGCATAACAGCGCTGTCTGTTTGATATCGATCACATCACACGACTCATCACAGGTAGTTGAGTACGCTGGAGCTGAATTAATGTCTTTGATTTGCTGATTGGTGACGTCGCCTGTCGTTTTAATGGTCCTTGTCTTTGTGGAGAGAGGAATGTCTTTAATTTTCTGGATTATCTCGGTTTTGTTTTTGAAGTCTGAAATAGGTGCTCTGATATTTTGATGAATGAATCCTTCATGAAATCACCATCCATGAACAGTTTTCCCTGCTTTTATCTCTCAGGTTGCAACAAAACTTGCAGCAGTAGTGGAGTTGGGAGATGTCATCCACTTCTTAAATCTACTTTTCTAACCTGACACACGGGAGGCAACATGCGGCAGCAGCAAAAGCCAGCGACGCCTCTGTTCCAGCAGGGTGAATAGTGAGTCTTCCATTGTTTTGATTGGCTGTCAGATTGGAGGGAATTTTGGGTTATTAAAGCAGCTCAGAGTTGAAACAGCACTAGATGTGAAGTCTCACAAGGTTTTGCTAGAGTTAAGTGAAGTCTTGTAAAGCTCTGGGACATCAGACACGGCAAATATTAACTTTTCCTCCATGTTTACCCGGAGATGTACTGAGAAGCATCCTGTCCCCTCATTGGTCAGTCAGTGAAACCGCCGCTGATTGGTCCTTGTCCGAGCGACAGCGGTGAAAAGTTGAAGTTTTTCCAGGTAATCCTTCCGCGTCGACAATGAAAGCAAATAATTGGGTCCATTCTTCCTTGAATCCTCTGTTCTCATCAGCTATCTTTCTCTTTTTCCCTTTGATATCCACAACCCTGACACACCCGCTGGTTTGTTTACATCCATCTGCCTGGCAACAGCGCCGCCATATATCTATGGGCGCCGCGCTGAAACGTGTCGCAGGCTATGACGCAAATTTTCGTTGACAGAAATGTTAAAATTTAATATTTATTATGCACATTTTTACAGCATTGGAAAACNGGTTAAAACATGTATCTGTACTTTCTACTCCACTACATTTTCTCAAATGTTTCAAAAGTAAAAGTACTTTCATTTGTGTTTTGTCCGACACCCCCCCACCCCGTCTGATGGAACTACACACTCCCTTGTCTGCACCGGACTGCAGCTCCACAGGTAATGGTTCTTCTACACACATTTAAATGTTCATTAAACACTTGAAGTACATTTGACGATGCATACTTTAATACTTTTACTTAAGTCAAACATTTCCACTGAAGTCATGTGTTTTACTCCTTTTTCTGCACTTTTACTTGAGTAAATAAATCAAGTAGTTCTTCCAGCACCACTGCTTTCCCTTGGCAGTGGAGCCTCTAGACCTTTATGTTCTCTTTAGCTGTTAGCCAAGCTCATTTATTGACTTGCCTCTTTAAAAAGGTGCTCATTCAAATAAATGCTGAAACTGACTTCTCTGAGTATTTGGAGCTTTTATGAAACTAAAACCAAATAAAAACCGTTTCTGAAATAAATGAGGATTGTTTTATTTTATGATCATGTGACAAAAGACAAAAGTTCAAGTCTGGCTGAATTAAAAATGTTGCTCTCAGAGCTTTCAAGGATTTTTATCCTTTTATCGTTTTTGAATTGAACTAAACTGGAAATGAATCAAATCCTGTTGCAGCAACAAAAGTTTGGTTCACAGCTGATTCTGGTTTCTCAGTCACTTGGTTTCCTCTGGAGCCGGAAGATCTGTTTAACGTTTGTTTGCTAAACGTCTGCAAGACTTCAGGACTCTTGAGGCTTCATGGAGGCAAAAATAAAAGCTGAACCCGGCTCTTTAAAGCTGAACTCAAACATCTCCAGACACAGAGTTTGGGACAGGGCCGGATTTAGCCAGCCCTGCAAAGGGGTGCAGGTAGAATATCAGGGGGGCGGGTCTGGATCTGCTAAGAATTTTTCGGGTGTCACATCCCCCCAAATCCCTAAAATGCATAGAAAACTATGATATCATCATTACAGTTCTTCTATCCATATATCTATATTTTACTTTGATCCATTCCTGACACTACCCTCTGCATCTACCCTGTATCTCTGTCTGTCTATTTTTTTATTTATCCTATTTGTCTATCCTTTAATTTTTTCTAGTTAATTTCTTTATTTATAACTGTTTTTATTTCTTTTTTGTGAAATTTTGTTGTTTTTATTTCTTTATGGCTTTACAGCATCACTCGTCTGCTGTGACTGACAGATTCTCCACATTGCATCTGTCCCTAGTTCCATCACTTTGAATGCAAAACCCAGCATAATCTGCTTTGTCATGATTATCTTTGATCTTTTCTAAGACCCTTTTTGCCAGTGTTTCAATCATTTCCTTTGTATGTTGTGAGAGGCGTATTTAGCATTTGCTGGGATGTGTTTGTTGATTTCATTAAATTTGGGGTCTTTTGCCAGTGTGTAGTCAACCATTTTTAGGAACAGTCTAACGTCAGTGTCACATGTTAGACATAACCCCAATATGTTCAAATGTTCAGGGAAATAGTTCAGAGTCACAAATCACTCTGGGTGTTTTTCTGTTCTTCAGATTCTTCCTGAGAATGTTCTAAACACATTTTCTTGTTATTAATATTTCATAGGACACGAAAGACCTTCCCACTCGTCGGATTATTAAGGTTCATCCTGGACCCGACACCATCACCATCAGCACCATCCATTCTCCAAAAGGTCATGTCTCAGATGTAGGAGTCCACTTTCTTGATGCAGGAAGACGAGGAGAAGGAAGATGAAACTGAGGTTAAGAAAAGGCAGAGGATGAAGCACGTGTTGAGCTTTCAGAAGATTCAGCTAAACGCAGCTGGAAAGAAAATCCTAACAAATAAGCTAGAGGAGTTTCAAGATCTGGCCCTCATCTCAGAAACGGTGGGAGAAGCTGTCAAAAGCTCTTGTAGAAGGTTCCTGAAGTGGCTGGATGGTGTCATCTACGACCGCTGTCAGAAAGACAGAACTGTGAACATTAAGTTCCGGTTTCCGCCCGGACCATTTTAGATGCAACACACCGATCTAGTTGGTCTATTATATTGTGCGTTCCTGATAGAAAACCACACACACTCACTCATCCACAGATATAGGCAACACTACCTCCTTCATCATCACCACTCATAAACCCAGTATTATTGTGATGGATGAAAATTTGTCATTTAAAGAAGATTAAAGTTGGATAAAGAAACCTCCAGTATCCGTTTCTCTGACCGGAAACACTCGTCCATGTTAAAACTTCAACCAGCATTAACAAGTTAATGTATGAAGATAATCTACATTAAATTTGGTCCTTCGAGCCCGGATTGAAGTGCCACAAGGACAACATGGACGAAGCAGTAGCAGACACTAATGAGCAACAGGACAGACCCCACAGAGTGAGCCGTCCCCCCATGTATCTGGAGGAATATGTTGTTGGATACCACCCCCTAAGGTTCCTGCTCCAGCTTCACCTCATGCTGAAAGCAAACACAGAAGCAACTCGAGAAGGACCTCCAGTGCAGTATCCAGCCGCAGTTCAAGATCTGGGAGACATTCCGTTCTCTCCACTGGGTTCTATCCATCTCAAGCTCTCTCTCCCGTCCAAACTGCAACACTGGAGGAGAACATTAAGCGTCGCCAACTCGAATGTGTTCGCCAAGAAATTGAAGAGGATTTACAGGCTGATTTAGAAACCTGGCAGTTGCAGGCTAAAGTGAGAGCAGCACAACAAGCTCAAGAGGAGGCACTCCAAGCAAAGGAAGCTCTGACTAAGCGCCTAGAGAGGAGCCGACGCCTAAAGCAGGCAGAGTCTGATCTAGAACTGGCTAAACTTATTAAAACCATGCTTACAACCGATGGTAATACCATTTCTCCAGAAACCCCATTGTCATCAGTGAGTTTTAAGCAGCCATCAGTTCAAATGCCAGCAACTGCTTATACTGTGACCAGCAACCCAGCTGCACAGCCCACAGTTCAAGGAGAACCTATATCTGAGCATGCTCCAGCACCACCAACCAGGGAGATAAGCACACAGCCAGCCACTGCCCCTCCTGTGACTCATAACCCAGTCCTGCCTTTGTCATCCCCTCAGAACCTGGTGTCACCATCAACACCACTCCCTGTTGCTCAAACTACCACACAGGATCCCAACATGATCCCAACTGTTCACAACATGATCAGCACAGGATTGCAGTCACAGCCTCTGTTTTCCCCCTCACAAACATTACTGCCACCAGTAACAACTCAGTCAGATCCCATGTTGGCACAGGCCATTCCCAGTACCAGACAGTTTTTTCCAGCAGCAGTTGCCTATCCTGGTTTACTACCACAACCCGGAACTGAGCTGTTAATTGCCTCAGCTTATGGCATCCCACAGCCCACACTGCCAGTGTTTGAGAGTGGAGGTGAAAGCGACTTTGCGCTACTGAAAATGGCTTTGGACAACTTACTTAATAGCCATATACATCTGAGTGAGCAGTACAAATATCAAGTCCTACTCAGTCAAATAAAACTCTCCAATGCTCTCCAGCTAGCCAAGGCTTACATGCACCACTCACACCCATACAGTGCTGCCTTGCATGCGCTTCAAGAGAAATATGGTCAGCCCAGACAGCTCGTTCAGTCAGAACTGGGTGCCATTCTCAACACCCCACCTCTGAAAATGGGTGATGCACATGCCTTTGACACATTTGCCTTATCCATCCAATCCTTGGTTGGGATGCTACAGACCCTTGAAGGACAAAATGGCTGTGAACTCAGGTGTGGATCCCACGTTGACCGACCGAGCAGGGGTGGGCATACTTCTTGCCCCCCATCTTGGTGCCTGTACGTTGGGGTTTACCCCAGTGAGCGAGAGGGTAGCCTCCCTCCGTCTTCGGGTGGGGGGACGGGTCCTGACTGTGGTTTGTGCTTATGCACCAAACTGCAGCTCAGACTACCCACCCTTTTTGGAGTCCCTGGAGGGGGTGCTGGAAAGCGCTCCTTCGGGTGACTCCCTCGTTCTGCTGGGGGACTTCAATGCTCACGTGGGCAACGACAGTGAGACCTGGAGAGGTGTGGTTGGGAGGAACGGCCCCCCTGATCTGAACCCGAGTGGTGTTTTGTTATTGGACTTCTGTGCTCGTCATGGATTGTCCATAACAAACACCATGTTCAAGCATAAAGGTGTCCATATGTGCTCTTGGCACCAGGACACCTTAGGCCGCAGGTCGATGATCGATTTTGTTGTCGTTTCATCTGATCTGCGGCCACATGTCTTGGACACTCGGGTAAAGAGAGGGGCGGAGCTATCAACTGACCACTACCTGGTGGTGAGTTGGCTTCGATGGTGGGGGAGGATGCCGGTCAGACCTGGCAGACCCAAACGTGTTGTGAGGGTCTGCTGGGAACGTCTGGCAGAGTCTCCCGTCAGAAGGAGCTTGATTTCCCACCTCCGACAGAACTTCGAACACGTCCCGGGGGAGGCGGGGGACATTGAGTCCGAATGGACCATGTTCCGTGACTCCATTGTCGAGGCGGCTGACCGTAGCTGTGGCCGCAAGGTGGCCGGTGCCTGTCGTGGCGGCAATCCCCGAACCCGCTGGTGGACACCGGCGGTTAGGGATGCTGTCAAGCTGAAGAAAGAGTCCTATCAGGTCTTTTTGGCCTGTGGGACTCCGGAGGCAGCTGATAGGTACCGGCAGTCCAAGCAGAATGCGGCTCGAGTGGTTGCAGAGGCAAAAACCCGGGCATGGGAGGAGTTCGGTGAGACCATGGAACAAGACTTCCGTACGGCTTCGAGGAGATTCTGGTCCACCATCCGGCGTCTCAGGAGGGGAAAGCAGTGCACTACCAACACTGTTTACAGTGGGGAGGGTGTGCTGCTGACCTCGACTCGGGACGTTGTGAATCGGTGGGCCGAGTACTTCGAAGACCTCCTCAATCCCACCGGCACGTCTTCCAGGATGGAAGCAGAGTCTGGGGATTTTGGGTTGGGCTCTCCAATCTCTGGAGCTGAGGTCACTGAGGTAGTCAAAAAACTCCTCGGTGGCAAGGCTCCGGGGGTGGATGAGATCCGCCCAGATTTCCTTAAGGCTCTGGATGTTGTGGGGCTGTGTTGGTTGACGCGGCTCTGCAATATCGCGTGGACATCGGGGGCAGTTCCACTGGATTGGCAGACCGGGGTGGTGGTCCCCCTATTTAAAAAGGGGGACCGCAGGGTGTGTTCCAACTACAGGGGGATCACACTCCTGAGCCTCCCTGGTAAGGTCTATTCAGGGGTTCTGGAGAGGAGGGTCCGTCGGATAGTCGAACCTCGGATTCAGGAGGAGCAATGTGGTTTTCGTCCTGGCCGTGGAACACTGGACCAGCTCTATACCCTTGGGGGGGTCCTGGAGGGTGCGTGGGAGTTCGCCCAACCAATCTACATGTGTTTTGTGGATTTGGAGAAGGCGTTCGACCGCGTCCCTCGGGGGGCCCTGTGGGGGGTACTCTGGGAGTATGGGGTACCAGGCCCCTTGATACGGGCTGTTAGGTCCCTGTACGACCAGTGTCAGAGCTTGGTTCGCATTGCCGGCAGTAAGTCGGGCTCGTTTCCGGTGAGAGTTGGACTCCGCCAAGGCTGCCCTTTGTCACCGATTCTGTTCATAACTTTTATGGACAGAATTTCTAGGTGCAGCCAAGGTGGTGAGGGGATTCGTTTTGGTGGCCTAAGGATCAGGTCTCTGCTTTTTGCAGATGAAGTGGTCCTGTTGGCTTCGTCAGAACGTGATCTCCGGTTTTCGCTGGAGCAGTTCGCAGCCGGGTGTGAAGAAGCTGGGATGAGAATCAGCTCCTCTAAATCCGAGACCATGGTCTTGAGTCGGAAAAGGGTAGAATGCCTTCTCCAGGTCAGGGACGAGGTCCTGCCCCAAGTGGAGGAGTTTAAGTATCTCGGGGTCTTGTTCACGAGTGAGGGAAGGGTGGAGTGTGATATCGACAGGCGGATTGGTGCTGCGTCTGCAGTGATGCGGGCGTTGTGCCGGTCTGTTGTGGTGAAGAGGGAGCTGAGTCGAAAGGCGAAGCTCTCAATTTACCGGGCGATCTACGTTCCTACCCTCACCTATGGTCACGAGCTTTGGGTAGTGACCGAAAGAACGAGATCGCGGATACAAGCGGCCGAAATGAGTTTTCTTCGCAGGGTGGCTGGGCTCTCCCTTAGAGATAGGGTGAGGAGCTCGGTCATCCGGGAGGGGCTCGGAGTAGACCCGCTGCTCCTCCACATCGAGAGGAGCCAGTTGAGGTGGCTCGGGCATCTGATTAGGATGCCTCCTGGACGCCTCCCTGGTGAGGTTTTCCGGGCACGTCCAACCGGGAGGAGACCCAAAGGAAGACCCAGGACACGCTGGAGAGATTATGTCTCTCGGCTGGCCTGGGAACGCCTTGGGATTCCCCCGGAGGAGCTGGCCCAAGTGGCTGGGGAGAGGGAGGTCTGGGCTTCCCTCCTTAGGCTGCTGCCCCCGCGACCCGACTCCAGATAAGCGGGAGAAAATGGATGGATGGATGGATGGAAAGATCAGTGCCTGTTCTTCTTACTTCAGAGAATGACACAAAGGCTAAGCCAGCTCCTACAAAACACCCCCCTAAAGTAAAGCCATATTGTCCCCATTGTGGGGACTAGCTCAGCCCCCACCAAGGTTTATCTCGACCGCCCAAATCGCTCCCAGCGAGTTATGCTGAAGGTGGTCAATCAATGGAGGCTCATGCAATCCTAGATGATGGATCAGAAAGAACAATTGTCCTTTCACCTGTCATACAGCTCCTCAAGATTTCAGGGACTCATGAGGTTCTCCCACTGCAAACAGTCCATCAGGATGTCAAGCAGCTGGAGGGATTATCTGTCACCTTGGAGGTGTCATCACTATCCAAACCTGCTGAGAAATATAAGATTTCTAATGCTTTCTCTGCCCACAGACTAAGCCTTGCAGAGCATAGCTATCCTGTAGCTGCACTTCAGCAGACCTACCACCACCTGAGAGGCCTACCACTTCCGTTAGTCGAACGAGTGCAACCACTACTCCTCATTGGTTCTGACATGCCCCATTTAATCACTCCTGTCCAGCCCATCTGCCAAGGACCTGCAGGAGGACCGGTTGCCATATGCACCAGACTTGGCTGGTCCCTTCAAGGCCCAATGACCCCCATGCAGACTGCACGTGGAGAGCAGCAGTGCTTGCATATCACCACAGCGTCACCTAATGTGGAGCTGCTTCAGCATGTACAACACCTGTGGCAGATTGACACATTACCATATTGTGAGAAAGCAGTGACCAGATCAAAACTGGACCAACAGGCTTACACTCTACTGCAAACTGCCACAAGAAGAGTCAACACCGATGGCGTACAGCGGTATGCAACACCGCTCCTCCGGCGTTCTCCAACTCTAACTCTTCAAGCACCAAAGGAAGCTGTGTTGCCCAACCTCCGCAACACAGAACGCAAGCTTGCACGTGATCCCACAAGAGCTGAGAAATACTGCACCGAAATTCACAAGTTAGAAATTGCTGGCTGCGTGGCAAGGATTTCCCCTGAAGAAGCCAGTAAAACCGCTGAGGCCTGGTACATCCCACACCACATGGTGCATTACAATGGGAAGGATAGAATTGTGTTCAATTGCTCCTTCCAGTACCAAGGCCAGTCCCTTAATGAGCAGCTGCTACCAGGCCCTACTCTTGGCCCATCTCTGCTAGGTGTCCTTCTGAGGTTTCGCCAACATGCTATTGCAATCAGTGGTGACATTCGTAGTATGTTTCACCAGGTGTAACTGCTGCCAGATGATCGACCAATCCTTCGTTTCATTTGGAGAAACACGGAGAGGGAGAAAGAACCAACTATCTACGAATGGCAAGTTCTGCCATTCGGAACAGCCTGCAGCCCATGCTGTGCTATTTACGCCCTTCAGCATCATGCACAGAACCATGAAACTGACATGCCAGGCATGGCTGAAATTGTGACTCAGGCCTTCTACGTTGACAACTGTCTTTACAGCACATCCGATCCTGCTGATGCAAAGGCTGTAATCAATAATTTAAGGCAACTGTTGGCAGAAGGAGGCTTTGAAATTAGGCAGTGGGCAAGCAACTTCCCCTCAGTAGTAGAGCACCTCCCTGCATGTGCCAGATCGACCAGCAGTGAATTGTGGCTCTCACGGAACAGTACCGACCTCCAAGAGCCTACACTTGGCATGCAATGGAACTGCATCCCAGACATGCTGGGGTACAAGCACCGCACCTCTGAACCTCTAAGGCCTACATTGAGGAACCTGTATAAGATCCTAGCTAGCCAATATGACCCATTAGGGTACATCGTACCATTTACTACCAGAGTTAAAGTCCTTATACAGGATCTCTGGAAGCAAGAGTTAGCATGGGATGAATTAATAGGACCACAACACCTACAAGACCAGTGGACTGCCTGGGAAGCAGAGCTCCCAAACCTCCAGCAGGTGCAGCTTCCTAGAACCTTTACACCAGCTAGTGCAGATACACCAGCATCGATCAGGGAGCTCCATGTTTTTTGTGACGCATCAGAGCGAGCATACGGGTCTGTTGCTTATCTACGGACTACAACTGATACGGGAGAAGTTCATGTGGCCTTCGTTCTAGCCAGATCCCGTGTGGCACCAAAGAAATGCCTCTCAATGCCCCGTCTGGAACTGAGTGCTGCACTAACTGGTGCACAGCTGGTCAAGTTACTCCTGAACGAACTGACTCTTCCAATTAGCCAAGTTATCTGCTGGTCAGATTCAACCACTGTATTGTACTGGTTGAAATCAGAATCCTGTCACTACAAAGTTTTTGTTGGGACACGTGTGGCAGAGATTCAAAACTGGACAGAGGGAGCCTCTTGGAGATACGTTGACTCGGCCCAGAACCCGGCAGTCCACATTACCAGAGGTCTAACACTCTCTGCTTTGGTTCACCCAAACCAATGGACAGTGGGACCTAATTTCCTGATGAAAAGCCCAGACCACTGGCCCGCCATGCCAAACGCTAAGGCCGAGCCTGATCATGGTGAACTAAAGAAAGGGGTCTTCGTTGGGATGGCCTCTGTAACTCCCAATCCACAATTACCTGACCCAAGGCAGTTTCACACATGGAGTAAGCTCATTCAAGCCACTGCAAAGTCCCTACACGGGGCGGCTAACCCTGACACTGGGCCGGACGCCTCCGCCTATATTGCTGCAGAGAGGATTAATTTGGCTCAGGCTCAACAAGACTCATTCCCAGAAGAAGTCAAGGCTCTTAAAGCTAAACGACCCCTTCCATCAGTTAGCCGCCTAAGTTCCCTGGCACCTGAGTATGAAGAAGTCACAGGTCTCCTCAGGGTTGGAGGGCGGCTTTGGCGAGCCGCAGACCTAGAAAATGAGACACTTCACCCCATTGTACTTGATCCAGGACATCCCATTACAAAACTGCTCATTAAGGACTATGATGAGAAACTACACCATCCAGGTGCTGAGCGTGTTCTAGCTGAGTTACACCGCCAGTATTGGATCCTCAGCGGTCGTGAGGCAATTCGCAAGCATCAGCATTCATGTAAGGAATGCCAGTTCTGGCGTGCCAAGCCTCAATGTCCACAGATGGCTGATCTTCCACCTTCCAGGTTGCGTTTATACAAGCCTCCATTCTACTCCACAGGAGTTGACTGTTTTGGACCATTCTCAGTCAAGGTGGGGCGCCGTCAAGAAAAGAGATGGGGTATTCTTTATAAATGCATGACCACAAGATGTATGCACCTGGACCTGTTAGAAAATCTGGATGCAGATGCCTTCTTGCTCTCCGTACATCGTCTGGTGGCACGAAGAGGCAAACCATTTGAGCTTCTCTGTGACAATGGAACAAACTTCACAGGAGGATGCCGTGAACTAGCAGATGCCTTCAAATCCATGGCCACCAATTTGCAGGAACAACTGGCAGAGCAGAGGATTAAGTTTAAATTCAATCCACCTGCTGCTCCACATTTTGGAGGCACTTGGGAGCGAGAGGTGAAGTCTGTGAAAACAGCCCTTCGAGTTGTTTTACGTGAGCAGTCAGTTCCTGAATCAGTTCTGCGGACTCTCCTCATCGAAGTTGAGGGCATCATGAATGCCAAACCTTTGGGCTATGTATCGTCAGATGTGGCAGACTTGGATCCCATAACGCCAAATATGCTACTCATGGGTCGCCGCGATTCATCATTACCCCAGGCTTTGTATGATAATGAGGATCTGCTAGGAAAACGACGCTGGAGACATAGTCAGGTGTTGGCTGATAACTTTTGGGCTTCCTTCATCCGCCACTACCTCCCAAGTCTACACCATCGTCAGAAGTGGAGATCTGATGGAAAGGAACCCACTCTTGGCCAGGTGGTCCTCATTGTGGACCAACGGCTTCCACGGGCCCTTTGACCTGTTGGTACAGTAGCTGAGACCTTCAGAGGAGCAGATGGTCGAGTACGTTCAGCTAAAGTGAAGGTGAAGGACAAGCTCTACACACGTCCAGTACTCAGATTAGTCCAGCTCCCCCAACTCAGTGAAGAGACTTCGTAATACTGCAGCAGTCTTTCTTTGATGGACAATTATTCTGTCAAATAAAAAACAAGTTAATGTATGAAGATAATCTACAACCGCTACAGTCAAAAGAGCAGCAAAGCCTACATGAGAGAGAAGGAGCAGCGTGACCAGCTTCACCTACGTAAGAATCCAGAAAACACCTCTTCATCACCACAGAACATGCTGATCTTCTCTCCTGCTCTTGTCTTTACTCCTACAGCAAACTTTTACATCTTCTATCAGGAGACCCGAGGTCAGAGAGAGGCAGAAGCGACAGATGTCAGCCGTGACAAACAGAGGCAGAACATCAAGAATGCGCTGGACGCCTACTGGGAGAAAAGGCGTGAAGCAAAGGAGGCTCTGACAGCAAGAGGAGCGCTATGAGAGATGGACGGCCAAACACAACATCAGCATCCCTGACTCCCCACTGGGAGGCCCAGAGAGGAGGATGAGCCTGTGGGAGAAAACATCCTTAAGGTGAGTCATCATGAGGCGCGTTTAGAGCAGCGTTACAGATCTGCTCTGAAGTCTGATCATTAACTTCTAAAATGTTTCTGTTTTCCAGATTAAAAGAGCTCCTCTTCCACTGATGGAGCTCACTCCACCAGCAGCGCTGCTTCCTCTCCACACAACCTTTGATTTTCTCTTTGTCAAAACAAAGTTGATCCGTTCAGAAAGGTTTCACTGTGGCCTTCCCTGTTGGTTTTATGGCACCACTTTTGTTTCACTTAAGTTTAGATGTGTGCATTTCTGAAATGAACGTGAGTTCCTTTCAACTGTTTTTGATGAAAATTCCCTCTGTGGAAGAAATCTAATAAAATAATAACTTTTGTTTGAACATCTCTGATGAGTTTTAATCACACTAATGGAAATCATTTTTCAGACATCATTTATTTTACACAACACCTGGTAGCTGACCCGGCTCTTTTTCACTAGAACACAGTAACGTGTTTCTGACACTGCAGGGTGTGTGACTGTGGTGTGAAGAACCAGAAAGGTTCAGATCAAATAAGGCGTTTCACAAGAAACTATTTAAAAAAGAGAAAGAAAACCATGAAAAAGCTTCAGTTTTCTCTTGGCTACCTTCTGTCTGTCTGAGCCAAATATTTTAGCTTGTGACTCGTTAGTTCAGACTGCTGTTTCTGGTGCTTTCATGCATCGGTTCCCTGCGAGTCACCTGCTGTAGCTGCTGAATGGATGAATGACCGTCTGAGCAGATGTGAGCAGGAGTTAAAGGGTTCCACTGCAGAAGCAGATCAGGGACTAAATGGAGCTGAAGGAGCTGCTGGACTCCTTTTCAGTCCCAAAGGAGAGCTACATGTTCAACCTGAGCCTTCGACTGGAGCAGGTCCCCATCCTGTGGAAGACCTCCTGTGTGGTTCCAGTCCCCAAAGCATCACATCCCAGGGAACCAGACCACTACAGACCTGTCGCCTTGACCTCCCACCTGATGAAGACTATGGAGAGACTCATCCTCACCCATCTACGTTCAGTGGTGACCCCAGAAATAGACCCACTTCAATTTGCATATAAACCAAACATGGGGGTGGAGGACGCCCTCATCTACCTGCAGCACCGGGCTCTGAATCACCTCCAGATGCAAAAAAGCACTGTGAGGATCATGTTCTTCGACTTCTCCAGTGCCTTCAACACCATCCAGCCGTGTCTACTGCAGCAGAAGATGAGGGGTGCAGGAGTGGATGAACATCTGACCTCATGGATCATCAACTACCTCACCAACAGGCCACAGTACGTGAGGCTGCACAACTGTACGTCTGAGGTGGTTGTGTGCAGCACCGGAGCTCCACAGGGT
>SSNS01000277.1:293978-407102 GCA_006937985.1 Aphyosemion australe | reverse complement strand
CCACTGCACTCCACTGTGGAGATCATGGACAGCTCCTCCAGAGGTAGACTGAGACATCCCAGATGTAAAACTGAGCGCTATCGTAGATCTTTCATCCCCTCTGCTGTAAGAGTGTATAACTCCTCAGTTTAAGCTGTACTGGTATCATCCTGGTACACAATAACACCAATGCAATATTCAGTATGTGTTCTATACTTGTGCAATACCAGATTCACATTGGTGTCTGTGTCTCTTACAGTATGCTGCATAGTGTTGGTACCAAGTTTGTTTTTATCTTTTATTTGTGGTTTTTTAGTGATCTAAGATTACAATAGTAGATTACTGCCTATGTGTAAATACATGTATCCTTGTTTTTATCTTCTTCTAATTACCCTTTGAGTGATGGTGCTGCTGTGACAAGTGAATTTCCCCACTGAGGGATCAATAAAGTCTATTCTATTCTATGCTTTATCCATGTTTAATAGGTATAGGCCTATATTTAAATATATAAGCTCATTCATTTATGATCATTTATATATATCCACATTTAATTCAACTGAGTCAGAAAACACAACCCTTTCAGTCATGAGCAGCATATTTAACATATCAGAACATTCATTTTTACAAGAACTGTGTTTTCAAAATTTCTTTACAAGAAAATACTGAGAATTGTTTGACAACAATAAGATAGAAACCTGTAATAAAATTATTTGTTTTTCTTTATTGATTATGATTGGTTTCTTACAGATGTTCCATTTTCTCACTTTCTACAACCATTAGAAAAATCTGCCAAGATATTGCTAACCAGGTGTAGTGCCACCAAACAGCCACAAGAGGGCGACATTTATCCAACAGAAGGCTGACGTTCACCTGTATCACTGTGGTTAAAACAACTGACTTTACCTGCCTAATTCACTGGAGGAAAACCTGAACTTTTTTTTATTAAAAACAATATTTTAGAACAATTTCCTCATCAAAAAACGCAAAGGATATTAAAACTAAATTACTGAACCTTATTATATGATTCTCACTCTCGCACAACCCATATTTTATTTTATTATTATTATTATTATTATGTTCTGTAGGTAGTACTTTGTCATATGTGGTCTTTTCTTCTTAAGCTTTCAATGTATGTCTTGTGTAATTAACTTTGTTTAATTGTACTTGTTATTGTGAAAAATTAAATAAAAAAATGACTATCTGCCTAATTTGGTGTTCTAGAAAAATATAATCTAAGTTTACCTGATCAGATTTAGTCAAAACCAGTTTTCTTTATTTATCCTGGATTCAGCGTCACAGAGGCGAGACTGCACTTACCTATCTAACGTAAAAGCCCTTGTTGCCATGGTGATCTGTTGCATGCTCATTGACAGTACATATACAGGGCATGCTACGTAATTAACGTTTAGGACTGCAATATACTTGCTTTTTAACGTCGCGTTGGCGCAGGCAGCGTTTGTTGCCATATGTTTACATACTTGCTGCTGCACAGCACTGCATGTAGTACTGGAGTGCTCCACTAGGGGGCACACCACAGTACTCAGACCAGCTATAGAGAGCCGAGTTTGTGGGTCAACCAAAACAAACATGGCGTCAATAGAAGAAGTCAGTTATTTTGAGGTCACGGCAGAAAAAAAGACAACAGCGGTATCGTACACAGTATGAAAGACCTCTAAACCATAGACAGAGTCACCATGGTGAGCGTGTCTTGTTTGTTTTGTCAACTCTGCTTACTGGTTCCTCGTACATTAGGTAATACCGTATATTACCCTCTGTTCCGTTGCTGCATGTGCACGAAGTTCATCTATTTTATTTTTATCTGCGTAGGACTGATATTTCAGTCTTTTAGTGTTTAAAAGTATTTCATTAGAACTCGCAGACGCAGCAACAAAGTTCCGTTTATCTTGTCTGAACCGGACCGGACCGGTCTGGGAGACTGAAACCCGACACAAAATTGCGCATGCGCGGTAGCACTAGTAGACGTCATGGACACGTGGTTGGAAACGTGAGTGGGCGGGGCGTATGGCCTAATGGAATGCGTGGTGGTGCCACCCAAGCTACATGTTCCAGGAATCTGACAGAGGTCTTTCATTACCAGACGTGCGGTGAAGCGGTGTTGGACGGATTGCTGCTCGCAGAAAACTCTTTGGTTTTGTGTTACCAGCATCCTTTGACAGCTCACTTCAGCGGAATCTGGTGAATTTGGTGAGTATCGCAGCATCTTTATTCACCACTTCAGATCCATGGCTAGCAACGTTGGTTTTGCCCTCTCAGCCAGCTCAGAGCAGCTGTGTGGGAAAAGAAAGCGTTTGAGTGACGGAGGTCATGAAAACGCTGATTTTCCCAGCACTGCTTGTAAGAAGCAACGGCTGTCTGAGGACACCTCCCAGCCAAAACGTCCCACCATGATTCGACTCAAGGGTCGACGAAATGGGACCGTTTTGCGACCCAAGCATGCCTCCAAGCCTCCCAGCACTGCATCTGAGCAACCTCCCACCCCAGTAATCTGGATTATAGGCTCCAGTTACATTCGTCGGGGTGAAGAGGCGGCTCAACAGCAGTTTGGGGCAAACTTTGGACTAAACGCTAAGGTCCAATGGTTTGGTAAAGGCGGCATGCGCTGGGCTGGTGTCCTCCCGTGGTTCCTCTCTGAGGTATCCACACACGGTCCCCCAGATGTGTTGGTTGTCCACGCTGGAGGAAACGATTTGGGTCTCGTTTCCCCGGTGGAATTGGCTTCTCAAATCCAAAGGGATTTGTCTCAACTGCATGAGAAATTCCCGCAAATGAGAATTGCCTTTTCCACCATTAATGAACGGCAGGCGTGGCGATATGGACAGCCAGGGAGAATTAACAACGACAGAAAACGTGTTAATTCTCATCTGAGGAGGACCGTTGGGAGCTTTGGGGGTCTGCTCATCGAGCATCCTCAGCTGAGGTTCTTTAAGAACGCTCTTTTTCTGCCAGACAGAGTGCATTTCAGCTCCACTGGAAACAGGCTGTTTCTGGGTTGCATTCACTCTGTTCTGGAGAAGATCCTGGCTGAAAGACCCCCAAACTGAAGCTATCGCTCCCTAAAAAACAGCCAACAGAGAAGGGCCATACCCTCTGCTGTCCTGGCGGGGAATTGCTTTTCAGCACTCCCCAGGTGACGGAGAAGTTCGAGAGCGTGTCTCTGCCTCGGGGAGCTGACGGAGAGGTATTAATTAGGCTTAGAGCCTCTCGGAAGGGCTCGCAGAGGGTGACGACGACACGCCCCCACGGAAAAAGTCAGAAAACATGAAAGTTTATTCATCCTTGACTAAGGAAGCAAAAAGATACAGAGCAAACGTTTAACTACACCAGAAACAGGCTGTTTCTGGGTAGCGTTCGCTCTGTTCTGGAGAAGATCCTGGCTGAAAGACCCCAAAACTGAAGCTCTCGCCCCCTAAAAAGAAAACAGCCAACAGAAAAGGGCAAAAGACACAAACTTCAGATCCAGAACAGTCTTGGCGTCGGATTAAGCCTCCAGAAGAACCAACAACTGTCTTTTTAAAGACAAAACAAAGTAAAAACCTTAAAAAAGCCAAACTCAGGTGTTCTCACACCTGGGGGCTGTGCCAGAAAGCGAATTTAGAACATCGAGGCTTTTTGGTGAATTCAAAATGTTTCTGAAGTTTATTCCAGCTGCCTTCAGACAAACTGAACCTTAACTGTGACAATCTGATTCAGACAGGCTTTTACCAAACTTACACTGCAAAAAGAAAACAGCCAACAGAAAAAGGCCAAAGACATAAACGTCAGCTTAAAGCCTAATTTATACTTCTCCGTCTGCGTCGGTACGGAGGCAAGCAGCGCCTTTTGGTGTCGGCGCAAGGGCTCTCGGACGGGCTCGCGGAGGGTGACGACGACACGCCTCCTATGTGTCGTTTTCATGTTTGTGCATACATACATTTCTATGATTTTATATGTGCCATTTTAATTGGTTTTTATCACTTGCTGCATTATTTTTTACTCTGCTGTTACTTTTACCTTGTTCTCTTAGTCTGTTAGTTTTTAGTAGGAGTTTTTATCCGTGGTTTTGTGCTATGTTTTTGTGTATTACCTGATTTCCATGCTTTCATTATGTTTCGTTAATATGTTCGAGCATTTGGCTCTGTTTTGTACAGCACTTTGGTTTAAAAAAAAAAAAAAAAAAAAAAAAAAAAAAAAAAACGGCACTGGTAATGGTACTCTCAGCAATGAGATGGGGATCGTTACCCTGCAGTGCCAGTCTGTTCCTGCTCTGGAGCGTCACAGAGGGCCAGCCACCCCACACGCCCTGAGGGATCCCACAGGGATACGGTCAGTCATCTCCACAACCACTAAACAGTCATGGACTTGTGGGAAAAAATGAAGCAACAATTATTCACTTCCAGTTAAAAAGGGAAAAAAGCAATAAAAACTGTCAAAAACATGGTTAACTTTTTATTTCAACATCCCCAAGATTTGATTTCATTTTTTCTTTACTCGTTTTTCTTTTCAGTTGAGTTTAGTACAGTTTGGTAGGAAGACCAAACTCTGCTCCACTTTGTGTTTTTGGTCTCGTAGCTGAGTGATGGTAGGATCACCAGATCTCTGGTCTGTCACGTGAAGAAGGAGCTGAGATTGGGACCAAGGATGACATCCTGGATGAGAGCTGCTGAAGTGAGCTTCCTGTGGGCGGCTGGCTCCGCTTTGGAAATCAAATCAAATGTATTCTGTCCAGTAATGTTTTTACCTACATTTGTGTTGACCACAGCTTCTTTTGCTCATGCTTGGACTTTTGAAACTCATTTTTCACTCCTCTGAGCAAAACCTCCCTGAATCAGTTACAGGTGGGTCAGAATGTCTGTGCTGCACACACCACATCACTCTGCTCCTCTTTCACTTTCAGTGGCTGCTAGTTAAATGCAGAGTTCCATATAGAACTCTGTTTTCTAACTTGTTTCTGTTTCTTATTTTCTTACATTTTCTGTTTTAACTCACTATTATGATCATCTAACAGTTAAATCTCCTGTCTGGTTCTCAGGTGGCGCGCACCTGTAATCCAAGCTACTGGGAGGCTGAGGCTGGAGGATGGTTTGAGCTCAGGAGGTCTGGGCTGCTGTGGACTATCCTCAGGTGAGTCTATCGTGTCGGTAAATACTTATGATTAAAATAGTGACTTGTGTGAAAAATGTGGTACCATGACATCCAATGAATTTCCTCTGGTTTTCTCATTATATTTATGGACCTAGAGCCACCAGAGGAGACGTTACAAGAACATGCTGCTCCTCCTGCCACTAACTACGGCACCTGGTTGTTCAGGTGAGTGACTTCTGCTCATTTTGACAGCAACATTGATTCCACATTTGCTATGTGCCTGATTAATTTCAAGATTTTTATCAATGACTCATTTATTCATGGAATAATGCATTCTTTAAAAATATATCAGGTTACAATTTGTGTTGCAGTCACACAGTAGCTATTTACATGTGTTATAGTTATTCTATATTTTGTGTACATGTGGTGTAATACATCTCATGTTTAAGATCAGAATTTGTGCTTCATGTGTCCTGTAGATGCAGTAAGAAGTGCCAGTCCATCATCACTTGATCCTGCATCTATAGAGAACAGAGTTGGTTTGGACAGGACCACATCAGGTAACACCTGACTTCATTTTTCCTCTGACATGATGGAAGAAGTTTCTACTATCACTTTAGCAGAACCTCAGTAAATGGAGAAAGATCATAAGAAGCTTGTTTTTGGTGCAAACTTTTTCCTGTAAAAGATTTTTCTTAACACATAGAGGACTTGAGAGTTACTTGGAAAAGTGCTGCTTTGACCAGCCATGAAAACGAATATAATTTGCTTTGAAGAAATGTGCACATGTTACACCGCTGGGAATGATGGGCCAACTCATCTCTGGTGCAACATATTTATTTTTGCTCAGACTGCAAAAACACAGAAATACAAATCGGTCAGAGCGTACTCGATCGTGTTTTGTACACCGTCTCACCCGTACTGACAAGTCTTCTTCTTATCACAAGAACCTCAGCAACTTAAAACCATTGAGACACTTGAACGGTTTTCATTTTCACAAAAAAAATAATATATTTTCTTCATAAACAGAAGAAAATAGGCGAACACACACATATTGTTGCATGATTTAGTAGAATGGTTTAAATAAATGTACAGCGATTTGACAACAAGGTATTTTTGTGTTTTTTTTATTATTGGGGGGATGCAATGCTTGAGCTCGCCTAGGGCGCAAAATGGTCTAGGACCGCCCCTGCCTCAGACTGTACAAGAGCTCAGGGATGCCCTCACACAGATCTGGGAGGAAATGCCACAAGACACCATCCGTTGTCTCATTAGGAGCATGCCCCGACGTTGTCAAGCATGCACACAAGCTCGTGGGGGCCACACAAGATACTGAAAAGCCTTTTGAGTTGCAGAAATTAAGTTTTTGAAATAATGGACTAGCCTGCCACATCTTCATTTCACTCTGATTTTAGGGTGTCTACACAATTGAGCCCTCTGTAGGCTGAAAACTTTTATTTCCATTTAAAGACTTGGCATCCTTTTGTTCCTAGACATTGCCATGTATTAAAGCCATGCCTTTAATATATATATATATATATATATATATATATATATATATATTAAAGGCATGGCTCCTCCTCCTCCCGCTCCTAGTATTAAAGCTGCAATAGCAAAAAAACAAGCTATGGGTAACTTATTTAATCAATACATTTGTAGTGGTTTCTAGTGGGAATAAATGCCATGTAAGTCGTTCTCAGGGGGAAACAATATACTGGTGCACGATTACCAGGAACTGAAGTACCAACATCACAGCTGCGCTTCAGACAGCAGGGGTGTTTCTCAATGTCAAGATGGCTTGCTTATGACACTGTCCTTCCTTGGTCAAAGAAAATGGTTAAATGGAACAGACTTACCTCACCGAACCGCCGCACTTCTGCACTAGCTGGGTCCTCCACTCATCACACACTCACGTATTTAATAACAGCACCACTGGTGTGAGAGGTTCTCCGCTCAATAACATCAGAGAAGGAGAAACAGCCGGCTGCTACCACTACACAGGACAAACTACCAGAGTCCCAAAAAGAAAAACACCATTTGAAGTCACGGGCAACAAGAGACGTTTGGACCTAGAAAAGAGAGACTGATGTTTAGAGCTAACTCGTTTCTTCTGGCAATGCGGGTTTCCGGTTCCGGTAGATGCGGATCCAGTGAAGATGCCAGATGGGAGAGGTGAGCGTTCCGTATGTGTTTGTGTTCTAAACCAGTGTTTCCCAACCCTGGTCCTCAGGACCACTGTCCTGCATGTTTTCCATGTTGCCCTTTCAAACACCAGTGTTTTCCTGCTGCCACACACCTGATTTAAATGAATGAGTGATTAACAGGCATCTGCAGCATGTGATGTCCTCCTGAGGAGGCAATCTGAATCAGGTGTGCTGAAGCAGAGACATGGAAAACATGCAGGACAGTGTGCCCTGAGGACCAGGGTTGGGAAACACTGTTCTAAACCTAACTTGTTCTTTAGATTCGCTATAACAGCTTTAATGCTCCCAATAGAACAAAAGAATAGCATTCCTCTTCCTCTTGCTTTACCTTCACTGCTCCTCCTCTTCCTAATATTAATGCTCCCAAAATGACAAAAACAAAGTTTAGGATTTTCTTATCCAGCTAGGAGATAAAGATGCTAAAATGTTCTTTTGCTGAATAGAACCAGTTTAGTTCCAGCTTTGTACCACTGGATGGCACCAAATCCCTTCTCCCCCTTTTTCTAAATGCTTTTACTGAACAAGACGGTAGTTCCAGCTAGGATTTTTGTACCGTTTTAAAAATGTTTTTTCTCCTCATCCCCTCCTCTTCCTTTTGCTCCCTTTCACTCCCTCCTCTAGCTCCTGCTTAGAGGCAGGTCTGCTTGTTGCCAAAGGTTAATCAGTTTTAGATGAACATCCAGTAAGTAGTCTCTGAAAGTTTAATTGAATTCCATCCAGTGGTTTGTGAAATATTCTGCTAACAAACGATTCTACTTTTATGGAAACAAAGATCTCTCTTAATCAAATCCCACCTCTGATGCATAAAACAGCACAATGTAAACAAGTTAGATCTGTGAATTTATTTATTTTACAATCCATTTTCCTGTTTCTGGTACACAGAAAAGATCATCCTGGAGAAAACAAACACCGAAATGAGCAAAGACACTTTACATGGAGTGGTTTACAGGAAGAAGATGCTTTAACTCTTCCTCTGATTGGCAGATTATTTCTGTAATCGAAGCATAAAGTGAAGTAATCCAAGGGGTTCAAATGAAGGCAACTGGACTTCTTTGGTTTCTTGAAGACGTTTCGCTTCTCATCCAAGGAGCTTTGTCAATTCTGACTGGAATATGGGAGGGTCGATCTTATAAACTGTAGCTGTCTATTGTTTCACAGTTTCAGTCCAGTTCACACCCTCCTGCATCTAATCAAAACAACGACTCACAAACAATAGAGGCTAACGAGGCTAACGACTCATCAAGAGGTAGGGAGGAGGGGCATTCACAGGCAGATGCTGCTCGTTGAGCAACAATAGACAGCTACAGTTTATAAGATCGACCCTCCCATATTCCAGTCAGAATTGACAAAGCTCCTCGGATGAGAAGCGAAACGTCTTCAAGAAACCAAAGAAGTCCAGTTGCCTTCATTTGAACCCCTTGGATTACCATGACCTGGATGACTGAGAACCTTCACCAGCATAAAGTGAAGTATTTATACTGTAGTATGTTTGCAGGAACTTTAGGACCAGAACAAGACAACTCAGTACTCTGGGTTTCTGTATAAATAAAGGCCTCAACACTCAGCCAATGAGATATTAACTGGTGTTTTTCTGTTTCTTTCCACATCAATAAAACACAGTATGCAGATTCTTTCCTTTTCACTGAACAAGTGGGTTTCTGTAGCATTAAAATTATTCTAAAATGGCAGGAAACAGGTTATGAATTAACTCTGTAAATGAAATAAAATCATTTAACTCAAAGAAAATGCAAGATTTGGATCTGGTGCAGAAAGGAAAAAAGATTTAACAAACATACAAAGTCAAGTCTCTCATGCAGTAACAATATTCTAATTGATCAGGAGAGCAGTTTAAAGCCGGTGGTGAGGAAAGCATCAGAGATGAGTTACGATATTTTTCACAGTATCTGCAAAAATGTGTAATTAAAACCCATTTTAATGGTCTCCCACAGTTACATATACAGTAATGTTTAATTTATCCCAAAGGTTAGCTGTCTGATCTCTTTGACGCTCCCTGCAACAAGCTGACACTAGTACCTCCTCCTGGCCACCAGGGGGCAGTCACCAATAAACCTCAGTTTGCTTTTATTTATTTACAAACAAAGTTTATTGTATGTTTAATGAAAACAGCTTCACGTAATGCACAGGTAAGTGTAAAGAGCTAGCTTCGGCTCCGACGTGCTGAAATGTTTGATGAGCTGCCAAAAACACTAAAGGCGAATCAGCCGGCAGAATATTGTGTCGTCAGCTAAAGTGTGTGTCTCCTCTAACTGGTTATCACTGCTTGATTAAAACACAAGAGCTTACAACAACGTTGTGAAATGCTTCATGTTGATGAATGAGGTTTATTTTAAAAATAAAAATCCCACCACAGCTGTAGCTGTTCCATCGCTAGCACGTTATGCTCATCCTGGTGATGGAACAATCGGTTACATTCTGCTTCCTTACACCCTGAAACTCCTATGTTGTTTCTCTTCCCCGTCAGTGCAGCTCCTTCATCCTGTTGAGGGCCGAGCCCGCCTGGAACCACTGGATCTGGGTCTCGTTGAAGCTGTGGTTTAGCTCCAGGGTCTCCTTGCTGCCATCACTGTGCTGTACAACTGCAGTAAGAGGCTGAGAAGTAAAAAAAGAAGTATTATCTCTCACTGAAGAGGATTTCTCTAGTTCATCTCCAACAGATGATTTCACACAGCTCTTACCTTTCCTGGTGTAAAGGTTTTGAGTCCTTTGATAGAGATCTTGTCATCAGGGAGGATCTTGTCGTAGTCTGATGGGTTACTGAATGTCAGTGGCAGCAGACCCTGCTTCTTCAGGTTGGTTTCTAAGAACAGAGTTTCATTCATCATTAAGGCACAACCCTGGGAGCAAGAGTCTGTGCAACTGGGAAGAACCATCAGCATTAATAAAATGTAGATGGAGGAACGTAACTCGGAAATTAAAACCAAGAGGAACTGGAAAACTAGCAGCTGGTTCCTGGTTTAAGCTCCGCCTCATTTTATGTGAACAAATGGAACATTCAAATACACCTCAGATGTTTTCGGGGTAGATTCACATAGTCCTTACCTGAAACATTAACCTTATTTTTTCATAAATTTAGTTGTACAAACGTGTTGCAGTGCACAGGGACTAGGATGTCTGCGGGGGAGACGAGGATCAAACGTGAGAGACTAACCAGAAACTATCTGTGTGAGGAGCTGGAGACCATGAACTAATAAACACTTGTGCATGAGTGAACTGGTTGTGTGTGAACCCCGGTAGCAGGATAGTGCTACAAAACGTTATTTGATGCATAAAACTGTGTTCAGGACATTAGTCGGGATCACTTTCCTTACGCTGGTTCCCAAAAATAAAACATGGCAGCTCCCGTAAACGAGATGTTATGGGTTCACTTTTCAACAAATGCAGTGATGCCAAGAAATTAAAAACATATAATTTCCCATCTGTGATCATTCTGTTTGGGGAGTGTAAACTGTGGAGTGCTCCTGTAGTACCATGGATTCTGGCAAAGCTCTTGACAATTATGGCTCTTCCACCCAGATGCCGAGGCTCCAGGGCTGCATGCTCTCTGCTGGAGCCCTCTCCATAGTTGTCATCTCCAACAACGACCCATGACACACCGTTGGCCTGCAGAATACATCACAGGATCACATCATCAGTGCTAGTGTCATGTAACAGAAGGATGCTACAGACTGAACTACTGAGAGCTAGTGGGGAGCTGCAGCTGTGGTAGTGGTGACGTTTTACCTTGTAGTGCCGGGCCACGTCTGGGACTCCTCCATAGTCTCCTATCAGATGGTTCTTCACCTTGTTGACAGCATCATTCTCGCTGTTGACGGCACCGATCAGCATGTTGTTGGAGATGTTGTCGAGGTGACCACGAAACTTCAGCCACGGTCCTGCAGCACTGATGTGGTCTGTGGTGCATTTTCCCTTCACCTTTAGAAACAGGAAAGGGTTACACTGCAACCTCAGTATCTGTTAATAAAGAGTCCAGTAGGTTTTGCAGGAAGCCCACCTTGATGAGAACCACCAAGTCTTCCAGATCTCCTCCGCTCCACTTGTCAAAAGGCTCGAGCAACTGCAGCCTGTTGCTCTGAGGACTAACGTCCACCGTGAGGCTCCTTCCCTCAGCAGGTGGGTGCTGGTAGGTGTCCTGGCCTGGGTCAAAGTCCCTGGCTGGTAATTCATCTCCAGTTGGGGGCTCCAGCTTGAACTTCTCTCCATTGGGGGCCGTGAGGAAATCTGTCTCAGGATTGAAGTCTAATGAGCCAGCGATGGCGATGGCAGTGACGATCTAAAGAAGACGTGGAACTTTAGCCATGTTTTGTTCAAACTAGCATTAGCTTATCAGTCCTTTTGAAACTAAACCGTATGGTGAATTATCTACATAAGACAATAATTATATAAATACTTTACAGAGAAACATTTAAAAATGGCCTGTATATTTCTTTGAGTTTGTTAGGATGGTCAGGGTTTACCTCAGGGGAAGTAACAAAGGCATGGGTAGCTGGGTTAGCATCGTTCCTGGCAGTGAAGTTCCTGTTAAAGGACGTGACGATGGTGTTCTTCTCTCCCTTTTTCACATCACGCCTAAAACACAATCCATTACCAAAGCAGTCGTCATGTTGAACCATTCTGTTTTAAAGCTATGTCACTTTTAAAGTTACGACTGTCGCTACCTGTCCCACTGTCCGATGCATGGTCCACATGCATTAGCAAGAACGACACCTCCAACGTCGCCGAAGATCTTTGACTACAGATAGATAAAACACTTTAGCTCCCACTTCCTCTCATCACTATGAAAGCGTAGCTCGTCACACTTACATATCCATCTCTTTCGATGGTGGCGCGGATCTGCTCTGAGCCAGGGGTGACGGTGAATTGAGCTTTACACTTCAGGCCCTTGTCCAGAGCCTGTTTGGCCAGAGAGGCAGCGCGGCCCATGTCCTCGTAGCTGGAGTTGGTACAGCTGCCTATCAGACCTGAAGGAACAAGGATTAGACCTCGTTTTACTATAAAACCATTAAAAACACTCATCTACGGTGTGTAAACCCAGTTCACAGACAGCAGCGGTGTGAATACAACATCCAACCAGTCCTTACCAACTTTGACCTCCAGAGGCCAGCCGTTCTTTTTAGCCACAGCACCAACTTCAGACACCGGGTGAGCCAGGTCAGGGGTGAAAGGTCCATTAATGTGGGGTTTCAGCTGTACACAAACAAATAAATGACTTCACCTTTCATCTCATTCATAAGAATAATGTTCTGATGTAATTACAGTACTTAAGGATGAACCCATAAACATCTATGAACATTTTCATAAAACAGAAGTGTCCAATTGCAGGAATGGAAACGTCATTTTTATTGAAATACTTTTATTCTATTTTGTACGTACACTAGCAAAGAACTGCTGGGTTGTTTTGTTACTCGGTTATTAACGCGTCATCCAGTGGAATTATTTGGGTTGTGACACATTGTTTTATGTTCCTTGTTTGAGGTCCTAAATCTGACCCACATGTTGAGTCAAAGGTGGTCAGATTGGGCCTCGATGTGCGGCTCTGATCATAGGCTGGTCCATTTATCTGATGTGTGTTTTAGCTCAAGTTTATCGACACCTGGGACTGAGCTGGATATCCATGGCAACAGAGGCTTAGCTCATGGCAGGTCATTAGAACCAATCAGCACAAAGCGCTGGGCCGCCGATCATGTTTTATTTAACTGTAACATTAGGCGTATTCATGGATGGATTTACATTTAATATAATCTCTAGCTTACAGATTCTGAAGTGAAAACCATCCCATCTAAACAGAACTCTTTAGGATTCTCAGCATCAGACAAAAAGGGTTTGGAAACCTGAATAAACTCACAGTCCCTAAATCAGGCTGCAAAACAAAACATGTGACCATAAAACCATTAAAAAACCATCAGAATTATAATTTAGACATTTCTGATATTTGGTCACAGAAATCTAAACAGACAGTAGCCGAAGAAAAAAGGTTTTGCTCTACAGGTCTGACTAGCCACGCTCCACTGGAGCCTCAACATCCATAGCGGTAGGTGTGTCATGTTGTTTGTTGTCCAATAGCATGCAGAGACAGTTTGAAAGACAACCGTAGATCCCGCCCCACGACTGAGATTTGTTTGAGTCGTGGCCAGACTATATATTTACTAGGGATGCACCGATTGATCGGTAACTGCTCGTAATCGGCCGATATTGGTGAAAAAACACGTGATCGGCAACTCCTTTCAGAGCCTTTCAGAGCCGATCATACCAGCCGATCACCTGTCACTCATATTTTGCGGCCGACAGAGAACCTGTGTGTAGCTGCAGCATCACGCCTCCCTCGCCCGCATGCGCACAGCGGCAAATATGTAAAACTAACTTTTACTCCATCTGTGAGAGTGATGTAAACGAGCGGGGGAAGCTCTTTAAAATGCATCAACACAGCGAATTTAATAGGACTTTGAAAGAGCAAACTCTGGGGGAGTGAGGTGAGATTTCCTGTCTCCCTGTAGAAATGAAAAGACACTCGGAGTCGGAGCGGCAGCAGTCAGACACAGCTGCACTAACCACTCGTCTGTATGAGCGTGACCGTCCGAAAAATGGGCAACTAACCTGAAAAGTAATTAAAGTCATCATGTTAGACGAGCAACCTTTCTCTGTGGTGGACGACGCCGAGTTCCGCTCGCTAGCATCCGCTACGGGAAATAAATAAATAAATCTACTATTAACGTAACGACTCTGACTCTCTCAGGCCACTCGTTTAGGGGTCTTTTATTCAGGCTACTGTCGGCCGTAACCCACGGCTTACAACTTCTCCATTTATCCACAGAACAGTTCAGAACTGGGCGGCTTTTCTTAGCATAACATAACAGCCGCTGACCTGGAACCGGAAACAGCAACCTTTTCTAGCAGCTGAACTGCCCTTCAAAATAAAACTAACACATAACATTACTCTTATATCATTACGGCAACTGTTATGATGGTGCTGCTGGTGATGATGATAATAATAATAATAATAATAATAATAATAATAATAATAATTTAATGAAAAAAAATCTCACAACACACAAATTCGAGTTTTTTTTCTTTTGCTTCCTTGCACTATTTAAGCTACACTCAAGCTGAGTCCAAGTTGTTTCTAAGAGAGTGTACAGTGTTAAATATTGCACATGGCCTCAGCCTGCAATAAAACAGTGGAACAATGATACTTTCTCATCTCCTACTTTTTATACTAATAATACAATGGCAATGTTGCGTGCATGAGAAAACAATATTGAAGAATTTATGGATTTGACGCTGTGATCGGTAATATCGGGATCGGCAGATACTGCTTTTGGTGATCGGTGATCGGCCCTCAAAATCCTGATCGGTGCATCTCTAATATTTACATGTATAGGATGGCTTGCCAGACACTTTATCTCTTAAAGAGGAATCTTGTAGTTTTGTCTGCAACACCCTAGACCCAATTAGGGCTGTGTGTTTTTATTAACATTTCTGTTAATTAAGGATCAGGAACACTAACTGGTTCCAGTCGGATCACTGGAGAATGATCTAAAGAGATCAGAGTTCTTTAGGAATGAATGAACTGACGTCTGAGCAGTGAACAGATGAGTGGATTTTCCTTAAATGGGAAGTCCTGTGGTCACGTCTTCCTTGTTGCTCTCCGACTGTGATGCAATTGAATGTAAACATCAGAGCCTTTAGTTCCTGGTCAGATGATGACAGCTTCAACACACCTTGCTGTTGAACTTTAGTCACTCACCAACGCTGCATCAGTAATGTAAACGTGTAACAACAGAGACAGTAAATCATTTGATTACACGTTACTGAAAAAAAACGAACTCCATTAGTACGTCATCATTTTAATGTCATTATTCCCATCACTGGTAGTAACTCAATGCCTTGCTTAACCGTTCCTCACAGGTTCAGACCAGGGGCCTCATTTATCAACCGTACTTTCGTACAGATCTGTGTGTATTTCGTGCGTGGGAACGATTTTACGCAATGTGTGGTATTTACCAATTTGTACTTGTGCATGAAAACGTTCCTAAATATAAGAACAGCTGTGACCATGCGTAGGAACAGCATCTAGTGGCAGAACGAGGGAACAGCAATTCTGAAGGTCTCAGTGATCCACGCGTGTTCCTCATCCACTAATTATTCTACCCAATAAATAATTATTTTGGTGGAAAAACAGCTGAGTCACATTATTGGTGCTAAAACACCCGTGACCCACGGGAATCTGACTGTAGAACGGCTGATTTCGTGTTATTTTGTAATCACAATGTTTACTCTTCCCATTTTATGATGTTTTAAATCATTTTGCATTTATTTATATATTATGTTGTAATTTAATGAAATTATTTTGTCCTTGTGAAGCTCATCATGGTTTTGCTTGAGATGCGCTATATAAAAGATCGTTTATTATTGTTATTATTATTATTGGAGGATTTAGCAGAGCAGAGAGCACTCCGGAGGGAACGGCTCATCCGATTCCAGTCCAGATTCTATTTTACAAATAAAACAACCTCCAGAACCTCCTCTGCTCCCTGATCATACACGCGCTGTCAAGTGTCCAGTGTTTCGATCTCGCTGTCAATAAAGTTTTTCTTTTTTGTCTGGGAAGAACCCAGGGAATCCCCTCCCGATCTGAGGACGTAGTGTGACCAAATATGGTTAATTGAGGGCGTTTTTGTATGTAAATGACGATACACGTGCACGAGCTCCTATATGCGCACAGGTGGGATTTATCATCAGACGATTGCGGAGGAACGTGCGTACGAGAGGCCACAGCATGTTTCATAAATCAGGACATTGACTGTTTGTACACACATTCTAAATTTCATCCGTAGGAGGAAATATAGGAACGTTTCTACGAACGTTTGATAAATGAGGCCCCTGGAATGCTGGTTTTCACAAATTTTGTACATCAGGGGTCCCCAATCCCCAGGTCACGGACCAGATTTTGAAAAATGACCAGATTCTCTCCTTTACATGAGTCTATGTCTCCCTCTGACACATATAAAGACACTTGTTTCAGTCACATGATACGTTACAGCTAAAAATTAACCCACAAGCTAGTAAAATAGTAAAGAACAAACGTATGTGCCCTAGATGTGACAGTCTCGTTCCACAGAAACAGGCTCAGGGCTCCCACTGATTTAGTGTTACGGGGAGTTGTCTTTTTCATGCATTTTATATTTATTTAGTTAAGAAATTAATTATAGCTCTAACCTAAAGAGGACAACACATAAGGGCTTCATTTTCAGATCATCAATAGATTTTTTAAATAGATTTTTACTTTTGGGTATTTTTGTTGCATCAAACCTGATTAACATGCTGCATATTAAGCTGTCTATTCTTTGATTAACACATTTTTCTCTAATGTTATTCCTAAGAGTTACATGACGCTCTCTGAAATAAATGAAGGCAGAAACATCAAGTTAACATTTAAAAAAGTCGACTTGCCTGATCCAGATTGAGTTCAATGATCTGGTCATACGTGCAACCTTCGTCTGGTACCAGCAAGTCTTTGTATTCATCAGCTAGTTGAGCGATTTCTGAGAAGACACACACACACACACAAAGAATATTCTCAGAAAAATTTGGAATTGATCTTCAACAGTCTTCTCACTCTAAGAAAACATGGTGTACATCCTTTATTGATTTGTATATATATGTGCGTGTACTCATATGGGGCTTTCACATCTGGGTTGGCCCGGTAAAGGCCTCGTAGGTTGATTGTGTTCACATCTGGGTAATCTGTGCATTTTCTATGATCAGCCGACAGTTTTTTTGGACCTGCTCTCTGGTAGTCAGCTTGGTGCAGAGTGACCCAACACACCCTCTACCGACTGATTGGCCAGATAAAGTTCATGCCTACCTACTAATTGGCAGCTAGAATCAGCCAGCTGCGGCTTCATGCATGTGCGATTCATTATCAGTCAGGATGCAGTGGGGTAAACATCTTCTCTGACTGCAGCTTGGACCTGCCGCTCCAGCACGAGGACAGACGACTCTGGGACGAGCACACGGCAGCACCGCTGCTCAGTGAGAGGAAGCTGTGTGCTTCATGTCAGAGTCTCCAAAAGCAACACTGCTTACGGCCTCCTTTGTTTACTAATTTAAGGAGGACACCACGGACTTCTCTGTGCGTCTTTTGCCCCGCCCACGTGCTCGGAGACTATGTGAACATAACCCATGACCCAACCCAGTCCAGTCCAGGCTCACCTACATGTGAAATTTAACATATTTGATTAACATGTTCAGTAGCACTGGAAATGCTAATAACATTTAATTTCTACTGGTAACGATGTAATGGTGGCATATCATATCATGTATGGGTTGGCAATAATCCAATCTTAAATTATAATCAAAGATAGAAGCGTTTGTGAATTACATACTACAAAGGCCTGCCATACAGATGCAGCAGTATGGAGCAGCAGACCCGCAGCAACAAACAGGAAGTAGCTGTGGCTCTGGCCCATACCGCTACAGGATGCAGACATCTACAAATAAACAAGATGTTGGGGATTTTTTTCCACTTGTACAGTTTAGCCATTCTTAGTTTCACGATCATAGTCTTTTTTCGGAACCCCACTTGATCATGAGTGTGCTACCTGCTAGCATTAGCCAATCAGCTCGTAGTTCACTCTTGATCCCAAAGTTTGGACCGTTTCCGCCTTTCATAATGGTTTGTGTCTTTGCTGGTTTCTATATTATCCTCCATGGCAACTAGATTACCACGAAGTGTGCATGTAAAATGTGTTCAGACTGTGGTGCGTGCATTAGACATTAGAATCAGTAAAACATGATTCAAGGAATTTAATGAATCAAACCATTCGAGGATTCGTTTCAGCCCTATTTGTAAACCAATTCCCATAACACATACCCACCCACCTAGTACTGTACATATATTTAAATTCTACACACACACACCTCCACGGCCGGTTTTCTGCAGGTAGGTCCTCATGCGGTGATTGTACGGGAACACCGAGGTCGTGGCTCCAATCTCAGCTCCCATGTTGCAAATGGTGGCCATTCCTGCATGTAAGAATGTAAATAAGTTAATAAAAAATCTATTTCAAGAGTGAAAGTAATAGAGCATTTCATTTCTGACCAGTGCAGGAAATGGAGTCGACTCCAGGTCCATGGTATTCCACGATGGCGCCAGTGCCTCCCTTTACTGTCAGGATGCCGGCCACCTTCAAGATGACGTCTTTTGGAGATGTCCAACCGGAGAGCGAGCCGGTCAGTTTCACACCAATCACCTTAAAAAGGAGGATGAGATGGGAAGCAGCTTGTGTTTGAGGAGCACACTCAAGCAGCACCACAACTGGGAAGGCTGAAATCTACTAACCTTTGGACATTTGAGCTCCCAGGGAATTCCCGCCATCACATCGACTGCGTCAGCTCCTCCGACTCCAATGCAGATGGCACCAAGGCCACCGCCGTTGGGCGTGTGGGAATCTGTGCCGATAAGCATCACTCCTGGGTAGGCGTAGTTCTCCAGGATGATCTGTTCACACGTGAAGATGTTAATCATCAGCCTGCTTATCTGCAGACCAAACTGTGTTAAACATTTAGGAAGGGCACCTGATGGATGATTCCAGATCCAGGTTTCCAGAAGCCCACTCCATATTTTGCTCCGGCACTCGACAGGAAGTTGTACACCTCTTTGTTTACGTCCTAAAAGGAGATGTGCATCTGCAACTCAGTCCTGTGCTTTTTAGGAAAAAAAAAATTCACAACATCTAGATGCTCCTCACCTTGGCCCTGGCCAGATCCTCGACCCCACCGATTTGAGCCTCTATTAGGTGATCGCAGTGGATGGTGGAGGGAACCGCCACCTTCGGCAGGCCGCTGCTGATGAACTGCAGCATGGCCATCTGGGCCGTGGCATCCTGCATGGCCACGCGGTCAGGGCGCAGCCGCAGGTATGTGCGGCCACGATCGATCTCCTGGTTGTGGGGATCATCAAGATGGCCGTATACGATCTTTTCTGAGAGAGTGAGAGGACGGTTGAGCCTATAAAGAAAACAAGAAGAGACATTGGTGAGGCACTTAAGCCTACTGCAGTACAGCCATGATGGAAACTGTGATAAAGGGCATGTAAACAGTAGAGCTCAGCGAGTCACACAGATAACAGAGTATTAGAGGGCATGAGCAGGAGGAAGTGAACTGATACAACCTTTTTCTGACTATTTCAACATTGGTTTGAAGCTTCTTGTAGTTGACGAAGGAGGCGGGCTCAAAGCGGCTCATGGCCACTTTGGCCTTGGCTCTGTAAGCTGCTGACACATGCAAGCGCCGCACTCCGTGGCCCAGGACCAGCTGGAATTGGAAACATCACAAACATACGGGCATGAGCCGCAAAAATTTTACAGCCCTCAGGTGTCAAAGGTCACCCCCCACTCCACGTGTTCAAGTCCCAGTGTGCTAATCTTGAAAGCCTGTTCAATTAGTAACCCTTTAATATCAAATAGTTTTTAATGTTAATTTAACAGCATTTACCCAAAGGGGGACTAATGACACTAACGTGGGTCTGTGTTCCAGTCTGACTGATTTAGCTGCTGTTTATGTGCCCATGAGCAAAACCTCTCTCCAGAGCAGCTGTTACTAAAACCCTGCCATGAGAGGCCCGACACTGTCCAGCCGGGCCTCGTGTTTAGCTTCTAAAGAGCTAAAGTACAATTTAATATTTGTCAGATCCTTAAATATTTGTGACAGAATGTGATTTTATTGTCAGTGATCATCCTACAGTTTATAGCTCTGTCTCAAAACCCCAACTTTAAAGTTTTAAAGGTGTCATTTACTGACTTATGACACTTTTGTCCGAGGTAAGAACCTGTACTCACATGAACTATGCACATTAACTGTTTTGTTTTTCAATATTTGGATCACCTTGTTTACCCAGAAATTAGAATACTTTAGATATATTTAGGAAACATCAGGAAAGCTATAATAGAAACTATAAGAATCATCTTTATTAGATCAAAGATGCACATAATCCCAACTTTAGGACTGACTGTATAATTTAGTCTAATCTCCCACAGAAATGAGTGTTTACGTCATATATTTACACGTTTACCTGAGCTGAAATGCCTTCTGGGAGCTCTAACCTTGTTTTTAACCTTGCAGTTTTAAACCGAGCTCCGCTCTAAGAACCAAACTAAGCTCGTGATTTTTCTGATTATATTTTGTAAAATTAGAGACACGCAGTGATTTTAGTTTTATTTAAGCAGAAACGCTCGGAGTGTTCAGGACACGGTGACCTGTCTGACCAGCTGACCGGTGGCGTGTCCACAGCCTTTCACTAGCCCGCAGGTCGGACCTCTAACGGGCTCAGAGGCGGGTTAAACCGGGTTAATGCTAGCTAAATGAGCGAGCGCCACCTGCCTCTGGTGATAAATGTGACTTTAGAAGTGTTTTTGACTCTTACCTGGAGCCGGGCCACAGTCAGACAGTAGGTTGCCATTTTGTTCACTGACAAAGATGTGAGGGTCGTCGGTGACGTCAGGCGATTGTAGAGCTGTTTTTCTTCTTCTGTGGTTTTGAACTGCTAGCATCTTTGTAATACTGCTCCCTACTGGAGAAAGCTAGCACAAGTTATTTATTTACTTCTGCTTTTCAGACCATTGAGCCCCAATTATTTATGTCTAAATTAAGGAAACATAGATAACTATTTAATAAAGAACTTTAAAAATAATTCCATATTTTGTATTTTTTGTACACTAAAAATATACCGTCAAGGCATCAACACTATGTAAGAAAAAACAAACAAAAGAAAAAAAAACCGTCGTGACCTGCCCCTTGTAATGGAGAGTGGTCATCATAACCATAGATATCATATAAACATGTTTATATGATATCTATGATCATAACACCCGTCCCGGCAATTATTTGCACACTTGTGTACTACGCATTTCCTCTAAGTGCACTTCACAGAATGGTGTAGGGCGCAGTGCGAGTATTTGGATTGAGCCAAAATGATCATTTTGGGGTTCATTATTTGTTCACATTTGTTTTGGTCTAACGTTATGGTCCTATGACTCCTATCCACTGGGTGGCGATAAGGTCTCGCTCAAACTACTGCTGACGTAATTGCATGAGACGAATAGAAGAAGAAAAGTAACGAATCACCGACGTTTGTTTGTAAATAAATGCGGAAGTGGATTTAGGGCGCCAATTTTGTATCTCCGTAGCCTCTCCTAGGGCCGTGACTGTCCGTCTGCTTTGAGCTTAAACTTCGCTTCAGCGATGGCGGAAAACACATTCCCCCTTCACAACACGGAGGCGATAGTCAACTTCTACCGCAGCGAGGTTCTCCTGGGACAAGAGGCCAAACGTTTGTCTAAAAGCGACCTGACTCCGGTTCCCAAGGTAAGACCCGGCGTGGGGCCGTAGCAGCGAGAGAGAGGAAGGCGGTTTTAAAGGCTGTCAGCAGGGTTCAGAGCCTCTGTAACCCTTTCAGAATAAACCTTTCATGGTTCATTGGACTGCTAAATCTCTGCTGTTGTTAAACAAATGTACCCAAACTCCTGGTGTTACACCCGTAGACATGTCTGTGGCTACACAGCTTTGTTTCCCTCAAACTCTTGTTTTAGGTTATTTGTAGAAAATATTGTAAACACACACAGGGGTTCCTTACCAGATACCAGACAGTGAGTCAGCTCATTGGAGCGAGTTAGGAACTCTGGAATAATATTTATTTAATTTAAATAGAATCTCTACAGGTGTGATAAATCAGGACGCTTCCAGTGTGGATGTGTATGAGAAAACACATGTGTTCCTCAGTTGGGCGTGGCCTGTTACAGATACCCAGCCTGACTGATAAACCGTTAGAGTTCAGACCATTGCTACCCAGTAGTGCTGTGTTTTTGTCTCCTACAGCCAGAAGCTGTTCAGATTTTGTACATGAGAGTTCTGCACCTCCTCTACCGCTTCAGGCCTGAATGTCACGCTATGGTGAGTTCTGAGTTTTACTGGTGAACTTTAACCTCTGCTACCCTTCAGGTGTTTAGGTGGTATCTCACGACTGACCAGCATCAGAAATTACTGCTCTTCATGTTGCAGCAGCCTGGGTGTTCAGGGCCTTCTTCACACCCACGTCCGTGTGTGTGTGTGTGTGTGTGTAGGCAGGTGGTTCTCTACTGCCTTAAGATTAGATTCTGATTAGGACTGACGTTTTGTTCTCCATCAGGTTCCGATGCTGGAGAACATTCAGTACTCTGCCTATCATGAGCGTGCTATTGCTATCACGAGTGTCTACACACGCATGTGAGTTCTCTGGCTTTTGTTTATTAGCATTGAATGACAGAAAAATTCATGATGCCTGATTACAGATGATTACATGTAAGTTTAAAGATGTTTAAAGGTAATTGACCTTTCGCCGAGACCCGCCCCCCTTAGTTACTGTTGCCAACTCCGACAATAAGTGGATCAAATACTGCCGCTCCGCAGATTTCCACGATGGAAAGAAGTAGACAGATGCGTGTCAGCGACATTTTTTGGAGCAATTCCTCCTCAATATCATCCAGATCGAGGCAAAAGGGTTACAGTATGCATATATTAGTGTCTGCTCCGCTGAGTGAAGCGTAGCAGGGAACAAGGAGTTGGGAGTTTGGGAGAAGGTCCGGCGTCCGGCGACACGTGGATCCGAGGAGCAGTGGCGGCGATGCGGTGTCCCTGTGAGCTGTCAGATGGTCTGAGCTGCAGGCAGCTCTAACGGAGAAAAGCTCCCGGCGCTCTGCATCGCTATCATCTCAGCTGAGTCTGTTTATAAAATGTAACTTTTTATGCCCGTGTTTACTTTCATTTTCAATATAGTTCCCGGCCGGAGCTCGGCATTAATTCATCACGTGATCATGACACCACCCGCTGTTGCGTCAATAGGCTTAATGTGCGTTTATAAGACACACGGTTGAAATAATATTACGCTGATTGATTTGCCGGCACGGTGTGTCTTATGTCTTGGGGCAACAGTGGCATAGGAGTTAAGTGGACGCCCCGCAATCAGAAGGTCGCGGGTTCGCGTCCCATTCGGTCTGTCACCGTCGTTGTGTCCTTGGGCAAGACACTTAACCCGAATTGCCTCTGTTGGTGGTGGTCAGAGGGGCCAATGGCGCAACAATGCAGCCTCGCCTCTGTCAGACCGCCCCAGGGCGGCTGTGGCTACTCAGTAGCTTACCATCATCAGCAGTGTGTGAGAGTGCATGCAGCGTCTGAGTGTCCTAACAAAGCGCTAAATTCGATGAATTATTATTATTATTATCTAAAAGGGTCTTGGATAGTTTGGGAGGCGGACCTCCGCCCAGCCGCGGGCGGGTGGAGCACTCATGCTGTTGCTGGTTGAGATCGATGAGGAGGTTCTGAAGGGAAACGAAGGAGACACGACTACTATCGAGGCTAATGCTTAGTAGTATAAATTAGGCTTAGCTTCATCATTTTGTTTGGAGTTGTCGGATAGTAACGGTTGCTATGATGTGTGATTGGACAATAGCTGTTCTGGGGGCGGGGCAGGCGAAAGGCTAATTAAGTGTGTGTGTGTGTGTGTGTGTGTGTGTGTGTGTGTGTGTGTGTTTAGGCGACAGTTCCTGCCTATGTGCCTGGTGTATGACTTTTCCCTGAATGACCTGTTGGCTCCAAGTAAGTGTGGAAGGTTCTGAGCCGTTGGAGCTCCTGAGAGTTTCTTTATTTACCCAAACTGTTTATTTGGTTATTTATTTATTACATAAATGTTTTTCTTTAGATTATGAGTAAACATGAGTGTTTTTACTGCTTAAACACTCGTCTGGTTGCCAGGTTTTGATTTTTCTTTTTTTTCTTCTCCAGAAAAGCAGCGAACTCTGACCATTCTGAGTGCCATCATGAACTTTATTCACTTCAGGAAGCAGAGGATGGAAATAATGTCAGAGGATCTGGCCAAATTAGTAGGTTACTGAGTCCAGATGGGACAGCAGGATGTTTGTGCTTCATTCATAGCTCTATTTTATATGACGACACTCTTCATTTGGATCGATTTGCTTCTATTTATATTTTATTTTTGTAAGTTTTTCATTTACAAGTGAGTTTTTTTACAATGCGATTGAAATAATTCCATAAAGGGACGATGGTGGCAGAGGGGTTAAGTGCCGCCTTGCAACCGGAAGGTCGCAGGTTCGCGTCCCGCTCAGTCTGATGCTGTCGTGTCCTTGGGCAAGACACTTAACCCACGTCGCCTGCTGGTGGTGGTCGGAGGGACCGGTGGCACCTGTGATCTGCAGTCTCGCCTCCGTCAGTGCGCCCCAGGGCAGCTGTAGCTACGTTGTAGCTCATCCCCACCAGCATGTGAATGTGTGTGTGAATGTGCACTCTAGTGTAAAGCGCTTTGCAGTCCTCTGACTCCAAAAGGTGCTAATACGAGTTAATTTATCATAAAGATTATAATGAGCACCAGCCAAAAGGATGAGTTATAGTTTAGTAAAGGTCAGATTTTTACAGCAGCTGTTCAGTTTGCTGCTTCTTTGGTCCACATTCATCTTCTTCAGGGATTACAGGTCATTTATTAGGTTTCTTTTTAATTACTATTAGGTTTATTCCCCTGGACATCAATGTGACCAACTGTACTATGGTGAAGTTGTAATGTTCACGTGTGTGTGTGTGTGTGTGTGTGTGTGTGTCATTAGAGAGCTGACACGGACAGGCTGCAGGTTTACACCAAAAACAACCAGGAAGCAGAGCAGAAGATTGAGATGCTGACGTAAGACGGTGAACTCGGTTTTATGAAAATATAAATGTGGCAGCATTTACTTTTACCCAAATGTCAGTTTAATGTTCTGTTTATCTTTATGTATACCGACTTCCTGTTAAATCATCACCAGCTTTGATTTTGGTAAAGGTTTAGAACCCTGGAGGAAATCTGTTGTGATTTCTATGTGTCTCTAAGTTTTCCCTGCACACCCAGATCAGAATATTAAAAACTAATGTTGAGGTTGGATACAGTTGAGTGAAGAGGTAATTTTGTTTCAGGACCATCCCACCAGAGCAGCAGGCTGAAGCAGACGAGCTGGCCGCTGCCATCTCTGAGCTGCAGGCCACCACCGTGTGTGAATACCAGAAAGTGGTATGTGCTGATGGAGCAGCTAGAGGAGTAAAAAAAAAACAACACAGAAATATACCATCAGTTAAAGCTGAACCCTGCCTGCCTTTCAGAATGTCATCAAAGACAGCATTGCAGAGTGGAAAACGACAATCGCACAAAGGACACAGAGGCTGGTAGGTGATGGTGACACGATTTGCTCCAACTTTACACCTTTATGCTGCAAAGGTGTGTGTGTGTGTAGGCCCAGGTGAAAGTGGACATGAGTAACCTGAAGGAGGACATAAGTAAACTGAAGTCTCAGATCGTGGAGTCTCCAGAGGAGCTCAAGAGCCAGATGGAGAGGATGAGGGAGTTGGTCAGGAACACCAAGAGCTCCATTGTGAGTTTTTACAGTACCTGGTTATTTCTGCTCAGCGGGGGACTTCGTCATACACATCTGGCCTGCTGGATGTTGATTTTTAGGAGAAAAGAGACGAGAGAGTGGTGGAGCTCCAGAACATGGTGCAGGACATGACTCACACTGAAGCAGAGAACCAGCAGATCTACAGCTTCCTGCAGGACCTGGAGAGAAGCATGAGCAACACCAAGCAGCAGCAGCAGGAGATGGTAAGCACCAGCTCTGTCGGGACTTCCTGTCCCTCTTCAGCGATGGGAGTCCAGACTGCTACATCAGCGTGGTGGGTGAAACCTTCCTGCTTTAGCAGAATCAGCCAGTAGACAGAAAGTTGGGTTAGGGTCCCCTAACCATACTCTCACAGCTCCATTCTCAAACCACTGATCTTCTCTGTGACATAATTTGGAGATGTCTTTCTGTAAGACTGTCCCTTATTCTTGAGAAGCAGACAGCAGAGTTCTGACCTAGGGGGGGGGGGGGGGGGGGGGGGGGGGGGGGGGCTAGAACACTCCCCCAAACACACACAGAGCACTCAGTTCCTGTTACCTAGCCTTCCTACCAGGAACTAAAGTCATCAATATCATCAATTAGGTCATGTGCTAGCTAGCACACTGACTTTGACATTGCGTCATTTGCGCAATTTTCTGTATTTTTGCAATTTTCTTCATCACAATTACTTATTTTTATCTATGGATTATACATCCCAAGTTTCAAGTTGATTTGATGAAAAATTACTGACTGATTAAACTAGGTTTTGCGTTTTTTGCGATTTAGCAAAAAATCTAGTTAGGTGGAAATGGGCGTGGTCAGTACAAAAAATATGCAAAATTATCCAAGGATCAAGCACATAAAGTTTTTGAGTGTGCGACTTATGGTTTGGGAGTTATTAGCAAAAACGCATTGACCTTCCCAACAGCGACTAGGTAGCCTAGTGAACTAGACCAAATTCTTGCTTTGCAGAGTATATATACACATATATAGGATGGCTTGCCAGGCTAGCGACTAGGTGTTTCTGGGTATGAATTTTTGAATCTGAGTAGCAGTAGGGATTTTCTGCCATGTCAGATTTTTTTCTGGCATTTTCTGACCCGTCATCATCATCATCTTTATTTATAGAGCCCCTTACAGGCATGATGCATGCCACCAAAGTGCTGCACAGTAACAAATAAAACTAATAAAATCAACAAAGACAATAAAAAACAACAAGTTAAAAACAGCGTAAAGTTGTATAAAATGTCAACATCTAACCCTTGCGCCCACAGAACATTAGCGAAAAATAATAATGAGAAATAATGAGAAATTCGTACAAAAACGATATGGCTCCCTGCCTTTCAGGCTTGGAACCCTAAATATACAAGACAAAAGGTGTGAGGGAACAGAAGTGGTGCGGTGCACAACCATTCTGTACCTTCATGTATTACTTTTTCTGCTTTAAAGTGTTGTTTGTCATAACTACGTAGCACTGAGGCCACGAACGTGGACATGAGGCGGGAGTTTAAAGCTTCTCTGTGAATGAATGAATGAAACAGGAACAGGATCAGAAGAAGTATGAGGAGAAGCAGAAGGAGTTCAAAAACCTCTGCATGGAGGAGGGCCAGCTGAGGAGAGCCCTGGGCATGAAGATGGATAAGAAGTGCAAACAGAACATTCGCAAGCAGAAGAGGAAGGAGATAAAGGAGCAGCATGTTCAAGGAGTGCTGGGGTAAGAACTCCAGCAGTACCACACACAGCCTCGTTTCCTCAGGCTGCTTTCTAAGTGGCGTCTACTCTCAGGCACTGTAACCAAATCCACGAGAAGCGCGAGGAGATGGCCGACAAAATCCAAGGGATTTCTGGTGAGACGCAGCAGCTGAAGGCCAAAATCCTGAGCCTGAGAGAGGTCTGCAGCAAGGAAACGCAGAAGGCTCAGGTAGGGCTGACTCCTGCAGGCTGACAGGTGCACATAACCTTTGGTCTGATGTCATCGTGTGTGTGTGTGCGTGTGTGTAGGTGCTGTACGACACACTATCAACCTCCATGGATGAGCTGCACAACAGGATTGAGTGCCAGATCACGGACCTGAAACTAAACCTGACCAAGATGTCCGACAGCTTCTAAACACAATTGTCTCCTGATCTTTAACATGTTGAGTTTATTTTTTGTCATATTTTGTTTTTGGATTAAAAACTGCATTTTAGTGTTGCATTAAACTTGTCTTGTTCTTCACCATACATGTCTCCAGTCCATGCTTCTGTCCCCACAGCTGTTACTCCCAAAAAAAACCCAGTTAACATCAAAGGAATGCAGCCTGTCTGTGTCAGCACCTCCTGCTGGCTTAGGACGCCTCTGCAGAGAGGGGAGGTCAGCTGACTTCTTGGTGTTTAGGCTCCTCTCCAGGTGCGTCCTCCTGGTCGGGACGTGTCCTGGACCTCTTCATGTGGACCAGCTGGGTCCTGACCACATGCAGCTCCTTCCTCAGCATGTTGATTTCAGCAATGAGAATCTCGTTTTCCTGCAGGTTAGGATGGACACAGCTCAGTACCTTCTGCTGGTTACTGGACTTCCTAACCATCTCTGATGTTTGTTTGACCTGAAGAACAACACTTGGCGTGTTTTAAAGACTTCCGTGTTGTAGTAATCTCAGTTTATCTCACCCTCATAATCCGGGCAGAGACTTTCTCCTGCTCCTTTGAAGATTTTTCCAGTTTCCGCTTCAGACTGGAAATGGTTTTCTCCTGGAGGTCCCTGTGGTAGAGGAAAGCCTCTGGAATGTGTTGAGCAGCACTGCTCTTCTCCACCTTTAGAAAAACCCCACAATGTCAGCTCACCTTGTTCTGCACAGACCCTACCTGTCATGCTGTGTGAGCAGAGCCACCCACGCTGTCTGGCTGTGGGCCGTAATGGGAGTACATCTTCAGGATGCTGTCTCTCAGTTGTTTTGGGTCCTGGATAAAGCCAACACAGCCATGGAGGTCTGACTTGAGTCGCTCAACAGTTGTCTCCAAATCCTTCCCCTGGTCACAGAAAGGTGAAATAAAACATGTCTGTTAAAGCTGACTGGGATCAAGTTTAAGGCTTTCTCTGATCTCCTTGGGCACAAAACTGTTTTCATAGGAGCTGAAGATGAACGTTGTTAGATGATTGGACCTTTTGCATCTCCCTGCGCAATTCTTTATCTTTGGTCTTCAGTTTCAGCCTCAGGTCGGAGACACTGAGCTTCAGCTGAGAGTTACTCTTGTCCATCTGCAGCAGGACGTCCTCCAGCTGTAAACACACATCCTCTTATTACATCAGAAGCTTCTCTACAGGACTTCTGCATCCTTGTGACATCCACAGAGACATGAGACGAGTCACATGAAGCAGCATGGGGTGCTTTTCACACACCTGTTGGATCTTCTCTGTTGCCTTATTGATCTCATCCTGCTGAGACTCCATCTGCTTCTGGAAGTCGTTCACCTGAAATTCAAGGAGGAACTTGAGCGTTTCCAGGTCCTGGTTCTTCTTCTTGAGGCTGGATATGGTGTTATCCTGCACGAGGAGGAGAGGGTGATATGTTCTATGTTCACAGCTCCTGATCGACTCAGGGATTATTGCTGCATCCTGTCAGACTGTCCTGATTATTCTAGTTATGGAATTTGATATATGTTTGTATTTGAGCCTACCCCTTAAACTGGGACTAGAGTAGCTACGAGGCTCACCAGATCTGTCACCAGGTAACGGAACGTTTGAGGAACCCAGGGTTACACCGCTTAGTTCGGTTCTCCAGATGCAGGGATTGGTCCACCTTTGGCCTTTTGATCATTTAGTGAGCAAATTGTTTTATTCTTTCTAAGAACCAATTCTCCCAGTTATGCTGCTGTCCTTTATACGGTTAACCTGACCTAACCCTAATTTTAGGAACATGGTTCAGGCTCAGCATAGAGGAGGCCGTAACCTTACCGCACCTTGTCACGGCCCATCTTCTCATGTCCAGAGATCTGCCTCTTCTGTTCGGTGATGTCACCCTCCAAGCAGTGGATCAGTCCCAGCAGCCTCTGCTGCTCCTGCTTCATCTTGGTTACGTCATCACACCAGTCATCCGCTTGTCTGTGTGCACCGTGCAGCTGTGAGATCACCAACATCTCATCGTTAAACAGCAGCAGGTACACACCTCAAAACCATCACCCTCATGTGACCCAACAGGAACACGTCTATATTAGGTAACCTTCACCATGTGACAAGATGGAACTAATCACCTTCTGTGCCATAACCGCAGCTTTTTTCTTCAAGTCCTCGTTGGTCTCCTTCTCCGAGTGGAGTTGCTGCTCATACTGGACTTGGATGAGACGTATCTTCTCCTTCTCAGCCTCCTCTGCCTCCTTCAGGATCTCTTCAAACTCATGGGCCTTCTGCTCTGCCTCCTCCTGACGCTGTTTTCAAGTAAGAGCATGACGGAATCAAGCAGGGACCTCAGGTGCCAAAGCTTCATCACCTCCTCGTCTTCGTGCTCTTTGACTGACCAGAGCCAGGAGCTGCGTCTTCTCCTGCAGCTTGATCTCGTACATCTGAGTGAGATCCTCCAGAGTCTGAGAGTGGCTTCCCTCTGCAGATTTCAGCTGTTTCTTATATTCCTCCTGCATCTTTTCATACTTCTGCAGAAGATCCTGATACTTCTGGTGGTTCACCATCATCTTTGAGGTGTAGGATTGCTCTGCATGATCAAAAGCAGATCTGGGATTGTTTACAGGAATGAAGAAGCAGTGTTTGTGTTATGTGGACACGGATATTATCCTCTTACCTAAATCCTGCAGTTGTTTTGAATGTTTCACTGCAGCTTCGACAGAGTCCTTCTGACGCTGATGTTCTTGCTCCTCCATCTCTGTTTTCATGATCTGCAGCAAAAGGTTTGAGAAGGTAAAGAGTTAGATGGTGTGGATTTTTAATTTTAATCAGTAATTCAGACCTGTAACAATCAATCTAGGAGGGTTTGGATAAGAGCTGAATCTTAAACAACCACCGAGTGACTCAAATCAGAAGCGAAGGCTAACGGAGGATTTCAGAAGTTTCCAGCCCATAAACCAGAAGTCTCTGGGCATCTCTCCCTCTGGGTGGGAAGGTTTGGACACAGTGGGTGGGTTTGGTCACTTTAAACATTTAACTGTTTGCTGTAGCTTCATCAGATAGCTAGACACCTTTTGAGCTGCTTTGAAAGATTCTACTTCCAGGGTAAACTTCTCCGTCAGCTCTCGGAGCTTCTCTGTGTGACTCATGTCCTTCAGCCGGAGCTGGTACTCGTTCTCCATCTGCAGCTCCTCCAAGCGCATCTTCAGCTCCAGCATGTGTTGGGTCTGAAACACACACACAGTGAACTGCCTCATGATGCAACACTTACAGCAGGTTTATGAAACGGTGTTTGGATGAACCGCTGAGACGGATCAGATTCAGCATAAGGTGCAGAAAAACGCACTAGACTGGACCCAATGTCCCCAGCTGTCCAATCAGAAAGACTTGCCCTACATCTGGACCACATGAGACAAGACCATTAAAAAAATTCTGAACATTAGTGTTTTTAACCTAGGGCTAGGGTCAAACAGGGTCAGCAAAGCCAATTCAATTCAGTTTATTTATATCTCCAAATCACAAGAGTCGTCTCAAGGCTCTTCACAAATTCCAATACAGTTCAGTTCATTAAGCCAATCAGTAAAAAAAGTTTCCTATAGGAGCCCAGCAGATTGCATCAAGTCACTTTACAACAATCCTCATACTAAGCAAGCATGTAGCGACAGTGGAGAGAAAAACTCCCCTTTAACAGGAAGAAACCTCCAGAGGATCCTGGCTCAGTATGAGCAGCCATCCACCACGACTCACTAGGGACTATTCTCACCATCATTATCTGGGCCTATTAAGGACACTGACTGGGTGGTCGGCGTTTCTCCTGAGGCTTACAGAAAACCTGTGCATGTCTTCAGACCTATGACCCTAGGGACCATACCATTGTAACGTTGGTCAAGGCCATGGAATGCAAGGGTTAGGACACTGTCCACCGCCTGCTTTACCAGTGTGACACAAGTTAATAGTCTGGTCTCCAAACCAGAAAATATACTGCTTGGGACCTTGCTACCGGGAGGTACAGTTATAATAAATTCCTCTCTCCTGCTGCAGAAGCACAAGGCTCCGCAGACGACAAGACTCTTTTCCCTTTTAATAAAATGATTTCTTTACTTTACAGGGTAATAAAAATTACATTAAACAATGAATGTTTTATCTAAAGTGAATTTAATAATGTCGTGACTGCTTTACAGTAATAATGAATCAACATAAATGTTTAAAGTTCAAGTCCCAAGTCATCATCACACACTGGTGAAATTACATCTCCGCATTTGACCCATCCCCATGGTGGGGAGCGGTGAGCTGCAGCTGTGGCCCCCCAATCCAACCCCTTAGTGCTGAGTGTCAAGCAAGGAGGCATTGGGTCCCATTTTTTCAAAGTCTTTGGTATAACCCGACCGGGAATCGAACCCTGATCTCCCAGTTCCGGGGCAGACACTCTACCACTAGGCCACCGGAGTTGGTTTTCTCTCATAATGCTTTCTTTCAGATCTTAAATACCTCAAATGAGTCTACTTGATGAATTTAATAATGGTTGATTACCAGTATATTCACATATTAATATATGAAGGTTTAACCTATTTACTTAACAGATTAAGGAATAAGAATTTTCTAAGTGTCTATGGAAAAAGTGAAGTTTGAGGACTTTTGGTAAATGCCCACTTGTCAAATTCTGATTTGCCTAAATTTATAAACAACTAACATTAAAGAGGTAACACTTCCTCTACAATTCAGTTCCAGCAAGCTGTCCAGTTTGGCCAAATTGGGTCAGTAACATATGAACCATCCTGTTCAAGATCAAACTTTCTTGACAAAACTGCAAAACTCCATCAGAGAAACTCATCAGACATGAAACGTCTCGCCATCTCAAATTTTGAACCCAACCTGCAACCAGCAGACATGCTCCTTGCCTCTGACGTTCAGGATGCAGATAATTCACCTGCTCCTGATGAATTAGTGACTGATTCATCCGCTTGTGACGATGGTCCGGCGCCCCCAGGTGACCGGTCAGCCAAGATGCTTTTGGGTCAACTCAAGTTACAGGAGGGGGCTGGGAAACCTTATGTATCTCTGACCCTCGAACAGGTGCTCCCCTGTGTCGCTCTTCTGGACACCGGTTCAGACTTCATCCTCATGTCTCATTCTCTTTTTGACCGCCTCTGTCTAGCCACTGGTGGTGGAGGTCGACCACCAGAACTCATTCCTTGTGCGATGAAGGTCCGCGCGTTTGCTCCAGGTGACACGACCTTGTCATTCGTGTCTCTTTTTCACTTCACGGTCGGTCCTATGATGATGTCTCACCTCGTGTACGTTTCTGACCTTGGTCCCATTCCTTTGATCCTTGGTAATGATCTGTTGGAGCGCCTTGTCCCTGTTGTGGATCTAAGGGGGGGGGGGGGGGGGGGGGTACTTTTGGCGTGTGTTGAAAATCCCCTGCCTACTGAGTACCCTCCTGAACTAAGGGTACACAGTATATTAGAACATGTGTTGCCAAGTTTGTTAACAAAGGGTAGGCAACATAAGCAATAGCTTCAGCCTATACCTTTTGGTTCAACTTGTTTGTTACGTTAAAGAAGTATCCTTTATTTTATGTAAAATAACATATGAGCATACGAATAAACCTATCTGAATCTGAACTTCACTGTCTTGTGGTAGGTGGCCCTGAGCATGTGGAACCTACGAGCTCAGCCCCTCCAGAACCGCCACCAGAGCATCCTTCAGAACCGCCCTCTGATGTCCTTTCACACAGTGAACAGGTCGTGAGGCAGGCGGATGCTCTTGTGAATGAGGTTGAGCGGGACAAACTACGCCAGCTCCTACTAAAATACAAGGACTCTCTTTCAGTCGACTCCTTAGACTTCGGTCATTCTCGTGCACCTGGACCTGATAAGGAAATGAACAAGCTTACAGACTAGCCAAACAGGGTGCTGCTGTTGAGACCCCGTGGTCCTTCGACCCCTTGTGGCTCCCTGATGATGTTCGTGTGTGTTGTGACTCTGGCCCAGGCCGCTGCTGCGTCCACCCCCCAACCATCGGATGGGTTTGTGTTTGTTAAACCGGTTTTCTCTGAGAACGACCTTGTCAGCCTCCAGGCCCAGGACCCCGCTATGAGCAGGATGATCCTGTACCTTTCTGATCCTGCGGCTCATCTGCCTTCTTCCGCTGAGCTTGAGTTAGTTCCGGAGCTCTGTGATTTCTTTCGTGTTCGGGTCACGCTAAGAATGGTTAAGGGGGTGCTTATGCACATTTCTAAGCCTCCATCGTCGCCTGTTCTTGTGGCGCCTCCGTCCCTAAGGGGGGGGTATTGTCGCACAAACTCATGACTCTCCTTCAGCTGGACACAAAGGTGTCAAGGCCATGTTCGGAGCCCTGAGCCAGGTTGCTTACTGGCCGGGGATGCGTTGGGACATCTCAGACTACATGCAGAGCTGTTTGATTTGTTGTCAATTTCAGCCCTCAAATCCCATCCACAGAGCTCCTCTTCAGGGCAGGGGACCATCTTCACCGTGGTCGGACCTGCAATTTGATTGGGAGGGGCCCCTGACTAAGTCCAGCAGGGGTAACAAATACTTCTTGACTGTGACCTGTGCATTCACCAAGTGGGTTGAATGTTTACCAGCACCTAACAACACAACGCAAACCACCGCCGTTCTTTTGATGAATCACATCATCTCTCGGTTCGGTCTCCCCGCGTGTGTTAACTCGGACAGGGGAACTCACATCACTTCTGAGGTGATGGAACACCTCTGGCAGATGTTAGGGGTGAAGGCCAATTTCCACATTGGTTCTGGACAGGTGGAAAGGGTGAACCGCAATTAGTAAATGTGTTGCAGTGAAATTAGCTGTGCTATTTATTAACACAATGATGAATGAGCTGCACTTGTCTGAGTCAGAGGACTCTAAAGCTCTTTACACTACAGTGAATCATTCATCCTTCCACACACACGGTGAAGAGCCACATTGTAGCTACTGCTGGCCTGGCTGCGACACACTGACAGAGGTGAGGCTTTCCGAGCACAGGCGCCACCCGTCCCTCCAACCACCACCAGCCGGCAGGAGGGTGAGGTGTCTTGCCCAAGGACACAACAACTGGCGAAAATGGAGCCTGGATTTGAAGCATGTTATGTGTCTCTCCAAAGTCTCAGCTTAGACACACACACACACCTCCAGCTCCCCTGATACGCGCTCAGGTGCACTTGTGTGAACATAAACACACACACAGGATGTGAGTGAAACTAACTTTCTCCTCCAGGTCTGCCCTGGTCACCAGGATCTCCTCAGTGTGGACAACCTGCCGGTTGCTCTTCAGTCCGCGACCCTCCTTATCAATGATCTTGGAAATCAGCAGACAGCCATCTTCAGACACGGTCAGCAGGAACTGGTCATCATATGTAATCACAATCTGAGGACACACGTGATGTTAAAAACATGTTTTGTTTCAGCACTGAAGACTAAAATTTGTCGGTTTGGTGCTACCTTGGTCACGGGGCCGCCATGGGCCTGCTGTGTGACCCACTCCCTCTGGATGGGGAGTGGGTACTTAATGGCCCTGATGGTTCCACTGGAGGTTCCAGTGAAGACGATGCGACCAGAGTGAGACACGGCGAGAGCAGTGAGACCTACGTCATCAGCAGGAACCTCCCTGAGGACCTGTGGAACCAACACCACACACACGTCATACGTCTGAAAAAGACTAACAATCATTTTAACACTCAGGACATGTTTTTGTTTGTTTCTTTACTTTTTTTTTTTAAGTTAAACCTTTAGGGAAGAAAGAAAGTGCTCTGTGATGGTTAAAGTAGCATTGTATGTAATATTTTATAGAGCTGGGCGATAAAATGATAGCCGTATATCTCTAAATGATTTTTCCTCGATAGACATGAGAATGGGTAAATAGGAACTGATATAGCCAATGATAATAGGAGTTTATCCATGTTGGACCAATCATGTGGCTAGCTAGCTAGCTATCTAGATAGTGTTGTGGGGAAAAATGTTGTATGATGTATTTTGCTCAAAGTATATGATGTATCATGAAGTTCGTCTGCCGTCACTCCTTTCGTCCCCGGCTGTTGGTCCTGAGCTTCTCTGCATTTGACTCCCCCTTTCCCACTCTCTGGTTCTTTCAAATCTTCTGACCAAACCACGAAAACGAGCCATAAGACCGCCTAGTTGCAATCAACTTTTCTCTTTATTACATCCTTAGTTACCCGATGTATATTCGGGGAGATTCTCGTCCATCTCCCAACGTATAATGGCGAATCTGAGGACTCACAGCAAGTCTACAGCTTATATTCCCTTCTGCAGGACCTGCCTGGTACCAGCAAGGTCGTAACTCTTGTTTCCCTAGCAACCAACATTCTTTTGGTATCTGAGTTGAGCTTGTCTGAAGATACATCTGCAGCCATGATGGCTCCTGGCTTATCTTGGTGCAGGACAGAGCACCCTAAACTTACTCTTTGCTTTACTTTATTACCTCTGGCCTGAAGGAAAGATGTTCATGAATCTAGCTGCAACTTAAATCCTTTTTCTAAACATGCATACATCATGGTTAAATGAGGATCAATAAAAAGTGCATGAATCATATGTGTATCAGTAAAACCTGGAAAAAATGTGATTAACATATCAGATTAACTAGATGCTAAATTCTAAGATTAAAGGCATAATCAGACAAAAAATATAATTCTCCACTTATAGACAGACAGACAGACAGATAGACAGATAGATAGATAGATAGATGATAGATAGATAGATAGATAGATAGATAGATAGATAGATAGATAGATAGATAGATAGATAGATAGATAGATAGATAGATAGATAGATAGATAGATAGATAGATAGATAGATAGATAGATAGATAGATAGATAGATCCACACAGCTGGCACAGTAGCAGACATGTGCTAACAGCTAATGTTTGTGTAGCTGTAGACTCTTAAGGCAGCACCACTCCAAAAAGGAGGAAATAATGAGTGCATTGTCATAATTAGGACAATGACTTCTTTATTCTTACTACCTGGCCAGATTACAGTGAAAAAGACTCCGGCTAACAAAAGCATTCAGTTTTAGTCTAAAAGAATGAGTAGCTGGCTGATGTGATGCAACATGAAGAAAACAGCCGCTTTTTAGTCATAAACCTGAACCTGAATCAGCTGGGACTAAAATGTCTCTCCACACACACACACACACACGGATGAATGAAGAGATTTGCACACAAACAAGCAGCTGGATCTCAGGGATGATGTTTCTATGACTGTCACTAGTGCAGAGAGCTCCGTGGCTCCTCACCTGGCAGTCCTGTATCTCCCTCAGAGTGAGGTCTGAGCCAACCGTCAGGATGGATTTGTAGTCTGAGGAGAAAGCAACATCTGTGTAGCTGCAGGACTTGACCACGCTCTCAGACTCTCGCTTTCCAGTGTGTGTGTTCCACTCATACACCGCACCGTCCATCCCACATGACACCAGGCAGCTGTCGTCCAGGCTCCAGCAGATGCTCCGCACCTGCAGAAGGATGACCAATCTGGATATAGAAGGCGTGGGGGGTAGGTGTTTTTCTGCCCTACTCACCTTTCCATTGTGGGCCTTCAGATTGAGAATATTCTCAAAAGTGGTAAAAGTGTAGACATGAATGACGTTTCCATTAACAGCTGCAAACATGTGGCCTCCATGGCTAAAAGAGCACTAAGCATGGAGGGAAATTGGAACGTCAGCGCTGGCTGCAAAGCACGATGGATTCCTGTTTACTGTGAAGTAAACCAACACACCTCTCTACAGCTACGCAGCGTGAACTCCTTGAAGGTACGGATGTCATCCAGAACCAGATTCATCAGCCTGAGTTTGTCTGAAAACCCCACCAGGACGAAGAGGCCGGTGGGATGCAGCGCTACGCTGTACACCTCCTCCTGGAACTCCTTGTACAGTTCCAGCTCCCTGGAGAACATGAGTCAAATGCTGGCATTAGTGTCTAAAGGAAGTTCATGCTTCACATGAATGAAAAATGTGTGAGTTTCACTTTGTCTCGTAGTTCCAGATACGGACAGATCGGTCCAAAGAGCCGGTGGCTACGAGGGGCTTGAGAATGCAGGTGGACAGACCCGTGATAGAGCCAGAGTGGAAGGGCTGGGACAAGGACTGGAAACGTAGATGTCCTTCCTGATGGACAGAGGTGATGTACATTTTCTCTAAAAAGATTTAACTGTGGTACATGCCCTTATTTCAATATCCATGTTGTTCCATAGTTTCACTCCGTCTACTGAACAACTCTGACTCCTTACATTTGTTCTAACTTTCCGTCTTACAAATTGTCCTTTCCCCATACTTACTGTCTCTTTCACCTGGAACAGCTTCTGAACACAATCTGGGAATATTTTGTTATGCACTTTAAATAGGTCAGTAAATTTGTGTATATTTAATTTTATGAACAGAGGTGCGTTGGTCATCTGACTTGGTTATTATTTATATTGCTCTTTTCTGTAATAAAAATATGGGTTTAGTGTGAGTTTTTCAGGTGTCTCCCCAGACCTCAGTACATCATGTGTGGAAGTACTAATGTCAACCAACACAACCAGACCACTGCTACAGCCACGCAGCGACAGTCTGACTAGAATGCCAGTTTTCAGTGTGATTAAAGCTAAAACACTGGAGGACAGTAAATTCATCCACCTACTGTCTGGACACCCTGCCAGCAAACTTCTTTAAAAATGTTTTAGTTGTTTAGTTGCTGATGTACTGAAATTTGTTAATTGCTCCTTAACGTCAGGTATTTTTTCTAAAGCACTGAAAACTGCTGCTGTTAAGCCTCTTCTAAAGAAAAACAAACTACTGTAGATCTCTTTAGTGATGAATAACTACAGACCAATCTCTAATCTCCCTTTCATTGGGAAAATGATTGAAAAAGCAGTTATGATCCAGCTGAACAACTTTTTGGAGACAAACAACATCCTAGATGGTTTTCAGTCAGGCTTTAGACAACACCACAGCACTGAGGCCCTGTCCACACGTAGCCCGGTATCTCCCAAAACGAAGATATTTTTCTACGATTCGGCCTGTCATCCACACGAAAACGCAGATCTCCGCAATGAAAACGAATATTTTTTAAAACTCCGGCCAAAGTGAAGATTTGCATTTTGTCTGTTTTCAGCGTCTCCGTGTGGACAGAAATAACCAAAGTTTTAGGTTTCACAACGTCACATGCTGACGAATAACAGAAAATGAAATTATTCTTTGCAGCATTTTCAATGCAGGGAACCCTGAGAGGCTGCAGGCGCACCAGTGAGTCTGCGACTGCTGCGCACAGGGAGGGCAGAGGGGGCCTGCAGGGAAACAGTAAAGATGCAAAAATGACCGGTGTTAAGAGAAATTTGCGTAAACTTTGAAAATGTGGGCACAATTATTAGTAATGCAACAAAAATGCTGACGGGCCGGGCCATGTGCGACCTGTGTTTTCACTAAAACATGGATGCCCTCAGAGATGTGCTCACGTTATCAATCGTCCAAGTGCTTCCTGTCTCTTTGTTTTTACAAGCAGAATTACTGCTACTTGTTAGTAACAGTCCACACAAACAAGCTAGGCGTCATGTTTCATGTTTTGTTAAAGTTGAGCAGGAAGACGATTGGATTTGGGAGAACTACTGCTGCCTACAGGTCTGGCATGCCTATGAATGTGCTTAACAATGCACTTATGCGGTTACGTGTGGATGGAGTTTTTTCTAAAAACAAGGTGGTGTGGACGATATTCGTTTTAAAAAAAAAAACGGCTACGTGTGGACAAGGCCTGAGACTGCACTGATTTTTTTTCTCCCAAGATGGCAGCGCATGTAGATGCAGTGACCTCTCATTTTCCTTGAAATGTGGTGTTTTGTTTGTGTAATATGTGTTTGTATGTGTTTTCTTGGCAGTCTACGCTGTAATACAAGTACAATCAAAAGGCTCTTTTAGACATTTGGTGTAGCAAGATCTGCAAAGTTTTAATGCCCGGAACATAGATGCTAATGGAGACGCTAATGGAGCTGGAACTGCTACGCGGGCCTGATACCATTCCGGACTTGTTATCCCTCCCCCGCCAAAGAGGCATCAAAAGCGGTGCGCAAGGACAAAGATGAGCAAGCGTGGAGGTATCCGAACGAAGCTAGAAGCTAACCCAGCTCGCCCCAGCCATACCATCTATCATCCTGGCTAACGTGTGATCGCTGAACAACAAAATGGATCACACACAACTGCTGAGATCAGCAAATCGGAAAGCAAGTGATTGCTGTGTGCTTGTTTTCACTGAAACATGGCTGAATGACAACATTCCTGACTCCGCTGTCCAACTGGAGCAGCTAACATGCCACAGAGCAGACAGGGCACTCACAGACGGAGGGAAGGCACATGGGGGCGGAATCTGTCGCTAGATATCTTCGGCTCTCTTTATATTTTTTTTAAGGGGCAATGGTTGTGCTGTTGACAAATTTAAGTGGTGTCCTGACCAATCACAAGCTTGCGCTCTCCATCTCATTCAACAGATGTTTAGAAAAGTGGGCTCGACTCCGTCCGTCCTTGCGTGCCTGTTGGAGAGCCCTCGCAACGACGGATAATGGCGTTTACGTGCCTCTGTGCCGACGCAGATGGAGAAGCATAAATTACACTCCCACCGCTTCCACACGAACAGACTGTGCCTGTCTGCCATGAGGACACTCTCCGCGATCAACACCTGAAAAGCAGCAAGTGGAGGAGCAGCAGATCTAGTCCAAGCCCCACCCGGATGACCAAGCTTCTCACCCTATCTCTAAGAGAGAGCCAGACACCCTGCGGAGAAAACTCATTTTGACCGCTTGTATCCATGATATCGTTCTTTCGGTCACTACCCAAAGCTCGTGACCATAGGTGAGGGTAGGAGAACGTAGATCAACCTGCTTTGCTTTTTATCATCTTCATCAGATACCAAGACTCAGAGGTCTCATGTCCAGATCAGACCTAGAGAAACTCATTCATGTGTTCATCTCCAGCAGGCTGGACTACTGCAGTGGTCTTCTGTCTGGCCTTCCCAAAAAAGCTGTGAAGCAACTGCAACTTATTCAGAATGCTGCTGCTAGAGTCTTAACAAGAACCAAGAGAACCGAGCACATCACTCCTGTTCTTAAATCTCTACACTGGTTACCAGTAAACTACAGAATCCATTTCAAAGTGCTTCTACTAGTTTATAAATCACTCAATGGCATGGGGCCAAAATACATGTCGGATCTCCTTCCAGTATCTCTACCCAGCAGGGCTCTGAGATCCTTAGGAAGCAGTCAGCTGGTAGAACCGGGTCAAAACCAAACAGGGTGAAGCTGCTTTTAGCTACTATGCTGCACACAGATGGAATCAGCTTCCTCATCACCTCAAATGTGCCCCAACTCTAGAAACTTTTGAATCAAAATTTAAAACTTTCATGTATTCATCAGCCTTTGAATGAATGTTTCTGATGCTGCACCTTCTGCACTGTAACTGCTCAGCCTTTAACTTTGCCTTTTATCTGATTCTTACATCTGAATTTAATTTGTGTATTTAATTAGTTCTAAATTTATTTGTGCATTTTAATTGACCTGTCGCCGAGCCCCGCCCCCCTTAGTTACTGTTGCCAACTCCGACAATAAGTGGATCAAATACTGCAGCTCCGCAGATTTCCGTGATGGAAAGAAGTAGACAGATGCGTGTCAGCGACATTTTTTGGAGCAATTTCTCCTCGATATCACCCAGATCGAGGCAACAGGGTTACAGTATGCAGTGGAGGGATACATTAGTGTCGGCTCTGCTGAGCGAAGTGTAGCAGGGAACAAGGAGTTGGGAGTTTCGGGAGAAGGTCCGGCGTCCGGGGACGCGTGGATCCGAGTAGCGGTAGCAGGGATGCGGTGTCCCTGTGAGCTGCCAGATGTCAGATGATCTGAGCTGCAGGCAGCTCTAACGGAGAAAAGCTCCCGGCGCTCTGCATCGCTTCAGTTCATCATCTCAGCTGAATCTGTTTATAAAATGTAACTTTTTATGCCCGTGTTTACTTTCATTTTTAGTTCCCGGCTGGAGCTCAGCATTAATTCATCACGTGATCATGACACCACCCGCTGTTGCACCAAGGCTTAATGTGCGTTTATAAGACACACGGTTGAGGTAATATTACGCTGATTTGCTGGCACGGTGAGTCTTATCTAAAAGGGTCTTGGATAGTCTGGGAGGCGGACCTCAGCCCAGCCGCGGGCGGGGGGAGCACTCATGCTGCTGCTGGTTGAGCTCGATGAGGAGGTTCTGAAGGGAAACGAAGGAGACACGACTACTATCGAGGCTAATGCTTAGTAGCAAATTAGGCTTAGCTTCATCATTTTGTTTGGAGTTGTCGGATAGTAACGGTTGCTATGATGTGTGATTGGACAATAGCCGTTCTGGGGGCAGGGGCGGCGAAAGGCTAATTGCATTCTAGGACACCTTTAAGATCTAAGCATGTTCTTACACTTGTTTTGTTATCAATTGCTTTATATATTTCCTCAACCACGCTAATTGTTGCCATTGCAATTGATCTTATTTTTCTGAATCCATACTGGTGGTCACTAAGTATAATATATTATTCATCCATCCATTTTCATCCGCTTATTGAGGATCAGGTCGCGGGGGCAGCAGCCTAAGAAGAGAGGCCCAGACTTCCCTCTCCCCAGCCACTTGGGCCAGCTCCTCCGGGGGGGATACCAAGGCGTTCCCTGGCCAGTCGAGAGACATAGTCCTTCCAGCGTGTCCTGGGTCTTCCTTTGGGTCTCCTCCCGGTTGGACGTGCCCGTAAAATCTCACCAGGGATTCGTCCAGGAGGCATCCTAACCAGATGCCTGAGCCACCTCAACTGGCTCCTCTCGATGTGGAGGAGCAGAGGATCTACTCCAAGCCCCTCCCGGATGACCGAGCTTCTCACCCTATCTCGCAGTGCCGCTGTAGACGCAGCACCAATCTGCTTATCAATCTCGCGCTCCATCTTTCCCTCCCTCATGAACAAGACCCCGATATACTTAAAGTCCTTCACTTGAGGCTGGACGTCGTAATCAGGATTTAAAGCCAAAACAGCACTACTTTTGTGCCTGAAGGAGGTAAGGATGGTGTATAGTAAACTACCTTGGTTATTAGGGATTATTGACCAGATCAGATAACCCTCACACGGTCCAGAAGCACAACCATCTGCTAGGATTTCTGTTCGTTTTCTCGCTCCACAGATTTAACGAGAAAAAATTAAATGTCGTTTTCTGTTTTCACAACCACATTCGGAGTTGGACTCACCAGTCAGTGGTAATACAGGTAGATGTGACTCACCAGCAGACCGCTAATGTCAGTAGATGAAAGGCCAGCACTGTACAGCTGTCCCTGGTTGGTGCTGACAGCCAGAGTCTCCTCTGCTGGACTCATGCAGATGGTGTGGATCTCCTGGAGCTCTGCTGGGTTTAGGTCATTACTGCGTGGATCTGAAGGAATCTGACACCAACAGACTGATGAAACCATAAAGCTCAAAGTCTAACTCATGTTGTCATATTCAGCTTAGATATTTACCCGTATTTCCCTGTATTTCCTATAAATGTTGTCCTCTGTCCTCTCAAACAGACAGACAGTTCCTGGACCTGTAGAGCACACGAAGCCCTTGGAGTAGGACAGGATGGCCGTGATGCCAGAAGCTGCCAAACCTTCATTCACATCAGTTTCTTTGATCCATTTCATCTCCACTTGCCTGTTCCATATAGTAACAGCTTTATTCAACTTCAAAAGAATATGAGGCGATTGGCTCTGATGAGTACAGCATCCCAACTCGACCCATTTCATGGTGTGATGTGTAAAAACAGGCCAGAAACACAGGTCTAGTGTTTATTCACTCTACTTGGACATAATCTGAAGTTCTTACATGTATAATAACAAATATCTAATAACTAATATCTGACCTGTCAGAGTGAGAAGACATCCTGAGCTCTCTTCTCACATCTCCAGACTCAAACACAAGCAGCCTGCCCGTGTCTGTTCCAGCAAGCACCCTCTCCTCCGACATCCAGGCGTGGCACAGGATGTTGATGGACTCCACCTTTGCAATGCTGCTCTGCTTCAGAGCTCCCTCTGAGTAGCGGAAGACCTTGAACACTCCGGTTCCACTTATGCACAGCTGCATGTTGTTGTGAGGGTTGAAACTAATCTGATGGGACATTAAATATATTTAAAGTTTGCATACATTTATAAACAAGAGCCTGAGCTGCACAGACAGGGACTCATCACCTGTGTGATGGGGTTATTAGAGGAAGTTGTCTTTACTGTCGCCAGAACTTTGTTTTTCTCCCAAAACCAGAGGCTCAGCGTCCACTCCGGGCCCCCGGTTTGACCTATCAGGTACTTGGAGTCAGGTGAGAAAGCCATGCATAGGAACTCTGGAACAAGCATGTCTCCTGCAGTCAGAGGTTTCCTCCTCCTGCCTTGCTCGTGGTGCAGGTCAAACACAGTGATGGTGGCCTTCTCAGCCCTCTCTGACACAGCCAGGTAGCGACGATTGGGGCTGATGGCCAGAGCACGAATGCCCTGGCTTTTGTCTGAACCTGTGAGAATAAAAGACACAACCAACCAACTCAAGTTCAAACAAAGTCATCAGGAAACAGCAGCTAAAATATTGTGCTAAAGCGTGTCAGGCAGGCAGAAAGCAATCCGAAGTGTAATTATAGCTTGGTTGGTTGGTAACCATGGAGATCACCATAAATGAAGCGCTGGCATCTGACAGCGGTGTTGTGGCACACACAGCTGTTCCCGCTCGGGTAGGCCACCGTCTGTTCGTCAACAAAGCACAAGTTGTTGGTCACGTGGGTTCGGACGCCGAAAACAAAGTGTGCCTGAGACCCAACAGAGGCCATGTCGCTGTCTCAGCTAAGCCCACAGTGAGTCCCGCACTCACGGATACTGTCCGGAGGTGACTTCGGGATTGGGAGGGGCGCAAACACACCGTTCCGTTGCTAGGAAACGTCAGAAATCCCGCGAGAACATAAAAGGTGTCCTTAAATTTTCCGTTTTGCCAACGGTCCACTTTCCATCGTAATGTTGATATTATTTTGTTGATTTCTTCGTAGGAGAACCCTTCTAGCCAATCAGAGGCGAGAAAGGCGGGATCTTCCTTGGCCATCCTACGATTCCAAATCACGCCACCGGCGTAGTGGATAAGGTTTCATTACCTATATTACGTCCCGCGAGACTTCAATGGTATTCTAGTGGAGACCTGGCCATATCTCTCTCTCTCTCTCTCTCTCTCTCTCTCTCTCTCTCTCTCTCTCTCTCTCTCTCTCTCTCTCCAGATGAGACAGTAAAAACTGTAATCCACAGTAATCCATCATAGACTGCGAGACCATCTAAAGGCTCAGGAACCCACTGCAGATGTCTGGATTCATCAGCTGATTAGTGTGACACTTTGAGTCTAGAATATTGAACCTTTTCACTATATTCTGATTGTCTGAGATTCTGAATGTGGGGTTTTCAGCTGTAAGCCATCATCATCACAATTCTAACAAATAAAGGCTGAAATATCTGGATTTGCACGAGTCTCTCATTATTAGTTTAATCTTTAAAGTTGAATTACTGACTTATGCTGCATATTCAAATTTTTCAGGTTTCACCTGTATAAGTGACAGAAGTCAGTGGAGAGGCAGAAGTTTTTCAGTGAACGTTATACACGAGATTTACAGAAAAATACAAAAATGGGAGGATGGTAGAACAGATGGGTAAAATATGGGAGTATCCCAGACAAAATGGGAGACTTGACAGCTAAAGACCATCTCATCCTCAAGATCACATTCTAAGTTGAGAGTATTTCTTCTGATACCAACTCCACAGCAACGTTTGTTGGCACTCAGTGTCAAGAGCTGGGGCACCTCAAATCCCACTGCAGGGTGATGAATGGGGCTGATCTCCTCCTCCGGTTGGCTCATGGGTCCCTCAACGGGGGTGATAAAAGTTATTTTCTAATCCACTTTGCCTTACACCCTGTGTGATTTAAAAAAAAACAATTCTAGCCATTACAGATTAGTCGACTCATTAATGTGAACAAAATATTACTTGGACAAAATGAATTTTAATTAAAATGTTAAAATGTTGACAAATTTCCCAAGAAAAAGAAAATAGTCAATATCAAGTGTTCATGATCTAAAACTGACCACTTTCCACACTCTGCTACTCTCTTCTACCACTCTCTAATCGCATGCATGCATGTGTGTGTGTGTGTGTGTGTGTGTGTGTGTGTACTCATCTATACATCAAAGCGAGGACCTTTAGTTGCAAAGTGAGGACATTTGCCCGGTCCTCATTGTGGTGCAATGTTAGGCATAATACAAAATCACAAAAATGAATGGAAGTCAATGAATGGTCCTCACTAAGATAGAAAGACGAGAATGTGTGTGTGGGGGGGTGGGGTGTGTGTGTGCCTGCTCTGTCTTCTCAAACCCCAGTGAGTCGTAGCGGATGGCTGCTCATACTGAGCCAGGATCCTCTGGAGGTTTCTTCCTGTTAAAAGGGAGTTTTCCTTCCCACTGTCGCTACATGCTTGCTTAGTATGAGGATTGTATCAACACACAGTCAGTGTCTTGATGCAATCTGCTGGGTTCCTTATATAGGAAACTTTTTTACTGATTGTCTTAATGAACTATACTGTATTGAGAGCTTTGCTTTGTGAAGTGCCTTGAGACGACTCTTGTCGTGATTTGGTGCTATAGAAATAAACTGAATTTAATTGAATTGAACCTTTTCATTTGGAAACAAACTTATTTTTTTGCATAAACACTGAATCTGGAATATCCAAATTTCACATGAGCAAGTACATTTGAAATAAAACACACATCAGAGGTGTTCGTTACTTATGTCTCCATTTTTTTTATTCCTTAAAATGTGTTTAAATTCAGCATCTTTGAATTTTTAGTCCTTATTTTCTTGTTTACTCTTCATTCTTATAGTTTACCCTCCATTTTTGTCTCCTGTAATGAATGTCATTGCTGCTGTGACATCAAGCCTTCCCCTTAGGGACAATAAAGGGATTTTATACTCTATTCTTCTATCTGTAGCCTTTCCAGTTCCTGTTTTACTGTAAGTTAAATCTTTTATCACAGGCAAACAACAAAAACCCAAAGATAACAATTTCCTTCAATGAGAATGAAATATCTCAGCTATTAACATTCATGCTTTGGAGCAGAAAAAGTGCATAAAAACACAATAATTCAAGCTCAGTTTGATCCACTCTGATTTACTCTGGTGCTCACTGGTTCCAGCCAGATCCCTGCATCTCTGGGGTTAGGCTCTGAGCTGAGGACGGTGTTCTGTTCATCTTCATCACAGACAACAGCTGCTCACATAGGTATGTGCTGCTGAACATGGAGAGCATCTGAGCAGCTAGAGCATGGAGTTGGGTCAGTGTGTCGGGGAGGAAAGATAAAGCTTCAGCCGCGAACAGAATACTGAGCTGTTGGAAACCATGGAAAGATGTGGTTCCTAGGGGCACAGCTGGAGCACCTGTTACCCACAATGTGGGAAGGTTGGGGGGGTGCTGCTGGGAATGTAGATGTAACAGACACCTGAGACAGGACTGTCCTTATTTGAAGACAAACTAGTGGGGGCAGGTAAAGTAGGCCCACTGCCTGCCCCCAGACACATTGTGAAAGATGTGGCCTTGGTAACGGGTCATGGAGGTCCAGGATATATTGCAACAAAAATAGGAGGATCAGCCTCTTGGTTGATAGTGGGGCAGCATTATCAGGGATTCCTTAGCAGGTCTGGTTGATCATTATTAAAGGTGGATCAGAGTTAGAAAAGTATCAGGGGGATGTTTCTGCCACTAATGGAGGGGAAATGAGATTTTGATGGCTGATGAACCACCTGAAGAAATTCTGTTGGGGTCTGATTTCTGCTTAAATATGGCATACGACATTTTTTAGTTACACTGGAGGGGTGCTGGTGAGCGCTCCTTCTGGTGATTCCCTCGTTCTGCTGGGCAACTTCAATGCTCACATGGGAGGAATAGCCCTCCTGATCTGAATATGAGTGGTGTTTTGTTATTGGACTTCTGTGCTCGCTTGTCCATAATGAACACCATGTTCAAGCATAAAGATGTCCATATGTGCTCTTGTGGTTTTCGTCCTGGCCGTGGAACACTGGACCAGCTCTGTACCCTTAGGGGGATCCTGGATGGTGCGTGGGAGTTCACCCAACCAATCTACATGTGTTTTGTAGATTTGGAGAAGGCGTTTGACCGCGTCCCTTGGGGGGCCCTGTGGGGGGTACTCTGGGAGTATGGGGTACCAGGCTTCTTGATACGGGCTGTTAGGTCCCTGTATGACCAGTGTCAGAGCTCGGTCCGCATTGTAATGCAGGCTCGTTCCCAGAGAGCTGCCCTTTGTCACCGATTCTGTTCATAACTTTTATGGACAGGATTTCTAGGCACAGCCAAGGTGGTGAGGGGATCTGTTTTGGTGGCCTAAGGATCAGGTCTCTGCTTTTTGCAGATGATGTGGTTCTGTTGGCTTCATCAGAACGTGATCTCCGGCTTTCACTGTAGTGGCTCACAGCCGAGTGTGAAGCAGCTGGGATGAGAATCAGCTCCTCTAAATCCGAGACCATGGTCTTGAGTCGGAAAAGGATAGAATGCCTTCTCCAGGTCAGGGACGAGGTCCTGCCCCAAGTGGAGGAGTTTAAGTATCTCGGGGTCTTGTTCACAAGTGAGGGAAAGATGGATCAGGAGATCGATGAACGGATTGGTGCTGCGTCTGCAGTGATGCGGGCGTTGTACCGGTCTGTCGTGGTGAAGAGAGAGCTGAGCCAAAAGGCGAAGCTCTCGATTTACCGGTTGATCTACGTTCCTACCCTCACCTATGGTCACGAGCTTTGGGTTGTGACCGAAAGAACGAGATCGTGGATACAAGTGGCCAAAATTAGTTTTCTCCGCAGGGTGTCTGGGCTTTCCCTTAGAGATAGGGTGAGAAGCTCGTTCATCTGGGAGGAGACCCAAAGGAAGACCCAGGACACGCTGGAGGGACTATACCTCTCAGCTGGCCAGGGAACGCCTTGGGATTCCCCGGAGGAGCTGGCCCAAGTGGCTGGGGAGAGGGAGGTCTGGGCCTCCCTCCTTAGGCTGCTGCCCCCACGACCCGTCTCCGGATAAGCGGAAGAGAATGGATGGATGGATGGATGGATGGATGGATGGATGGATGGATGGATGGATGGATGGATGGATGGATGGATGGATGGATGGATGGATGGATGGATGAAGTTAAGTAACCAGTAACCAAATAGAATTGCAGTTCTCTTTTACTGTTTGCTCTATGTCTAAATAAACTTTTACAAGAGTTAAGTAGTAGAAACACTTCCTCTCATTTTTTTTCAAACACTATGCATTTGTGCACTCTGCTGACAAAAAAACAGAACAACACTCTGGGAGTTGCTGCCCTCCAGTAGTCTGAAAGCTGGTACTACATGTTTGTTCTGTTTAACCATTTAGAAGAGGATATTTTAGTCTCCTATAATTTTTTTCTATTTATTTTTAAAAATCTACCCTGTCTCAGCCTATCCAGCAGCAAGTGATGGTCAACAATGTCAAAGGCTGAAGTCAGGTCCAGCAGAACCAGAACAGAACAGTCCCCTGCATCACTGTGAGTCAGAAGGACATTAGAAACCATGAGAAGAGCTGTTTCAGTAGAATGAGCTCTACAAAAACCTGACTGGAAACTATCTTGTTAATCCAAGTAGTTTAATTAAAAAGGTACCTACCTGCATTTAGCTCATTCTATAAGTATTTTTTATTATTGTTGGGTTTTATTTTACTTTTCTTATGTTGTCTCACACAATGTTAGGGGGCTTCATAATATTATTAAACGTAAAGCTCTGTATCTTTTTGCAAAACAGTTAAAGTCTAACTTGATTTATTTTCGAGAAACTCACTCTGGTTCAGATGACACAACGTTTTGGAGGAACTAGTGGGGTAATTCACATGGTACAGGATATTCGGCTGGTGTGGCTGTTTTAAAGCATAGATTTGATTTTATGGTTTAATATGGTTTTAAGTACCTGGGTGTTCACCTCAACAGTAAACTGAACTGGTCCCACAACACAGATGCTGTGTATAAGAAGGGCCAAAGCCTCCTCCATCTCATGAGGAGGCTGAGGTCCTTCGGAGTTAACTCCCAGCTGCTGAAATCCTTTTATTACTCTGTTGTTGGCTCTGTTATTCATTCTGCTGTGGTCTGTTGGGGTGTAGGCAGCTCTGACCGAGACAGGAAGAGACTGAACAAGCTAGCTACCAAAGCTAGCTCGGTTCTGGGCTGCCCACTGGATTCTGTTGAGGAGACGTGTGAAAGGAGGATGCTGTGGAAGATGACCTCCATCTTAAGAAACCCCTCCCATCCACTGCACTCCACTGTGGAGATCATGGACAGCTCCTCCAGAGGTAGACTGAGACATCCCAGATGTAAAACTGAGCACTATCGTAGATCTTTCATCCCCTCTGCTGTAAGAGTGTATAACTCCTCAGTTTAAGCTGTACTGGTATCATCCTGGTACACAATAACACCAATGCTATATTCAGTATGTGTTCTATACTTGTGCAATACCAGATTCACATTGGTGTCTGTGTCTCTTACAGTATGCTGCATAGTGTTGGTACCAAGTTTGTTTTTATCTTTTATTTGTGGTTTTTTAGTGATCTAAGATTACAATAGTAGATTACTGCCTATGTGTAAATACATGTATCCTTGTTTTTATCTTCTTCTAATTACCCTTTGAGTGATGGTGCTGCTGTGACAAGTGAATTTCCCCACTGTGGGATCAATAAAGTCTATTCTAATAAGTACCCTAATGCACAATTACTAATACGAGGGGATTTCAATAGCATCTTGGATGAACAAATGGATAAATGGCCACCCGGCATTAATAATAGAACAAATCCTGATCTTTTTACATTCTTGAACAGGTTTCATCTCATTGATATTTGGAGATTAAAATATCCCACAGACAGAGACATGGAGTAACAAAAGTGGCTCTAGGCAATCAAGAACTGATTATTGGTTAATATCGAACTGTATCAACACAGATAATATTACAGTTGATATTTACCCTATGCCACTTACTGACCACAAAGCATATCAGTTAAAATAGACTTATCCAGTGTTTCTAAACCTCCTGCTAACTACGGTTACTGGAAACGCAAATAGTTCATTGTTAAATGTTACTCAAACTAAAACAGAAATAAAGGACTTCATCTCTATATTCTGGACAAAAGCTATTAAAGAAAATCGCTTTAGAATAAATTGGGAACTTTTTAAGTTTGAAACAGGGAAACTTTTAAGGAAACATGGTAGTCAAAGAGCCAACTCAAGGAAGGCTGAGGAGGCGACTATGGTAGCAAATATCTGCACTATTTCCAAGAAAAGAGCAGAAACCGGATGGCCTAACTGCAGGACTTTATAAGGCGTTTACTATTGAGCTGACTCCATTTTTATATGAAGTCTTTGCAGAAAGTCTAAGTGAAGAAGGTCTTCCAACTACGATGACTCAGGGACTAACCAATAAGGACTTTTAGATCATTGGAGCCCTATCCATCTTCTTAATAATTATTATAAGATTTTGGCTCTGGTATACTCTATGGCTCTATGCAGTTGCATCTCAGCAAGAAAGTTGCAGGTTAAAAACCCAGCTACATCCTTTCTGCATAGCTAGCATGTTCTCCCCATGCATGTGTGGCCAAAATTGTCCCCAGGTGTGAGTGAGTGAGTGTGTGAATGGTTGTGTGTCTCTGTGATGTGCTGCTGTGGAGACCCCCCCCCCCCTTTATTTTCTTGTGCTGGCCTTAGTGCCTTCACAGACAGTAATGAATAATTAAAAAAAAAAGCTCAGGTGTAAGCAGCGATCTAAATTAATGAATTCAGTGTGCATGAATCTGGGTCAGATTAGATACAAATACAGTACAATGCATTCATTTGTAGCATGTCTAATCCATTAAGTTTATAACAATAATGGATGAGAGTATGTCTTAGAGCTGCTTGAAAAATCTGTTATGATCTGCTTTCATTTGCCATAAAGCTATCCTCTGTGTCGCTACACTGCTCCAACAGCATTGACAGCTGCACACACTGAGCTTTAGCGTTTTGTGCTGATGACAGAGGACAGCATCACAATGTTTGATTATGCAGAGAAGTGTGTGTGCAGACCAATATTTGCATTTTTTGCACATTTAAATAGAGGCATGTCATAAGGAGGTGTCTGGTACTCCCCCTTGTTATTGTGTAACGTTTTGGCATCTTTCAATTATTGACTTTTCGAGACTATTCAGTAAAATTAACAAATTTGAGACTAAATTGAACTTGTCTGATTTAATGTAAATAGCAATATCTGATTTGTTTTGAATTGTTATTTTATTTTAGGCTATATTAAATCACTTGATTTCATTTAGCATGGCCAATTCTTGTTTATTTTGAATTTAGACTTCATTGAACGAATTGACGCTGGAGAGATTATGTCTCTCGGCTGGCCTGGGAACGCCTTGGGATTCCCCCGGAGGAGCTGGCCCAAGTGGCTGGGGAGAGGGAGGTCTGGGCTTCCCTCCTTAAGCTGCTGCCCCCGCGACCCGACTCCGGATAAGCGGGAGAAAATGGATGGATGGATGGATGAACGAATTGATTTGATGTAGCATAGTAGCAATAATCATTCTCATTATTGTATAACAAAGGATAAAACACTTAAATATGTAAATGTTGTAGTTTATTTATATTCCTCGATTTTATTCTTTTTAAAATCTTATTTGTAAATGTACAAAGTTTAAAATGGAATAAACGTTCATCCACTCAAGACGCACTCTGTTGCTTGCAGCTGCAGTGCGCTTGCAGTACACCGAGTCTGACGCTAGAGGGAGCTGAACCCCGTCAGGCCAGTTGGGAACATAAACAGAATATAAATACAGCTGAAGGCGCAGTGTCATGTGCTTTATTTTTTACGTAGACCTGTACCTCATCCATTGAATAAGTTATTACCCATGTAGTCTGCCCCAGGACCTGTTTGTAGAGCATGTGTTGTTAACAGAGCTGCCTGTGGGAGCGATGTTGTTGTGAAGTGAAGGAAGTGGGTCGTCACGTCCCACGCGGAGGAGGGTTTTCCGGTTAAAGTTTCCTTTGTGATTCGGAAGTGGCAGTGGGATGCCGAAGCCGTTTATCCCCAGACACGTCATATCAGTGACAACAATGCTAAGTAAGAATGAATATAAATGTTAAATGCCTAGCGTCGGGTCGTGGGTTCGGACAGAAGAAGCCGCGAGAGCCGCTGTAACCGTCCAGTTAGCGGCTAGCGGTAATGTCGGGCTGCTAAGGCTGCTGGGTTGTTTGTCTGCAGCAAAGCTCGGAGGAATTCCGGTGTAGTCGGAGCTAATGTAAAACTGAGTATTGTTTTTATTGCGGTATTTGTTCTCGACGTTATACAGCAACACGGCTTTAGTGTTCGCTTAAAACTGAACTCTCACTAGCGCGAGCTAACAGTAGCCTAGCATGTGTGTGTGTGTGTGTTTTGGAGAGTGACAGCTGCAGGTTGCAGAGCCGTGACATTTGTGCAGAGGCCTCCTGGAGCAGGGATTCCTCTCTAGCCAGCAACATCAGTTGTCATGGTTCTTTTTTTAACCATTTGATAGACACAAGGGCCTCTTTGTGTTTTTATGCTCTGGCCACATTGATCCACATTCCGCTGCTCATCACGACGCATGAAGAAGCTCTCCTCTCCTCTCTCCACAGATCTGCTCCATCCGTTCCTGACCTGCTGAAATGGGAAGGCGCCCCTTTATTACTTTGTAGCACACAGGTAAGATCTCCATCTGGACGTGCTTTTACTGCAGCTTGGAGCCACATCCTTTACCTGCTAGCTGTGGGAGCTGAGAGGCTGTTGTAATTCGTGGTATTGGTTTTCCTGTGTGTCACATTCACAGAAGCCAGGCTGTCTGGGCGTGATCACCTCTTTCTGTGTACAAGCTTAATTGTGACATTTCTCAGAGACTAGTGTGGGCGTGTGGGGAGGAATGCGGGTCTTTGGTGCCTCCACAACATGTTGAAACAGACGCCGTGTGTGAGTGAGTCTCTTGTTTTTAAATGACCTTCGTGATTAAATGCTCAACATTAGATACGCCAGATCACATACAGGGTTATAAAGCCAGACACACGCTCTGATTGTTGCTCGACAAGCGTCTGAAGAGTTTGCATGTTGAATTAAGGATGCCTGTGGTGGTTTTTAAATACACACAGGGACAGATCAGGTCTCTTCAGATTGATCCAGAATCTGTAAAACTACCAGCATTTATGTCAGCAGTGCAATTAATGACTTTTGTATTTCAGTTTCAGCACCAAACACTCACAAAAACAATTTAATTGACAAAATATGACTGTTATTCAAAGTATTTTTGCAAGTACGCTCTCTTATTGTCGTGCCTGTTGCCACATATGTGTGTTTATTCTGCCCGGCTACAGCTCAGAAATTCATTTGTTTTTGAAATCTGATTTTTTTTTTATAATACAGGTAAACTGTAACCAGATCAGATCATTTCAGATTTCTGTTTTTAAATGTTTGCTTTAATTTTATCCTTCTGCAAAATTTGCAACCTCTCAGAATCTGTTGTGACTTGAAGACATATTTTTTGCTAGTGGCAGCCAGGTGATCCCCCTTGTTGTTTTCAGTCAGAGCTCCCAGAACCTGTTTCGGCAAACGGAGCAAGAAAGGAATCAACAAACAGGGTTCTGGCCGCTCGTCTCAGAGGAGCGTCATTACATCAAGACAGATAATCCGTTACACAAAGTGGTAATGTGTTTGTAGCTCCGCACTAAGGGCATGTGGAGACAGAGCTGTATGAGGTCTGTCCTCGGTTGGAGCTTTTCAAAATCTTTGCTTCCACCTTCTTGGAATAATTCATCAACATTTAGAAGTGGGGCAGAAGAAGTGGAAGAGAAAAACCTAAAAGTGTCTTTTCTCAAACAGCTGCTACAGCAACGGTCGTATGAGCTCAAACCTTCCAGTTCCTGGCTGCTTCAATCTTTAGCCTTCAGCTCCACATTCCTGCTTGTTTGTGCGACGAAGAGCAAGAACTGGGCTCCGTTTCCAATAAACCCGTTTTTTGACTTGTCAAAGCCTGTCAAAGGCCCTGTTCTACCATTATCTGTCTCTTAGGGTCTGACTGTTGATCTTAGCTCGTGTTTTAATGGTTCGGATGTTTAGTATCTTATGAAAACTTACAGCTTTTATTAAAAAAACACATTTTCTTTGACAAATTGAAAATTAAAGAGGTTCAAACGGCCTAAAAGTACGTCTTTGTTTCCAGATTTATTCATCATTTTTTACTCTTTGTCGTATGTTGTTATTCCAGATCACTCTGTTACCATGGCAACGATGGACGCAGTCAGAGGGGAGGAGCCAATTCCTAGCACCATGGAGGTTTCAGAGACGTCATGTTCGGCTCCGAGTCCCCAGAGCGAGGCGGTGACCAACGAGCTTCAGGAGCTCTCGCTTCAGCCAGCTCCCAATCTTCTGCCTCTGCAGGAACGCAAGAACGGTGAGACCATGATGCACGCACAACTTTAGTCTGTAGCATCTGGATAAATGTCTTGTTACTGTTGCCAAACACATTCAACTTCGGCTGCATCCGCACTTGCAGCATCCACGTTTCATTCTCACACGCCGTAAAATGAATGGAAGCTGTGTCTTCCTAAATTAACCTAGTTTGCATGCGGTGGATGAAAAGCGGTCCTCTGACTTGGTCACACAGGTTAAAACAAACAAAAACATCAAACCAGCAGGTGTGTTTTATAAAAAGTTTGGTGCAGACTTTTACTTTGTCTCCTGAAGAAATGCCTGAAAAAGGGTAGAAAACGTCTTCCACAGGGTTCTTAGAAAGTATTTTATATGCAGAGAAGTGTCATGTCAGATGTGTGTGTGCACATTTTCTTTATGTGCCAGTAAGGACTTCCAGCATCCTCAGACCACTGAGACAGAGATTGAAGTGCTGAGGTGAAGCTGTCGGACTGTGTGTTAAAGCCCAGAGAGCTCCTCCACCTAATTGGCTTACTCCTCTGCGCTGACCTCCCGCTACAGCAGATTAATGTGTGTTTCATGTTTGTGCGGTGCTCTCAACGCTCCGTAGGTCTGTTTTGTGTCTGGAGATGGCTACGCTCAGAGGGTCTTTTAGCAGCTTCCTTTGGTCTGAATCATGGTGGAACAGTCGAGTCGGCTTGATTTATGGATTTAGTTTGAGTCAGTTCACTCTGATGATTTCCAAATGCTTCCAATCCTTGTTTCACAAGTTGGTTCCTTATGGAATCTGTATCCTGAATTGAACTGGGATGATGGTTTTTGTTGTTATCAACCAAACATGCTAGGTTCTGCGGGGTTGTGTCTGAGAGGTTCTCCCGAAACCGGAGGTTCAGCAAAACGAGGTGAGAGGCTGCATGGGAGAGAGTTATTGACGGAGTAAAAGTTTAATTTGACTGGTTTAGCATTTATCTGCACTTCCAGTTGTAGAATAAGAGGGAAAAGTGGTGGATTAAAAAGTATTTAAATTGAATCCATCAGGACTAGTGCTGGGTATTGTGACCAATTTCCTTAATCGATTTGATTTCGATTCATAAGGCTCTGAATTGATTAATCACAATTCAGTACAGTCTGGTCTTCATTATTCATTGTCACTACTGCGTGTTTCTCTTGATATGTGCATTTAGCGTCTTTTCATTTAGCGGCTTATTGTTGGAATTGGGTGTTGCTGAGGTAGAAAATGACGTTTCTATCATTTAAACGAGCTTCATCCTGTTAAGTAGATGTGCAGTTTGTTTATATTGGTACACATTAAGCATGGGTTTTGGAACAAACCCGGAACCGCCTGCAGATCCGGTCCCAGGTCAGTCTTGTTCAAGGGGAATAATCAATCTTAGGCCTAATGAATCGATTTTGCAAAATTTATATGAAATCGATCCACGATTGATTCAATTAAATTTTTTTACCCAGCCCTAATCAGGACAAAAGCAGACTTGGATCCACTTAAGAATGGAATATAAACGTAATTGGATGCGTTTAACGCTGGTTCTCTTCCTGATTTACAGTAAATAACTCCCAGAGAATCAGAATCCTGTTTTAACACAACAGTAATTCACTCCATAACCTGCTTCTTCATTATCATTTCACTCTATTATTACATGAACACTATTCTGTTATATTACTAATAGAGTCACTGATCTGTAGACTACAATAAAGTGTAAAAGAACATTAAAAATACTGACTTTCAAATTGTGCTGAGTAGTTCTTCGCTAAGAGAGAGGCCTACGTGAGTCTGGGGTGTGGGACATTTGATGTGTGTCGTTACTGAGCTGATAAAAGGTGAAACTGGGAATAACATTCCATTCAGTCCAGGATGGAAATCCTCCTCCGACTTAAAGAACTCTGGAGGAATTCTGCTTTGGTACCAGTGGGATTGTTTACTACTGGACAACCAGGTTAGAACCTCTGGGTTTAAGTTTGTAACTATGGCGATAGACTCAGAGATTTCCTTACCTCTGGAGATGAACTAATATGGGATGGCGAATGTTCAGCGTGACCAGTGTGGTTTATGAACACAACAGCTTAATTCATGCTAGCAATAACATCTTCTGTGTTGAAGGTTTTACTTCCAGGGTCAAAAATTTCAGTTGAATCAGAAATCAAGAATATGTATTTTGTTAATTATAGCTGTTGATGGTAAATGGTAAGTGGCCTGTATTTGTATAGCGCCTTCTTAGGGTTCTACAACCCCCCAAGGTGCTTCACAACACAATCAGTCATCCACCCATTCACACGCTGGTGGGGATGAGCTACATCGTAGCTACAGCTGCCCTGGGTCGTACTGACAGAGGCGGGGCCTGCCGTACACTGGTGCCACCGGTCCCTCCAACCACCACCAGCTGGCAAGGCAGGTTAAGTGTCTTACCCAAGGACACAACGACGGCGACAGACTGAGCGGAATGCAAACCTGCAACCTTCCAATTGCAAGGCGGCCACTTAACTCCTCTGCCACTATCGCATTGCAGCGGGGATGCCGTGCATCGCATTGGTAAATTGGGATCGGCCCTGAAAACAGAGTTGGTGCATCCTCTGCTTACAGGTGAAACTCAAAAAATTTGAATATTGTGCGAAAGTGAATTTATGTCAGAAATCCAGCTCAGACTGCAAGACCATCTAAAGGCTCAGGAACCCTCTGCAGGTGTTCTGGATTCATCAGCTGATTAGAGTGTGACACTTTGAGTCTAGAATATTGAACCTTTTCACAATATTCTAATTAGCCTTTCGCCGAGCTCGATGAGGAGGTTCTGAAGGGAAACGAAGGGGACACGACTACTATCAAGGCTAATGCTTAGTAGTATAAATTAGGCTTAGCTTCATCATTTTGTTTGGAGTTGTCGGATAGTAACGGTTGCTATGATGTGTGATTGGACAATAGCCATTCTGGGGGCGGGGCCGGCGAAAGGCTAATTGTCTGAGATTCTGAATTAGGGGTTTTATATCAGCTGTAGCCATAATCGTCACAATTATAACAAATAAATGCTTGAAATATCTGGCTTTGCATGGAACAAGTCTGTCTCATGTATTAGTTTCACCTTTTAAGTTGAATCACAGAAATAAATGGACTTTTTTATGGTATTCTAATTCTTTTAGTTTCACCTGTACACCTCTCCCTGGAACAAAAAGACTTTAGTTTTCCTGAATTCAGGGTTGCTCTACTTTCACACAGCCCACTTTCTGGAACACTCTTGTGATTTCTGCACTTATTCAGTCACTGAGCTTTTTATCACCTGATATCTTTGATCTGAGGTGAAACTGAAGCCTTTAAAACCTGAAGTGAAACAAGTCTGACCACCACGGCCTTTTCAGTTTAGTAAGACAATAGTGAACGTTTCTGTCACCAAGTCACAATCACACACTGTCACCTAAACAGAGGGTTACCCGGGGTAGTGTAATTAATACTTAGGCACACACACGAGATGTTTATAGTTTATGTGACCTCAGGTGACGCTTCCATCATTAAGAGATGTGTAACTGGGCGACTGCTTGTCACAGGACCCAGGTCTTCCTCACACACAGACACACACTCCTGCAGCCTCGGGCCACCACTCCCAAACCTAAACAATCTCTGCTCTTGTCGGTCTCTTCCTGACACTTTACTCTGCCACTCAGACATGTTGGTGCAGGCTCTGCTGCAGGAGAACTTCTCCAGTGTGCATGCATCATTCCTGTGCAGCTATATGTTTAAATTCCTAAACACAACTGGGTACCTGCATAGTGAAGCTTCATATCTGATACCAGGTTATGTAGTATTTGCCCCTCCCCGGTGTGCTTGAGGATTTGTCGTTAAAACCTACATAAATGTGCATGCACACATGGAGAGGTGACGTTTTCACCATTAGAATTAGAGACAGATGTCTGCAGGGTCCCAGCTCTTTGTTTCAAGATGTAAACGGACTAGTCTGGGAAGTCATTACAGTTCCCGTCTTCCTGGTTACAAACTTGCCTCTGGGTTATTGTTTGGAAACAAAAGCCGTCACGCTTTGATAATGCACCTGAGATTATTCAAAGAAAAACTTTTAAAGCAGAGAAGCCAGTCTTGAGTGTAGGAGTCCAGGCTGTTGGAGCAGCAGGAGGAGGAGGAGGAGGAGGACAGAGGAGCTGAGAGGAGGGGGAGGTCATGTCTGAAATGGCAGCATTGCATAACTTCTCAGAGGGAAAATGGAAAGCAAGAAAAGAGGGGGTGTGTTATACGAGAGGGACTTTTTAAAAAATATTTCTAAATGAGCTAAAATGGAAGAAATTTCTGTTTGTCTTCAAGTCAAGTTGGTTCATGATAGCAGGAGGGAATGAAGGTGGAACCACAATAATGGACTGGAACCAATGGGTGGACCTTGTTGTTACCCAAGGAGCAATAAGACACACACACACACCATTTTGCCGGGACAGGCACACACTTGCAGACTCAGTGTGGACAGGAGGGTGTGAGGCGCTGTACTACCTGTGGAATACCAGCTGCTGGTTTAGTTGGAGGAAACCGTTTTCTGCAGCTGGTTGTGCTCCAGCGCCTTGTTTACTGCTGCTTCTTGGAGAGCCTGGGTCCTTCAAGATATCGGGGAGATGAAGATTCCTTCAGCATGGTGCAGAGCGACATGACCATCCTTTCAGGTGAAGTTGTGAGGACTCTTTCTGTAGGAGGAGAATTTATCCAAACGCTCTTTTAATGAGATTTCCATGATTTTGTGCTGCTGTTGATCTTACTTGAGGTTAAAGGGAAGAATAAAAACTGTTATAAAGTGAATGAGTGTCCTCAGGGCAGAGGAAACAGCTGTGACTCTGAGGCCAGGTTGAGTTTTTTCCTCTAAAGTAAAACGTGGTGGGATGGGGGCGTAGACATGCTGAAAGATGCTGTTTTTACCAAGGCAGCTCCTGACTCTCAGTGGCTGTCACTCGTCCTGCCAGTTAACACTTGAAGTCAGACGAGCGCTGGGACAGGTTCCAGGTCGAGCTGGAGATGAGCAGAAGGATGGGAAGGGAGACAGGCTGGAGCTGGGGGGAAACTGGGTTAGAGGCATCACCGACTCTGCTCCAGATTGAAATGGAAATGACCCAGTCAGAACAGACTGTTCCAGAATTACAGCATCTACGACCTCTGAGACGGGGACGGGCTTTGAAAATCAGAAATATGTGACAGAAAAAACTAACAGTAATTAGTTTTTAGTTATGATGTGTGGATGCCTCTTCAACTAAACCACAGCAGGTTCTATAAACCTACTGGAAGGACCAGGAGTTGCTGCAGTGTTTAGATGGGTTTTTCAGACCCGTAGGCTCTAGTGCTTAAAGAAAGTTGTGAAGGCTTCTGAAAATTACTTCTTCAATGTCAATTTATCATATTTGCTAAATCATCTTCAGTGACTTAAACATGAGCAGATTTTTATTGTTCTGGCCTTCCACTGAAAGGTGAGCAGTGACGGGTTTCCCGTACCTGCATGTTAAAGTTGAATGAAACTGTCAGAGAGAGAAAATGATGCACGTACAGCTGAGTAGCTCCTTTAGTCGACCTGATTCAGGCAGGTTGGCTCTAACGTAGTAAGCTGTTAGTTTAATATCTGACATAAGTTCCTTTGACGGACACAAAACCTTCAATAACATTTGGTTTGCATGATTTACTAAACGTTCATCATCAGTGGCAGTGGAGTTAAGTGCCCACCTTGTAACCAGAGGGTTGCAGGATCGAGTCCCACTCAGTTTGTAGCTGTTTTTGTGTCCTTAGGCAAGACTTAAGCTTGGTTTATGCTTGATGCATCCGTGAGGTACGCACAGTTCCACGCAGCCAAATTACGTCATTTCAGCAACCACACCCCTCCGCACAGCCCAAAGTTTCCGTGCATATAGAAAATGTTCTAAGTAACTACACGGAAAAACATGGCGTACTGGCTGTTGTGTGTTATATGAATGCCGTAGAGCCCTATGCCGCCCCCTACAGTCTAGGAGAATATTGGCGCACAGCAGGGACAAGCCGCAGAAGGTATAACCGCTGCAAAAGTAATCTTGGCCTGATTCCGTGTGTCTCATTTCTACACGGAATGTACATGCGTCAAGCATAACCCGTCAGTGCTCAGCAGTCCTGTTCCGTCAGTGCACCCCAAGGCAGCTGTAGCTACGATGTAGCTCATCACTGCATGTGTGTGGGGGATGTGTTTTAAAGTAACTTGGGGGGTTGTAGAACCCTAGATGGCTATACAGATACAACCAATTTACCGTTTAACATCAGTGAGCACAATATTGTAAGAAGCTAAACTGAAGCTACAGACAGAAACCTCGGAGCAGTTATGGATTAGGTGATCAGACGGACTCTTACTGCCCTAAACGCCATCTTGTGCAGCTCTACCTTTGATGGTTTTTATGTTAATCCCGTATGTTGTATGTAACTGAATGTTTTTATAAACATTCCTACTGGGGAAGTTCATTTTGAGTAGTTTTCTGTTTGACTGTGTTGCTGCTGAAACTCCATCAGAGAGGTTTTGGATGATAAAGGTTTGGTGATTAAAACGGATAAAGATCACTCCATCCCCACGGGTGTAGAAAAGCCACAGCTGATGTTGACTCATTCACACTAAGGTTTGTTTGACAGGTGGCAGAAATGCTCCGTTTGCTTCTAGAAATGAATGCTAATGTGTTTTTAACACGCGCATTGAGGAGCTGGTCCTGTTGGGCTCTGTTTAAGATGTGGTGGTTAGATATGCAGCTCGGCCGAGGCCAGTCCAGCCCTGCAGTGATTCGGGGAACTGATGGTTCTGTTATGTAAGAAACTGGGAGGCTGCCAGGCCTGCAACAGAGGCCCACAAGCACTCGAGTCAGGCTGAGAGGAGGAGTGGAGGGGCATGGACAAGATCCCAGGATGGAGGCAAGAAAGACATTAGATATTAAAGAAAAGAATACTTCACTTCTAAATAAACACTGTAAAAACTGAGTTTAGAAAGTGTTGTTAGTTAAAGCAAACAGCTGCAGTTGGCAAAGTCTAGCTGCAATTCTTCACTACAACAGAACTTTTATTATTAAGTCACTGATATGATGTTTCATATAAAGTCTAAAGTTGTTACAGCAACAGCTATCAAGCACAAACATAGAACAAGTTTATGTTAGAAAGGTTTTATTAAAGCCCCCATCTGATAAACGGACCATCACCTTCAGACCTCACACAACCAATCAGAGCTTTAGCTCACCCACACTTCACACCTCGTGTCACTGTCAGCACCTGAACGTGCAACACTTGGTAAGTGTCCATTTTCACAATATGTTCTGGCAGCACGGTATTTCTGCAAGCACCAACATACTCGTATGTTTGATTTGTGGTCCTGTAAATTCCTGTAAGATAATGAGAAGTCAGGCGGCGTAGCTGGGGCAGCTTCAGTCGGATCTGTTGCCTAAAGCTAAAGAAAAGCACTTTATCAGCTCTGCAGGTCTGCTCATAGCAACAGGAACACGCTGCCTCACACCCACAGGTACATGCCCACTCATGTGGCGTGTGTGTGTGTGTGTGCATTTCAGTCTGAAAGAGCAGCCTTGGAGCAGGAACACAAGCACTGATGAACATTTTTCTCCAAAGAATGAATCAGTTCCCTACTATTGGCAAGGCTTTTGAGGACGCTAGTGCTGACAGACGTCAGGCTGCATACAGATTCAAACATGCACCGTCTCATTTGGAGCTGTTGCATCATGTAGTTCAGGGACTGCAGCTGCTAATTTCAAAAATGCAAACATTTATGATGAGTGTTGAGGGGAGAAAACATTGAGTTCATTATTATGAGATTGATGCTGGGCTTCAGCATGTTCTAAAATAAACTAGAACATTTCTGAGGAAACGTCTAAAGGTGCTAGTGTGGTGAAATGTCTGGCTAAGGCAATGGTTCTCAATTATTTTCCATCACACCCCCATTAGAAAACATCTTTTTTTTTTGCACCCCCCCCCCCCAATACTCCATGGCAGTCTCACACACACACACACACACACACACACACACACACACACACACACACACACACACACACACACACACACACACACACACACACACACACATACATTCTTGTCTAACCATCTTGGTGAGGACCATCCATTGACTTCCATTAATTTTTGTACATTTTTGTGACTGTATTATGCCTAACCATAACCAGTGCTGATCTATTCCTAACCCTAACCTTAACTAAACTTATTCATGCCATATTTCTAAAACTAACCAGTAGAGCTCTGGAAGATTGCACCAAAGTGAGGACCGGGCAAATGTCCTCACTTTGCTACTGAAGGTCCTTAGCCTGGCAAGCCATCCTATATATGTGAATATATAGTCTGGCCACGAACCATTGACGGCTCTCAGTCGTGAGGCGGGATCCACGGTTGTCTTTCAAAATGTCAGCACGCAATTGGATAGTGCTAGGACCAATCAGAGTAACGAACAACGTGACGTAATCACAGCGACGGAAAAGAGGGAGACAGCAATGGTGTCTAACATAAATGATTTCTGTCATTTTTGTATAAAAACATGTGAGTATCAGGTGTACTGGGACATTGCACTACTTTGTTTGATAAAAATAAGAAGCCGCTAAGTATAGCCGACAGACAGAGTCTAAATAATCCAATGTTGATGACAAAGACGTTTCAAACCAACGTGGTTCCTGCGCCGCCGCCATATTGCTTGGGTTCGCAGCCGCAGCTCTGACGTCATCGGCTACTCCCGCTCTGTGATTGGCCCACATAATACAGTGCTGTGATTGGCCCAACCAAAACTATAGCGAGCTGTGATTGGACAGCCACAGGCTGCGAGGGTTCCAATGAAGTGTGCCTAGACCTAACTCTGCAAAGCAAGAATTTGGTCTAGTTCACTAGGCTAGAAGGTCCTCACTTTAAAGGTGAAAAACTCGTTATGGTCCTCACTAAGATGGCTAGACAAGAACACACACACACACACTGCTCCTCACTGTAAAAGTGATTCACAAGCTGACAGATTGTGGACCGTCGTGTTTATTTTGAACTATCATTTCTTATTATTACCTAATATTCTTATCTTATTATGCACCTTGTTTAAATTTGTATTTGTGCACCATTCCACTGATGCAAATTTCTGCTAATGTGAAACTACTCACTTACTTGGCAATAAAATTATTCTGATTCAGATCAGGGCCTAGCGTACAAGCTAACCACGGTTATATAATAACAACTTTATTTCTTTGTTGTTATACACTGAACAGAGCCAGGAGCATCTGCATTAGTTGTAACTTCAACAGCTCTGTTATTTATTATTACTGTGGAGCTGTAGTCATTTCCAACAGTTAATTTTATTCTGGACTCAAGCAGGAAAATCTATTAGCAAATTAGCTCCACCAAGCAGTTTCTTCACTAGCCGCTACTGGGGTTTTTCATCATTTCTAACCGTATTCAAAGTTAATCCAGGAATATGAAGGCTTTGTCTTATTTTCTTGCTTTTTCTGCCGACAGTTAGCACTTTGGCTGTTTATGGTGCGTTCCAGTTGTCCTCGGAACTTGGAATTTCCGACCAGGAAATGACGTAACGAGCTCGTTTTGCGCTCCAGATTCCAACTCGGAAAAAAATCGACGCCGCCAGTAAAGCTGCGTGTGGCGTTGCTCTGTGAACTAATAACAAAGTATTCTCTGCACCAAAGTCCCTCGAGGAGGAGTCCAGGAAACGCATAGCTAGTGTCACACACAACAATCGGCAGTTGCCACATAAAACCAGAAAAAACATTAAAAATTAAACGTAAAAATGTAAAAACCAGGAACAGTTAAAAAAAAACTTAAACACCGGTCAATTTCGGCGGCAGTGCTGACATTATCAGCAACGAAACTATTAACAAGAATAAAACAAGAAAGACTACAACAACACTGGGCACGGCCATCTTTAAAATGGTGATCTCGGGGTCCTCTGAAACAAACGAGCTCGCAGCTCAGAATTCCGAGTTCATTGCGTCATTTCCGGTTAACTTAACTCAGAAAAACGAGTTCCAAGGACATCTGGAATGCACCATTAATCTCTCTGTGTTTATATGCTCTTATTCTGCTGGGTTAAAATGGCAGCCTGCTGAATAGTGCAAGTGCTGCTGCCACCTAGTGACTGGGGGTGGTTTTGCATACCAGCATGAAAAAAATGCTAAAAATTATGGATTTTCCAGCACCCCCCCCCCCCCCCCCCCCCCCCCCCCCCCCCCCCCCCCCCCCCCCCCCCCCCCCCCCCCGACAATCCCCTGAGCCAACCCGGCGGCTCCCCACTAATTGAGGAACACTGTGCTAAGGTCTGACACAGCAACATCACATTCAGCCCTAAGGAAACAGCCACATTCGCAGCACCTGTGAGACAGACTCAAACAGATGAAAGCAGGGTTATTGTTGAAAAGTAAACGTATCTACTTACCTGGAGAACATTGAGCTTAGGAGGATCTGGTGATCACACATAAATGTTTGTCTACAGGTCTTAGTGTAAAGATATGAGTTACAACAAAAAACACACACTAAAAGTCACAGGTGGCTGATCCTGATTGAACCTCGTGTATAATTTGAACATTTTTGCCTAAAAGCTGCAGGTCGTGATGATGGCCGACCGTAATGAGATAATTATGAACAGAAGAGTAAGGAAGAAGCTTCAGTGTTAATGCATGAACCTAAAACCCCAGCGTCGTCTTGTTCAAGATGTGTGAGTTATGGTTTCAGTTGGAAACCCTCAGCCACACAAACACAGGATATGTATCCTCTACTCAGTCTAATTCACTTGGTCTCTGCCTCTGCTTTGCTCTGGTGTTTATGAATAATAGAACAACCTTTAACTGTTGACTCACCTGCCAGCAGCAAATGTGGTATACTCGAAGTTGGCCGGTGAGCGTAGCAGAGGTCGGTTTCGTTAGGGTGACTCAGACAGAAGCCAGAAGATCCACAGTTGCAACAGTAGCAGTAAAACTTAGAGCTGCAGGCTAGACTTATCCTTTTATCTGATGGGGTAAACTGATGGGACTTCTTTATGACGACAGGTGTCTGATCCGGACTCTTCCTGACGTGCTACTTGGACTTATTGAATATCACCTAGAATGTTTATTGGGATTTTGTTTTTTGTGTTCATTAAGAAATGAGCAAACAAGAAAAAAAAAGACTGAATTGTGAAAACTCTTATCCTTTTTAAGCCTTTTTTCTTTCTCATGTAATATAATATGTGTACTTGATTTTGCAGCTGCAAGTTACTTGTATTAAAAAATAGAAAGCTGTGACCCGATTGGGCTGTGTCTAATAAAAACCTCACGCTCAGGCAAATTAACAGCATGGCTTTTATTAGATGTTACACTCGATAGTATCAGAAAGAGGAGATATAGGCCGTTTTCAATGCCAAAGTACGTTCTTGTGTACTTGAGAAGTACGCACGTACAGCAGAAAGTACGTTCCTTTTTTATGCTACGGTTAAAACAATTACCTTGAATAAAAATAAATGTCTAGTTTGTCCTTTAAATAACAAAATAACAATGAATACATTTCTTTTGTATAATATTTGGTTGACTTTTTATCAAAATTGACAAAATACCAGAATTTCCTGTTAAAGAGAAATGAATGAAACGCTACTTTTATTGTGATAGTGGGTTAGCTAATTAGCTATTTGTGGTATTGTCAGAAAAAACCACACAGCATATTTTACAGGTTACACACAATTATATACAGTCGTGTCCAAAAGTTTTGAGAATGACACAAATATGGGAAATTGTAAAAGTTGCTGCTTCAGTTTTTATAATAGAAATTTGCATATACTCCAGAATGTTATGAAGAGTGATCAGGTGAATTGCATAGTCCTTCTTTGCCATGAAGGCCTAAATCAACAATTTATAGGATCATCAAGAACTTCAAAGAAGGAGGGTCAATTCTTGTTAAGAAGGCTTCAGGGTGTCCAAAAAAGTCCAGCAAGCGCCAGGATCGTCTCCTAACAAGGATTCAGCTGCGGGATCGGAGTGCCACCAGTGCAGAGCTTGCTCAGGAATGGCAGCAGGCAGGTGTGAGCGCATCTGCACGCACAGTGAGGTGAAGGCTTTTGGAAGATGGCCTGGTGTCAAGAAGGGCAGCAAAGAAGCCACTTCTCTCCAAAAAAAACATCAGGAACTAGGGCTGCACAATATATTGAAAACTTATCGTTATCGCAATATCAGCATGCACAATAGGCATATCGCAAAGAACAGAAAAATATCGCAATTAATGGTCATCTCAGATTTTTGCTACACATAATGCATTTTGTCAATCAAATGGAAGCATGAAGTTTTTGACAAATCAAATAGAGCCTTCACCCATTTGGCCAATCGGTTGGGTTCTTATAGGTTAGATGCCTTGGTGCCTAGGTGGACGGCACTTCATTTGGATGGCTGGCAAACACCTGAGTTAGCTTAGAGAGCATCACAATGACTGAGGGTACGACGTGTGTGGAAAATGTTAGCAAGAAAGAACTCATAATTCCAACAGCATGACTATTATTTCTAAGTACTTGTGTTCAACAAGTACTTTGCAAGACATGCCAAACACATGTGGCAACCATGAGGGGAAACACGACAAATCTCCATTGTCACCTCCAACACAACCATAAAGATCTATATACAGGGCTCTAGAAAGCTAGCGTTAGCAAACCCAAAGTCTCTGACGTTAAGACAAGTAAGAGCATAACAGCCCAGCAGATGCCCATGGGTGGAACTCCTTATGAGAAACCATCAAAGCGGTACAAGGAAATAACGGAAGTAGTTGTTAAGTGCTACGGGAGTAAACATATCCGTTTAGCTCTGTAAATGTTCTACAGCGTTGTCCTAATGTTTTAAATCACTCCATCATATTTTAATGATTGTTTACAAAAATATTGAAACAGATCATGCTAATTTTGTAACGTAAACTTACATGATTTCATTTTGTTACTGTATTAATACTAATGATAGAGGATGGAGTGGTGTGTCTAAAGTATACACAAACTGCAGATTTAAGTATTTGTTCATTTATCGCAAGTAATATTGATATCGCAATATTAAGCACTGTTATCGCATATCGCAGGTTTTCCTAATATCGTGCAGCCCTATCGGGAACAGATTGATCTTCTGCAAAAAGTATGGCGAATGGACTGCTGAGGACTGGGGCAATGTCATATTCTCTGATGAAGCCCCTTTCCGATTGTTTGGGGCATCTGGAAAAAGGCTTGTCCGGAGAAGAAAAGGTGAGCGCTACCATCAGTCCTGTGTCATGCCAACAGTAAAGCATCCTGAGACCATTCATGTGTGGGGTTGCTTCTCATCCAAGGGAGTGGGTTCACTCACAATTTTGCCCAAAAACACAACCATGAATAAAAAATTGGTACCAAAACACCCTCCGACAGCAACTTCTTCCAACAATCCAGCAACAGTTTGGTGAAGAACAATGCATTTTCCAGCACGATGGAGCACCGTGCCATAAGGCTAAAGTGATAACTCAGTGGCTCGGGGACCAAAATATTGGAATTTTGGGTCCAGGGCCTGGAAACTCCCCAGATCTTAATCCCATTGAGAACTTGTGGTCAATCCTCAAGAGGCGGGTGGACAAACAAAAACCCACTATTTCTGACAAACTCCAAGAAGTGATGATGAAAGAATGTGTTGCTATCAGTCAGGATTTGGCCCAGAAGTTGATTGAGAGCATGCCCAGTCCAACTGCAGAGGTCCTGAAAAAGAAGGGCCAGCACTGCAAATACTGACGTTTTGCATAAATGTCATGTAATTGTTGATAAAAGCCTTTGAAACATATGAAGTGCTTGTAATTATATTTCAGTCCATCACAGACACAACCGAATCAAAGATCTAAAAGCAGATTAGCAGCAAACTTTGTAAAAACTAATATTTGTGTCATTCTCAAAACTTTTGGCCACGCCTGTACAACAACAGACAACTTTATATCTATTTATTTAGACTTAATTATTTGTATTTTTGCTATAAAAACACTACAGTTATGAGATTTGTCCTCTTCCTTTTCCGTTTTTGGATATAACGGTTTATGTCACAATGCATTATGGAAAACCTTGTCGGCTCAAGTCTGCAGAAGGATTCATTGATGCATCCTCAATACAATGGGTGGAGCAAGAACACATCCAGGAACTTTGAGCGTACTTCATAGTACTTCGGATTGGAACAGTACTTGGGCCAACGTTGATATGTTTCACAAGTACGTGAGAACACAAGTTCAGACAAGTGCGCATACGGAGAAACGGCCATGAAGGAAGGAAGAGGTCTGGAATCCTCAAAGATCAAAACCCTTTCAGCGCAGAATTTAGTTTATAGAACATACCTTCTTTCATGAACTCATCCTTCCTATTTAGTTATTTTTCTGTCTTTTCAGAAGTTAATACGTATGCGTGAGCGCAAAGTTGCAGACGGAGAAGTATAAACTAGCCTTTAGCCAACATCAATGGCTCATTCAAAATCAGTATAGAGCAGAGTTTTAACCTGAAGAGGTAGCGATAATGACGGTTTCAGACAGAATTTCTAAAATTTAAAATTCCAAAATAATGACTACACGTCTACAGCACTATTAGACCCTCATTTATACAATTTATCAGCAAAACAAGTTGCTTTAGGATGGGCTCTTGCTCTTTAAGAAAAAAGTTCATTATAGGTGTGTTTCCTTTATCGGAACTTTGGGGTAAATTTACAGGAAGTTCCCGACGTGCGCTTGTCTCCACTTGATCGTTTTCCGAAACCTTAGGAGTGCCTGATCAGGGGTAGGTACTCGGAACGGCCCGATAAAAGGCCCGGTGAAGACGCTGGGTGGGAACGCTGCCAGTAACTCAGTCAGAAATGATGTCAACTCAGGAGGAAATAGGAAATGCATATATGTGGCGGGAACCGTTATTTAGGAAAACACAAGTTGTTAGAGAGACGAGCGATGGAAGCCATCGCTGCATATAACATAGCAAACATAAACGTGCCGACTATTGTTGCTTCCTCCGTTGTGTTGATCTTTGTTTACGGCTTTTTGCGCTGATCGATGACATAACTCACTGCGCAGCGGTCTCGATGTGCTGACGTTTCATCAAATTCCTTACAGGGCCAAATATATATAGAGACAGGACAGCTTAAGAGGACTGGGGCTTTGGATCTCCCGGTCAATTTCACGCTCACAGATTTAGCCGGAAGTTCCGATAAAGTAAACGCACCTAATATGTCCCCTTTAGCTATTATCCCTGTTTATTTTGATTTAACCTTTAACTTCCAAAAGCTAAGACTTTTTAACTCCCTCATTACTTTGGTGTTATCTTACGATATTCAAATTTTGGTAAAAATTAAAGATATGTTTGGCTAAGTTATGTTATGAACTAACACAAACTTTAGCTCACCTCAGAGGGAAAGTGTACATATCTGAAAGTTTAGAACGAATTAGTGGCCTAATTAGTAAATATTTCTTAGTTTTATAGGCTCCCAGCCATTCCACAAACCCCCACCATGCACCCACTCACTTAAGTGTATTCTTTGTTGAAAGTAGTCCAGTAGTGGAACAATCCGACTTTTGTCAGGTAATGTATCTATCTGCTATCCTAAAAACACTTGTGCTGACTTCATCTCTAAAGAGAGAGAGTTGGCCTGCGAGCCTCCAGCAGTCCGTTTACCTCCTAGTACAAACAGGGACTTCAGAAAGTGATTAAGTGCAGCCTCACTGTTGGCTTGTTTACATTTCGTGCTAGATTCCACATCCCCTCCACGTAATTGCACACATGTTGCCATGGATCCCCCAAGTGTCTTTGGTGACATCAGCAGTGCTTGATAAAATGAAATAGTTTACCTGACTGTTTGTCGTTCAGAAATGTTAACGAATAGCTTCTGAGAAGTCCTAGTCTGATGTCATTGTTGATCGTTAGCCAAATGTAGGGAGTGTTGGTAAATTCCACAGCAGACTGGGGGGGGGGGGACCAGGAAGTGATTTTAAAAAACACTTTCTGTTCTCAAGCCTGGAATGTCAATGGTTTGTCTGACCTGTGGCGAACTGACACAAGCTTGGTTTCTTAGGGTTTTTTTGGGCTCTTCTGGTTAGTACATTCTTTAAATATTTCCTGCTGATAAAATTATGCGATACCTTATCAGAGCCCATCACATCCTGGAGGAACATGAACACATTTCTGAGTGGTGGCAGTTTCTTCTTTAAGTTTATTCATGAGATACTTTAGTTTCTTATCATTTTTAACGTGATGCATCTATTTTTGATGTTACCTAAACATATTAAAAGAAAGTTAAAACCTTCCTGGTTCAGATCAGAAACAAAAGGAAAAAACATACTGAGGATTCCTGGATTTGTTGCTAGTATTCAAAAAGCCTCATAGCCTCTTGTTTATACACTCACCGGCCACTTTATTGGGTACACCTTGCTAGTACCGGGTTGGACCCCCTTTTGCCTTCAGAACTGCTTTAATCCTTCGTGGCATAGATTCAACAAGGTACTGGAAACATTCCTCAGAGATGTTGGTCCATATTGACATGATAGCATCAGTTGCTGCAGATTTGTCGGCTGCACATCCATGATGAGAATCTCCCATTCCACCACATCCCAAAGGTGCTCTATTGGACTGAGATCTGGTGACTGTGGAGGCCATGTGAGTCCAGTGAACTCATCGTCATGTTCTAGAAACCAGTCTGAGATGATTCCAGCTTTATTACATGGAGCATTATCCTGCTGGAAGTAGCATCAGAAGATGGGTCCACTGTGGTCATAAAGGGATGGACATGGTCAGCAACAATACTCAGGTAGGCTGTGGCGTTGCAACCATGATCAATTAGTACTAAGGGGCCCAAAGTGTGCCAAGAAAATGTCCCCCACACCATTACACCACCACCACCAGCCTGAACTGTTGATACAAGGCAGAATGGATCCATGCTTTCATGTTGACGCCAAATTCTGACCCTACCATCCGAATGTCGCAGCAGAAATGGAGACTCATCAGACCAGGCAACATTTTACAATCTTCTATTGTCCAGTGTTGGTGAGCCTGTGTGAATTGTAGCCTCAGTTTCCTGTTCTTAGCTGACAGGAGTGGCACCCGGTGTGGTCTTCTGCTGCTGTAGCCCATTAATGCAGGTTGACTTGAGTAGGCAACTTCTGTTTTAATTGATTTGTGTTTTATCTTTACTTTTTACCATTAAATGCATTTGTTTTATAAATTTTAACCTTGATTTTACTGCAATTTCTTCTTGATTGTTTTTTAATCTATTTATTATTTTACTCTTGTTAAGCACTTTGGGGTTGCTTGTGTGACTGTAAATGTGCTATAGAAATAAACCTGACCTTGACCTTGACGTACTCAGACCAGCCCGTCTGGCACCAACAACCATGCCACGTTCAAAGTCACCTAAATCACCTTTCTTCCCCGTTCTGAAGCTCGGTTTGAACTGCAGCGGATCGTCTTGACCATGTCAACATGCCTAAATGCTTTGAGCTGCCACCATGTGATTGGCTGATTAGTCATTTGTGTCAACGAGCAGTTGGACAGGTGTACCCAATAAAGTGGCCAATGAGTGTAGATAAAAACTGGTTTCTCAATGAAGATTTTGCTCAATTAATGTGTTGCAGTAAACCTATTGATTAAGTTTTTACTGGAATGCTCAAACTGATTGGTAAATAACAGCATAAATGCACTTTTACCATTTCATCATCTCTGCAGATTCCCTGTATAAAGGCAGCAGTAACATGGTCATAGAGGAGCATGGGCATTCATGATCTAAAGTAAAAAGTACCTTTGCAAAAGTATTTAGGGGTCATCCTAAACCATCACTGACGGTTTCAGGGTATTTAGCTGTGAAGAGTGAACCTTACTGATCATTGAGTCTGTGGAAAGCACCAACTGTTGTGGATGTTTATTTTTCCTTTTACATATTCTCAGAAGTGTTTTGAATGATAGAGGGAGACCTAAATAATTGTCAGAGGTGAAACAATGTTCCAGGAATGTTCTTGATGCCTGAATGATGATGGCACCTTGTTTTATCTTTTAAAGGTTAAAGCAAGCACTCATCTGATTGGCTGGTACCACGAAGTGTCCATGAGGACATCCTGCATGCAGAAAAGTTTTTCAGGAACACGTTTTATGTTTCCTGTGCAGCCAGTCCCTTTTTCTAACTGCACAAAAAGCTGTCCTGACAAATAAGTACAGAGATAGACTGGCTCCGTTTATACCACAGCTGAATTTCATGACTATTGTGAGTTCTGATCCACACCAACAATGGGCTTGAAGGCTGCTGGTTAGATAAACAGAACTCAATTTCTGCTGATCCGTAGGGGGAAGCATGTGTGATCATTTTTACAAACACTAAAAACCATAAACACCAACCGTCCCGATGCTTCAGTCAGGCAGGGAGGGTGACAGTGGACGTTATCAGATTAACTGTAGATTATTTATATGTCCCTGTATTTGCGAGGGCTTTGTATATTCAGAAGAATGACGAGTTCACTTTGTGGGATTTTAGAACGACGTTCAGAATGAGTTAAGTTTGTAAAAATGCCAATATTGGGACCTATAACTTGTACTGGCACCATCCAGTAGGTGGCGCTAGCTATGTTTTGGCTTTATTGTTCAGGTGTTTTTTGTTTTATTTTAGCCTCTGTTGGCTTTGTTTTTGTTCTTTTTGGTTCTGTTTGGCAGGGATTACTTGAGAGATTTTAATTTTTCAAATGTATAAATAAACCCTTTTTTTTTGTCCCGACGTGGCCCTAATTAGTCCCTGAGTGTGTTTGTTGTCTCTGTGTTTCCTGTCCTGACTAAATCATAACAGCAGGTGGACTTTAATCTCACAGACTGTAATTGTAGTAGCAGACAGTGTTTGTTTAAGGTGTTGTCCCATGTGTCACCTGTAGGATGAAAGTGTGTTGTACGAGTCAGTTTTACCTTTCCTCTCTGTTGTTTATGAGGCCATGTGCTGTTTTTCTGTGTTATATTGTATCAAACATGATTTAGTCTAACCTTTTTCTGTGTGTGTCGACTGTAGTGTGTGTGCCTCAAAGTAACATTACCCTGCAACTGCACAGGTGATACTGAGCTGAATATAGCCCGCTTATGACCAGCTGGCCTAGCTATTTAAAACCGGACCGGAGGAGGGGGCCCGGGTGGTGTTCACCACCAGCAACGTGCAGGAGACTCAGATAAAGTTGTGATGCATCAGAGTTTATTCTTTTGGACTCTGTCGTACCTAAAAACGCTCCACCTTTACCTAAAAGCAGACGTTCACATGAACATTTCAGACTTTTATTGGTGTCAATGTGTTACTGAGATGAATCCCAGAGCTGATTAGGGTGGATGAGGTCATGATTTCAAACATTTACTGCTTGTCCAATAAAAGCTGCTCGTGGTCGGACCGAGTCACCGTTTGTCAAAGGAAGCCATTGTTTTAGCACACCTTGTGTGTGTTGTTGCTGTGATTTCAGGTCTGTATGGTGGGTTTGTGTTCAACAGGAGGAGGTTTGTATGTGGCAGCCCCCCTGAGCTTGTAACTGTGAATGAATGGCAACAGCTGAGCAGGAGAACTTTATCAGCAACACTCGCTGCCTCAGTGTGTGTGTGTGTGTGTGTGAGAGAGAGAGAGAGAGAGAGAGGGAGAGGGAGATTCAGGAGGAGCTGCAACCAAAGCGGTCTCGCTGGGGACACTCTTAGTTGAGTTCACTGCCGTCTTGTCTTCCTCAGCTGCTGGCCTCTTTTCAGTTTCCTCCGTTCAGCCTCTCTCGCCCTTTTTGTTCATGACTCGCTCTGTAGATCCCTTAAACCCGTCTCTTTGAGAAACTGCAGAATGGTGCTGTCGTGACTCGCCGGCTGCTACTGCAAGGAAAAGAGATCTGAAGGAAGAAGAGAGGGAGAGAAGCTGAGACAGACCAATCGATCACCCTGATTCAGAGGAGACGGAGTCGGAGAGGAGAGCCTCGGCAGGACCCGTGTTTTGTCTGAGCTGTTAGAAGTTCATAAGAGACATCCACCGACTGGGAGTCCTCTAAAGTGTTGGACTTATCTGTCCCTTTGGCAGCGAGGACATCATTGAGGACTCTTCTCCTGCCAATGCACCTAACATCAGGGACTTTGCAAGAGGACCTCTTTTAAAACCGATTTTCAATGCTTAATGAGTAATCGATCTCCAGTCTGAATGATAATGCTGGACAACCACTGTCTGTCCTTTGAACCCTCCCCCCTGGTCTCCCCCCCAATGGCAGACGACATGGACAAGGCAGACCTGAAGATGGATCATGACAGACTCGTCTATCACAGCCTGAAAGAAGGTGGGCAGTCCAGAGTCCTTCTATCAGATCCTGTTTGACAGATTTACATATCGGTTATTTTATGGCTACGTATAAATAGTTAGTGATGTTTTGCTGAAGATAAGCCGTTTACTGTTGTGTGTTGAATGGAGGACGGTCAAAGAGGTTATGATTTCCCTGAAACGCTTCAGTGAAGCTTTCCGTTAAACTAAGAAGCCTCTCGTAAATGATTGTGACTTTGAGCTTAAAGTTCCCGCTCTTTAAAATAAAACAGCTCACTTTTTATAGTTTTCACGCTAACAGTCAAATTAATATTTATACTGGATATTATTCTCTAAAACTCTCTGTGCATGCCCGTTCGTCCAGTAAATATATAACTTTAATTAGTTCTCACCAAGTTTTTGGTTGTTTTTAAACCTCGTATACGTTTACTTGCTAGCTGCATGTCTTTTCAGTGTTTCGGTTTGCTGCTACATTTCTTTAGGCTTTGCAATGAGGGAAGTAGGGTTAAAATGATAAGTGTTCATGGTTCCATATCATAACAGAAAATAGGAACCTTGTCATAAAAACATTGTTCATTAGCTCCACCAGGTAAAAAAAAGTTCAATCATAACAACTTGGTTGTTGTATTAGGGGTGAAAACTCCAAATTCTAGCTCTGTTTGTACAAATTTATGGCATAAAGCCATTTTTCTGTCTTCCAAGGCTGATTAGCTGTAGTAGCCATCTTGAATATGGTTGATTTTAGTTGTGGGTGTTGATCCAGTGATGAAATTCATCAAAATCTGTTGAGTGGTTCATGAGATATTTTGCTAGCAAAACACAGGTGCAACAAAATACAATTGCTAGCCTTTCTACAGCTGCACAGCAAATTCAGCATGCTCAAATTAACACTGTCAGAGTTGATTTCAACACCTTTAAAGTAGGGATGCACCGATACCACTTTTTTGGAAAACGAGTACGAGTACTTGCATTTCAGTACTCACCGATACCGATACTGAGTACTTAATAAAAACATGATTTTAATTTACAGATAACAGCTTTAGTTGTATACTTTAACAAAAAAACAAGGCACTCGTTTGGAATTAAGAACATTTATTTAAAATGAAAACTTCTCCCTGCTCTGAGCTGCAGCTGGGGCTTTGGGGGCGGGCACTCGGCGCCTGTGATTAACCCCTTACACGCCGCTCAAACAGACATTTCTCAGACCGTGGTATCGGTCCCCGGTATCGAGGGACTTTTAACGAGTATGAGTACTTTAGAAAATGTGGTATCGAGGCCGATACCCGATACCGGTATCGGTGCATCCCTACTTTAAAGTGTCTATATGGGTCCACACCAGTAAGAGTTAATTTAACTCTTTTTGGAGAGTTGGTACTTTAACTCTGATTTAATGTCAAAAACCAACTCTTCTGGAGTTGACAATTTAACACTGGTGTTAGAGTTAATATATTAACAGCTTTCCACAAGTGAAAGCGGCGCGTAACATCATAGCGCCGTTTTACCCGTGAGTTCATTCCCAACTGGCAGTGATTCTGACACGAAACGGGAGCGAAAGCGTTCCACACAGCTGATCCCGCGAGGTCACAAAATCACAGGAGAATTGCAACACCATGCAATACAATGACAAGCAAGAAGAAAGTCAGCTGCATGTATCCAAAAAGGTCTGTGGTTTATTTTCAGTTTTGTTTACATCGGCTACGGAGGTTTCACAGGAAATGACGTACTGCACATGACTTTTATTTGGGAAGTTTCCAGATGTTTCACACCGCCTTCATGTTTGACTTCCTGTCTGTCCAGATCTAAACTGCAGAGTTTGATGTGTTTCAGAAGCGTAGCGCGTAAAAAATAGACTCGAGACGTAATGATAGCGTCCCGTCGCGTCTGGGACGTGTCCAGAACGTTACACATAGCTGTCAGTGGAAAGGACCCTGTCCACTATAACAGTGGCTAATTGCTGCGTAGTACGTTTCGCGACTGTTTTGTCTGACTGACGCTTTCACTTGCGGTGGAAAGCCGGGGTGACACACATTTTTAATACATCTGTAGTGGTCTCTAGTAGGAATGGATGCCTTGTAGGTCGTACTCTGTATGTACGTACCTGTTTGAGCACCGAGAATTCAGCCAAAGGAGAAAGTAGCTTCAGACGGCAGAATATGGAGTCTTATTTCCTGATATAATAATAATAATAATAATGGATTGGATTTATATAGCGCTTTTCTCAGCACTCAGAGCGCTTCCATTATTCACGCACTCTCACATTCTCACACTGCCGGTGATGGTAAGCTACTATGTAGCCACAGCCGCCCTGGAGCGGTCAGACAGAGGCGAGGCTGCCATTTTGCTCCATTGGCCCCTCTGACCACCACCAATCGAACCGCAATTCTCCGATCACGAGGCAACCTGCTCTACCTCCTGATCTACTGCTGCCTCTCACCTTTTATTGGCTAACAGCAACACGACGCTACCACTGACTCTGTTTGCTCTGCAACGTTGATGTTTTATCTCCACAAATAACACAAGCCTGGAGGAGTTCTGCTGTGTGGTGGAGTTGCTAATGCTAACAGTTAGCTTCTACTAGCCCAGACGTTTCTCTGCTGTTTCCTGGACGCTAAACCAACAACAGCCTTCCCCGTCGTGAGTCAAGATGGGTGAGTCAGATTTTCTAATCCTAGAGTTTCACCGTCTGTTTTCTATTAATGCAGGAGATAGGTGGAGGAGACTATTTTCATGTTCAGCCTGCAGGAAAAACTCAGAGTGACCAATAATTATAAAAAATAATAAGTACAAAATGGTCTAAGTGGAGGACCTCTTTAAAAGTCTGTTTCTGGATTTAGATATGGTTGCCGTTGGTCTGAAAACTGATATTTTATTTTTTCAAAACATCATCAAAGCGTCTCCTTCAAATAACAGATTAAACATCCTAATTTGGTATGATCTGTGTTGGCGCAGCTGTACAAAAAAAAAAAAAAACACTGTTTGTAACCAGCATTCATCACAAACTTGGAGCAGAGTCACAGATGACACAAAGCATTCCTGGGAGGTTAAAGGGACGAAGGAGAAGTCTAGGGAGAAGGAAAGGAGAGTGAATGTAAACATACTTTTATGTAACCATTGATGTAATGTTTTCATCACTCACACCTGAATCACAGCTGTCAGACTCTTCAGATCTGCATCCTCTGTAGAGATCATTGCAGAAAGCTGCATGCTTTATGAATGTAGCTCACGTTGCTTGAACTTTAAGACACTCAACATGCATCGTTTCTGCCCTGCAGCTTCTTTCCACTCTCACTGACGTGCGGAGCGTTTGCTGTGGTCAGGACTCGCCTTCTTCCCTCTGCTCAACACAGGCAGTCAGACAGTAGAAGCCATGAGCTCATGGATGAGGGCCTTATCACTGTGGCAATTTTCCTGATGCCGATGCCAAGGGTCTGGTGTAGTGGGATTATAGCAGTGAGATTATTTGGTGCCTTCTCCCTCACCCCCTACATCCACGAAGGGCTTTTACTTTTTAATGTTTTGTGACCTGCTGTGTTGGACTTAGTTTAGTCAAGTCAGGGTTTTTTGAGGACGGGGACAAACTCAGACATGTTTAATCAGATCAAGTCATCACTGCAGGATTAACCCAGTTGGCTCTGCTTTCCTCGTCTGTGCTTGTGATCATCCGCTGTGGTTATTTTACCCTTTTGAACGTTTTCTCTGACGAACCGTATGTCTGATGTTCCGAGCAACAGACTCTCCTCTTTAATAGTTCCCTCTGCTTCATCCACCAATTGGTGTGTGTGTGTAGATTTGACATTTTTTCATATATTGAGCTAAATTTTGACATATTTTCAAGTTTCAACTTAAAGGGTTAAAACTCCATCCATGAAATTCAGCAGACATCATCTCTTCCTTCAAGGGATGCTGCCCATGCAGCTCTGTCCTCCATCTGTTTGTCTTAACTGGAGCTGTTATGACTACAGAGCCGCTCTCTGCCTGTGTCCTAGTGTTCCAATAAAACGGTCCTGTCTTTTTATCCTTTTCCTAAATTAACTGTAGTGGCCCTCAAACCTGATTTTAGTGCGACTCCTGGTCTCTGAAGGACAAATACACACTCACTCTTCCCACCAACATCTGATTCACCTGGAGGAGACTGTTTGATTTAATACAGTATGAATGTTTATATACAGAATAAAGAACATCAAAATACATGTTTGTGTGTGCATGTGCGTGCGTGTGTGTGTGTGTGAGGGATTCAAGGGCAAACACTCTCCATGTTTGTTTTGTCTTTAGTTTTGCTGATTAATGTACTTGTTCTAGAGTATTTTGTGTTTCCTGTCTGTGCTTTGTTTATATTTAAAGTCGGGCATCTGAGTGTCAGTAGAGTTACTTGTGTAACATTTTATTGCTGGAGGCAAGAAATCAGGAATAAAATATTAGTAAAGAACGTAGAGAACAGAGTCGGTAAGTTTGCTAAAGTGTCTGCAGGCAGCTTGAGTGTAAGATTCTCCTTCCCAGAATAACCCTGTTCCTTGGAAGTGGACGGTTGTGCGGCATCTTATCCTGCACGGCGCTGCAGGTGCATACTTCTGGACCCACCTACTGGCGTATGTGTGCAGATCTAGGAAACATGTGCGTTGCTCAGTGTTTATTCTTTAAGAGCAAACAACCCTCGTAGTGGCTTCATGTTCACGGACCTGCCCGGCCATGTTTAGGTCTACTTTTACGACGCAGAACTGACATGGTATTGCTTCCAGAGAGGAGTCTCCAGTGTTAGGCTGCGGCCTGAGGAAGTAGCGCTCACACACTTGTAAAAATAGCAGAGGGGGAGCGGGGATAGCCAGTGAAGATTAGGAGCCGAGGAATGACATGTAGAAGCACGGGCGCTGACGTTAGTTCACCGGACCTGCAGTGGTACCGTCCAGGTCTGAAGTGTTTTTCCTAGCTGCTGTTTTATCTGCTCTAGCCGGTAAACATAAATGATGTCATGCCATAACGAGTGGGAAGAGACAGGTGCTGCTTGTCCTCAAAGCAGCAGACATCACCCTGTCCAGAAATACTTGGGAATTTTTATCAGTGTGTCCTACATCACACACATCCACCTCCCCTCCCCGCTTTAACAGGGACAACTGGTACACAGAAAACAAGGCCTGCGTCGCACCGTTTAGAATGGAATGAGCGTACCAACGTACCCGCTGCCCTTCTGGTGGGATTCAGTTCTGAGAACTAAAACACAGATGGACCTGAGTATATGTCACCTCTTCAGTTTGAAATTAGAAACACGTTGCTGCCAAGAAGCACAGTAGTAGTGCAGTATCAGTTAAAAAACGGTCACACGCCAAACGAGCGTCTGCTGCAACACCACGCAGCTTCTCAGGACACTTCTGTCATGGTGATGTTCGGTTTGTGTGTGTCAGGCAGAGAAGTTCAGAATACTTCCTTTATTGTGTTGCAATGAAGCTCATGTGGATGAAATACAACACACACACACGTATGGTATGCTGTGGTCCTTTAGTCAAGTTCTTGCCCTCATCCTGACAGTTTAAAGGGCACACATTAAAGGGACACTTTGCAACTTTTTAATATTTTTAAATCATGTTCTTGAGCCAGTATGTGCTAAAATGACCCTTTACAGGGTTAATGAAAGGCCACCCAGCCCCTGTCGCCCCTTGTGGCCAGAATATTCCACTTCACAGTTGCCGGTCCGGTCTGCTGGGACTTGGAAATATTCAGCTTGACATACCTGGATCTGCAGTCTGGCTCCAGCATGTTTCCTGCATGTTTTAGATCATGAACACAGCTGATTTGTTTGATTTAGTGATGAATAACTCCTGTAGACACTAATGAAGGCAGGGAGGACATTTCAGCAGTTAAATTAAGGTGTTAAAAAGATGAACGCACAGCGAGGAGAGATAAGTTTTACTTTCGGTTTCGCCAACGAACACTAGGGGGTGCTAAAAACAAACCCAAACTGACTAGTGTCCCTTTAAACCAGGGGTGCTCAATCCTGGTCCTGGAGAGCTCCTAGCCAGCATGTTTTAGCTGTTTCCCTGCTTCAACACAGCTGATTTTAATCAGCAGGTGATTAACAGGCTTCTGCAGAGCTTGATGAACTGCTGAACAGGTGAATCAACCACTGAATCAAGTGTGTTGGAGGAGAGGAACAACAAAAACATGCTGGATGGTAGCCCTCCAGGACCAGGATTGAGCACCCCTGCTTTAAACCTTTGTAATCTTTTATAATGAGTCTGTGGTCGATATGAAACAAGTTCATGAAGTCCTTTCAACAAAATCGCTCTCGCATAAAGAGTTTCAGGACCTTCCAGAATGAGTCGTCACACCTAGGTGGGCACCATATGGATTATATATGGACAAGCCATATGGGTCCCACCAGGGTTTGTTAATGGTTTCCACGGTGACCCCACAAGGGTTTGCTGGTGTTTGAGTCAAACCCTCTGAAAACCCATGTAGGGCCCGTTAAAATCTGTGTGGGCAAAAATCTTTCTGGGCAAATCCCCGTGGGCCCACCATGCAAACCGCGGACAAACCCTGGTGGAACCCATATGGCTTGCCCACCTGTGTGTGCTGGCTGGGGAGTTCTGTCACTTTCATGCACTTATGCTGTTGTTGGCCACGCCCACCCATCCTCTGATTGGCTGCTATGAACTGAGGCGCTCACAGTTGAGCGTCTGCTTCTCTAGTGTCGACAGGTGGTGGTGGATGGGGGGTCTGTGCCAATAAAGCACATTTTCAAAAAGAAGCATCTGATTCTTGAACCCAAACACTGACAGAAAAATGAACGGATGTTTTTTTTATTCACGCTCGGATCGTTTATAGAAGCAGTAGAGATTCACATGGCATCACAAAAGGATGCAAAAAGTGAGTTTCCCTTTTTAATCCATCTCTGATGCATGTGATACTCAGCTGGGTGGCAATACAGTAAGCAACAAAATAGCTGTAAATACCTGCAAAGCTCTTCCTTTTTTCGTGTATGGATCGTGTCTGGATATATAAAACTATAAAATGCTGTGTTCTGGCTAGTATTTGTTGGTTAAGTCCCTTGTTCTGTAATGCAGCATTAAACAAATTACTAGCCTGGCAAGCCATCCTATATATGTGAATATATAGTCTGGCCACGAACCATTGACGGCCCTCAGGTCGTGAGGCGGGATCTACGGTTGTCTTTCAAAATGTCAGCACGCAATTGGATAGCGCTAGGACCAATCAGAGTAACGAACAACGTGACGTAATCACGACGGAAAAGAGGGAGACAGCAATGGCGTCTAACATCAATGATTTCTGTCGTTTTTGTATAAAAACATGTGAATATCAGGTGTACTGGGACATTGCACTACTTTGTTTGATAAAAATAAGAAGCCGCTAAGTATATCAGACAGACTTACGCCCGTTGGAGTCTAAATAATCCAATGTTGATGACAAAGCTGTTTCAAACCAACATGGTTCCTGCGTGCCGCCATGTTGTTTGTGTTCTCGGCCGCAGCTCTGACGTCATCGGCTACTCCCGCTCTGTGATTGTCCCACAATATAGAGCGCTGTGATTGGCTCAACCAAAACTATAGCGAGCTGTGATTGGACAGCCACAGCAGTGGATCGGGCTGCGAGGGTTCCAATGAAGCGTGCCTAGACCAAACTTTGCAAAGCAAGAATTTGGTTTAGTTCACTAGGCTAACAAATTACAACATTTGTGGAGAAATTGTGAAGGATGCCACCATCATCATTGTAAAAGTTGGAGTAGTAAGACAGCATGACTAGCAGCTCCAGGCTGGTGGTAATACTGGATATCAGGGGTATAATTAGTATGTCACCCAGTCTGTTGATATAGATTCTGTTAGTTTTATTAGGATATCATCCCATCCTCATCGTCTGTTGTGTTGATGTCACAGTGAAGGGCCAACAACCCTTCAAAGCTGATGTCTGAGATCACCATGACTCCTACAGGTACAAAAACAAGCAGAACTGTGATTTATGCTGGAACACCAAAAGGTTAAGCATGATCGTTTGCCAAGCATTGTATTGTGTAAAACTCTCCCCCAGCTTCTGTGTTATATAACAAATGCTTCCTGTTTTGTAATGACGGTGCATTCAGTCCAAATGCTCCATCTCTTTCTGAGTCTAAGCTGGTCTTCTTTCTTCTGTCATCTTTAGGATGTTTGCAGTTTTTATCCTTTTAGCTGCTTTTGTTTTTTCTTTCATGTGAGCGGTTGGTGTCTTTTTCCTCAGACATTCGTACATGCATGTTACACTGACAGAAACAAGAAACAGGAAGTGTGTAGTAGTCAGTTCACACCCACTTTGTACCCGCCTTCTGTGTAACTTAAAAAAAAAAAGAGAGAGAGAGAAGAAGGGGAAATGAGAGGATGAAGACGCTGCCTGAGAGAGCAGGTCCTCGTCATGTCAGCCTGATCACACACATGTAGCTTTAGGTGTTTATTAATCTAAACGCGGTGGATAGATCACCGATCACGACGCTCCAGCCGTGCTGTTTCCTACTGTCACCGGCGGTTACTGACTCTCTTCTCACCTCTTCTGTCTCCATGCAGTCCTCCAGCTCAAGCTTCAGCAGAGACGCACACGAGAGGAGCTGGTCAGTCAAGGGATCATGCCACGTAAGTTTACATTTAAAATCTGTAAAGCTCAACGTGTTTGTTACTCCTTGGATTGAGTGATTTCTGCAGGTTTGCATGCTCAATCATCCATCTGGTTATTGTAGTTTAACTTTAATCTGCTGCCAACTACCCAGAAACTAGTATTTATCAAATATGAAGTCCCAAACTAGTCCGAAGGTCCTTTTTAGCGACGGTGTGTAGGACTTTTAGTTTTAGGAGAACACTAGAGCAGTGTGTGACCATAAACTGAGGTCAAAGTGTTGAAATGGTCCATCTCCAGCACCAAGCTGGTCATCAGACTCTATAGTTTATGATCTGATGTATTCATTCATTTGTGTCATCACCTATTTGGTTATCTATGCAGGTTTTACATCTTATCCTACTATGTAAGGGGTTCGTGAGGCCTGACGGGGTATTTTAAACTGTAAATGTCTGCCTCTATCTGTGCTGTTGAGTTTGCACATTTTGCATTTGCTGTATTTAACTGCACCACTTTGTTATCAAATAGGACAGCTTCCTCTTCTTTCCATTTCACTTCCTGTTTCAAGAAATACCCACATCACAAGCTGTAGATAGTTGCTTTCTTTACCTTCTAAATGTGCTTTTTGCTTGAACACATGAAGTAAGACCCAAGACTTAAATCAGCATACGCCAGCTAATTTATTCATAATACGAGTGACATGCTAACTAATGTTGTTTGGAAAAACAAAATTATAACAACTTGAGGCTTGTGTTACATAAGAGCCTCTGATTTGTGAATTTGGTCTGACTTTAATGCACTTTGAAAATTTTTGACCCCATTAAAGTCTTGGTAAAACATTTTGGTGTCGAGCGGTGACTCACTTCAGATCAAGGTCGTGAAGGCTGTTTCCGTTTGCATTCATCTGATCTGGATGATCGTAAACTGAAATCAGCATTTGTTCTTACAGCTTACCGTAGTCCTTTAGGCTGTGCCTTTTCTCTAACGGACACAAACGTGGATCAATGTTTCGAGGGCAACAAGAGGTTTGATTTCTTGACCAAGGACACTTGTGACGCGGGGATTCGAGTTTCTGATCGTTCGATTAGCAGATGACTGTTATTCATCCAGAGCAGCTCATCGTATCAAACATTACCCTGTGTGATTTTTCAGCTCCACTCAGCTAATATTAGGATTTACACAACACCTGCACCTCGGTCTGGCTGCACTAATGTCTGAAACACTACAAGTAATAGCAGGCTATGCATTCTTTTACTTTAAAGTCCTGGGACCTCATTCATCAAACGTTCGTAGAAACTATCCTATATAGGGGTAGATCGACAGTGTTGTACCTGAACGCATTCATTGAACGATAATTCGTGAACTCGTTCGTTTTTTTGGTGAACGTGAAAAGAATTCGCTCGTATTTTGCCTGATAAACGTTAAAGTGAGCGCGCTCATTCTGACGTGTGTGAACAGGTTTATGAACGGCGTTCTCTCGCCGTTTGAGCTCCAGACCTCAACAGAGCCTATTCTTCTATGTCTATGCTGTGTGGAGGACGGACATCATGGTGCGTTCCATTTACCTCGGAAAATATACAACCGCACTTAACATGGATTTTAGATGCACCCTTACAAGTTTATCTTGTAAAATAAACACGTTTCCACCACAGCTACTGTTGTTATTACAAAGAAATATTTTATTAAACCTTGAAGTTGGAATAAAAAACATTCTCTGACTTAGAGAGGTGTTCCAGTTCATTATTTCTACTCGGAAGTTAGAATTTTCGAGTATGGGATTAACTGGAACGAACCATGGAAAACATCAATCTGAAAACACTAGTCACAGATTCGCAGCGGTAATATTTAACTATTAATTTATTTGCTTTGTTTTTAACTAATTCATTTGAGGCTGATTGTTGCACTTTATAAGTCCAATAACGTTTTCTTTATCTTTGGGCAATCAAGTTAGAAAATGTATTCACAAAATTTGAGAAGTGAATTAATTTAAAGATAATTAAATGTTGCACTTTGAGGTACGTCCTTGTTTCCTGTCGCAGCCTGGTTCTTCCCTCAGATTGATTAATAATTCATCTTTTAATGAAAGCCACTCAGTTTTTATTCATGCTATTTAAAAAATATATATATATATATATATATATATATGTATGTATACACTGCTCACAAAAATTAAAGGAACACTTTTTTTATTGGGCCTGGCATGAAATCAATGAAACCTGTCTGATAATTTTCTGGTTGATTAAGCAGCTGAGGGCATTGTTAATCACTTTCAGCTGTATTGGTGTTCATGGACTTAACGACAGGTGCACTAAAGTGGCAACAATTACAAAACCCTCAAAACAGGACTGGTTTAACATGTGGAGGTCATTTCAAGTTTCTCCCTCTTGATCTTTTTTGGCTGGTTTTCCACTCGTGCTAGTTCTGGCTTGAGTAATTATCTCTACTGGCAGCATGAGGCGATTCCTTAACCCTACAGAAGTTGCACAGGTTGTCCAACTTCTCCAGGATGGCACATCCACACGTGCTGCAGCAAGAAGGTTTAATGTGTCTCCCAGCACAATCTCCAGAACATGGAGGAGATTTCAGGAGACACACGCACAGATCTGTGCGTAAGCAGAGTTGATGAATCCTGAACCCTCATTTATCAACCGTACTTACGTATTTCGTGCGTGGGAACGATTTTACGCATTGTGTGGGATTTACCAATTTGTACTTGTGCGTGAAAACGTTCCTAAATATAAGAACAGCTGTGACCATGCGTAGGAACAGCATCTAGTGGCAGAATGAGGGAACAGCAATTCTGAAGGTCTCAGTGATCCACGCGTGTTCCTCATCCACTAATTATTCTACCCAATAAATAATTATTTTGGTGGATAAACAGCTGTGTCACATTATTGGTGCTAAAACACCCGTGACCGACGGGAATCTGATTTCGTGTTATTTTGTAATCACAATGTTTACTCTTGCTATGATGTTTTAAATCATTTTGAATTTATTTATTTTTTATGTTGTAATTTAATTTAATTATTTTGTCCTTGTGAAGCGCATCGTGATTTAGCTTGAGATGCGCTATAACCTATAAAAGGTAATTTCTTATTCTTATTATTGGAGGCTTTAGCAGAGCAGAGTGCACTCCGGAGGGAACGGCTCTTCCGTGAGCGCAGAGCACTGATCCGATTCCGATTCCAGTCCATATTCTATTTTACAAATAAATGAACCCACCTGAACCTCTCTGCTCCCCAAGTGTCCAGTGCTTCGATCTCTCTGTCAATAAAGATTTTCTTTTTTTCCCGGGAAGAACCCAGGGAATCCCACACAAGCTGAGGACGTAGTGTGACCAAAAATGGGTAATTGAAGGCATTCCTGTATGTAAATGATGGTAAACGGGCACGAGCACATGGGTACGCACAGGTGGGATTTATCATCAGACGATTGTGGAGGAACATGCGTACGAGACGCCACCGCATGTTTCATAAATCAGACTTTTGACTGTTCGTATGAACATTCTAAACTTCATTGGTAGGAGGGAATATAGGAACGCTTCTACGAACGTTTGATAGAAGTGGTATTATTATTATCCAGCTGTACCTGGACCAGATTTTTGCTCTTGCTCCCTAGCAGGAGTGGATCTCTCGTTATATCAGGGCTGTAGTATTCTAAAATACTAGGATGATTATAGTAGTAAGTCCACATTTTCTCCGTTTGTGTTGTTTCAGCACAAAATCAGAACACATGTGAATGTAAGCTACTACTCTTAGAATGGGGATCCTTAGAAATGTTGTTGTTTTCCATGTGAACACACATGGAAGGAGTCTAGGAAGAGGACATGCAGACACTCGGAGATGGAAACGGGGTGCTTAAAATACTTGAATCGTATTTTTTCAAGGTTTAAAAGGTGTTTGACTAGTCCACTAACTAGTAACTAAGGCTTGTAATGTCGCTAACCTGGTTAGGTTGGTTAAACTGATATTTTTGGTGAAGTTATGAAGTTTCTCATTCAGCTTTGTGGTAGCTGGAGTATTGGTGCTAGATCCTTGCTGCACTGGGATCAGCTAACTGGTCTGATGGGTTACTGTCACTCCTGCTGTAGCGACTAGCAGAGGAAATAAAAAACAACAAAAGAAACGAGCATCAGGAGAAAAGTTTCAGTTTAAGTGACAACCCTGAAGGATGTTTCTAAAGTTTAGACTTATTAGTTTATCCAGTCTTTTTACCTGAAAATAAAACCAAAAATATTCACTCAATAAAACATTTGAGGTGCTTTAACCGTCAGAGTGTGTATCTTATTAGTATGATGAGAGTCTGAGGAGGTTCTGGGTCTCGCTCCGGCACCAGAGCTTCACACTGGTTTTTACAACTGGGGGTGGTGTGAATGAGTAACTTTCCATCCTCTCTCCCTCAGTCTGGATGGTCTTTAGAAAAGCACCTCGGTGACCTGCTGCTGCTCCGTGTGACAGATCAGTTTGTGGGTTTTCACAAACAGCACCAGTCTTTTTGTGATAATTTACCACAGATGATTATGAAAAACACCTGCTAAACACAGCCCTTTATTATTGATACAAGGCACTGAGTGGAGGTGGTGCCGTTGGTCGAACTGTTGCCCTGCAGGAAGAAGGTTGCAAGTTCAAATCCCGGCTGCAGCCTTGCTGCATGGTGTTCTCTCCGTGCATGTGTGGGTTTTCTCCAGGTACTCTGGCTTTCAATCAGAAACATGCATGTCAGGTTAATTGGAGACTGTAAATTGTCCCTTGGTGTGAGTGAGTGTGTGACTGGTTGTGTGTCTTGATGTTCTGGAGATCTGTCCAGGGTGTCCCCCACATCTCACCTGATGGCTGCTGGAGTTAGACACCTAGCGAGGAATAAGTTGTTCAGATACTGAATGTGGTTCTGAGTTACTGAGTTCTTAGGTTCTTTATATTTAAAGGTGTGGGTCACTGAAAAGTTGTTTTTTTATTGATTATTTCTGATTCTAATGGGTCACTCTGAGTTTGTCATGCAGGCTGAACATGAAAATAATCTCCATCTATCTCCTGCATTAGCTTCTGATAGAAAATAGACGGTGAAACTCTAGGATTAGAAAATCCTGACAGATCTACGTCACACACAACGTTCATCGTAGAAGGCTGTCACACACACCGTGTCTCTGTGCTCTACTGTTCCCCATACTAGCTGCTCGTATGATCAGTCTCTACCACAACATCTACATGTGTAGGCAGCTTCTCTTTCTGATGAGGAACATCAGACTAATGAACACTTCCAGTCCTGAGAGTTTCAGATGGTCAGACTATAAACCCGTGTGAGTTTACGGTGTTCTTTATTTTTGCCTTGATGAAACAGAGGGTAAAACTTAAAGTAACTCCTGAAGATGATCAGACTTCTGGTCAGTAGAGGGCTCATAAGTAGACGTGATTTAGGGTTAAGCTGTTTTATCTGTGGAGCATTTTGTATGGGTGCAGATCAGAGATACACAGCTATGGTTCTGAAAACGGTCTTTGTTGGTGTTTGTTATTGCCTGAGAGGGAAACAAATGCTACAGTAAAAAGGAGAAGATTGTGTTTTTGTTCACAGTGCAGCAGCATCAAGCTGTGTTCTTATCGGTGGATCCCGCTTGTGTTTTGTGCGCCGGACCGTTGACTTTGCTGCAGCTGACACGTTCTTTTAAATGTTCTGAGGTCGTGACACGAGGAATGTGTCCGACCCCCACCCTGTCATCTGTTGACTCGCTGCTGTAGCCAAACTGTCTGCACCCACTCACCCTCAGTGGCCTCAGCCAATCAGAGGACAGCTCTGTTACATCACTGTAACCACCGCCGTCCTCCCAACATCCTTCCTCTAGTCCAGCCATCATGTTTTTACCAAACTAAAGTTTTAGGTGCTTTGACATGTGATGATGATGATGACACAATCATGTACCTCTCGTACTCTGGATACATTACAGTCAAGGCTGAGTGGTGTGATGAACATTAGATGTTTTTGTGAGTGCACTCATCTATCAGTGACTAGAGCTCCATCATGTTCATCCAGAGCTGACGACCCTCAGACTCTCGGTCAGATACCAGACAAAAACAACGGACCTCTGATCTAGTCTTTAAGCTAACGCTAACAGCCTCTGTTTGGAATCAACTCAAAACTCTCGTGAAATAAAGAAAATGTAATGATTCAGGAAAAAATGTCAAAATTAAAGTTTAATGAGATTTATGCAAACTCCTGGTCTGATTTTAAGCTATAAAAGAAAATCCAATCATGGAGGCAGATTAGGGAACCCTAACCCGTCTGCAGTTTTAGAGTAAAAGCCCCAACCAAAGCACCTGAATCTGTGATAGAAGCCGTTTGGCAGTGACACGTCCTCTGCTGCAAGAGACGGGCCCATCAGCATGCTAAGATGTCACAAGAGTGGGTTTTAGAACAACACTTGTGGCTTTCTCTCCGTGCACTTCTGCTTTAAGTCTTTATTTCACATCGCTTCTTGCAGAGAGAGGGTCATTGTTGCTCATCGGATCCTGAGTTAAGCTGTTTTTTCCCACCTCTCTGTGCAGCCCTGAAGAGCCCTGCAGCTTTTCATGAACAGCGGAGGAGTCTGGAGCGAGCGAGGGTGAGTCTGCTGCATCATGGTTTGTCTTTAACATCAGGCGGATGACTAAGGTGGGCGTTGGCTCCTAGAAGCTGCTATAAGTTCAAGCTGGGTCGTAGTAGAGTTCACGCAGTATTTCCTTTCATCTGTGCATTTTTTTTATTTCCTGCATGTTTGTTGTTTTTGTTGAGATTGTTTGTCGTTATGGAAACCTAAAGTCTTATTTTTCTGTTTCCTCGACAGACCGAGGACTACCTTAAGAGGAAGATCCGGTGTCGTCCGGAGCGCTCTGAGCTGGTCAGGATGCACATTCTAGAGGGTGAGTTTATGTGAGTGTGTGTGTGTATGTGTGTGTGTGTGTGTGTGTGTGTGTGTGTGTGTGTGTGTGTGTGTGTGTGTGTGTGTGTGTGTGTGTGTGTGTGTGTGTGTGTGTGTGTGTGTGTGTGTGTGTGTGTGTTCAACTTCTTTGAAACAAAATTATTTTTATGAGAATCAGATCCAGTTTCTAACTAAGAAAGCATAATTTCACCTTTTCGTTTACCTGAGTTCTGACTAGAGCTGGGTTTGTTTATGCCGACGGATCTATGAAACCAATTACTCATAAATAAGGTGTTTGCACGAGGTTTGTCCCGTTACCTCTCATTTACCTGCAGGTTTTTACATCAGTAACACAAATGAGACGTTTCAGGGCACATCTGTGTGCAGAGGCCACCTCATATCTTGGTGGATGAGAGCTAGTGGTGGTGCAGAAAAGTCACATTGGTTATCGTTCCCCTCCATCTGCTTATTTTGTTCTTTTGGTTTATAGAACTGGTTACGCAATCAAATGGAGGAAGTGGTGCAGCTTCGCTCTTAATCTTTCATCTTTAGAAAACCTGCTTCCTACAGCAACACTTTCCTCTGAAGTCCTGCGAAGTTTTAAGATCAGTAGCTCATGTGTCTCTCAGAGAGTACAACAATGACTTTTCATGCTGCTGTTGTGGTCTGCTCCTCAGAGACGTCGGCAGAGCCGTCCCTGCAGGCCAAGCAGCTGAAGCTGAAGCGAGCGCGGCTGGCCGACGACCTCAACGACAAGATCTCTCACAGACCGGGTCCGATCGAACTGGTCCACAAGAACATCCTGTCTGTCAGCTGCCCTCTGCAGCACTCACTGCTGGGTAATCCACACGTTTACTCACCATTTACCAGTTTGAAGTAAAGGGTAAACATCGGAACATTTTAGGGGCAGTTACAGTGACACCAAGTCAGATTAATCTGCTTTAGCCCTGTGACGACTGCAGGTGTTCTACTCAAGTCCAGACTCGTCCCCTCTGGACCAATGACTTCCTCCGCTCTTATGCCACTCCCGACGTTTTGTTTACATTCAGTTAGAACACGCGACACCTGTGTGGTTACAGTATCCAGGTGTTTACTAACATCTGAGTGGATCAACACGCCCACTGTTGCTGCAGCAGCTCCATCGTCCTGCTGGATACAGGAGTTACGCAGCCTCTCCGTTTGGACATCATCGTCTTTCGACAGATGAGCTACAGGACACACCGTGTTGTTGAACTTCCCTAAAGTCGGTCGTTCTGATTGCTACACTCCAGTCACAGTTTGGCGTGAGGAAGGCAGCCATATTTCATCAGGCGTAGGGTTGATAAGGACATTTGTTTTGAAGTTTCTGCTCCTACAATCACAAACCAGCTCAGTGGCTTAGTGGTGTGAGTGTCCGCCTGAGACTGGGAGGTCGTGGGTTTAAATCCACGGTGGGGTCATACCAAAGACCTTAAAAATGGGATCCAATGCCTCACCGCTTGACACTCAGCATTAAGGGGTTGGATTGGGGGGTTAAACCACCAAATAGTTCCCCAGCGCAGCTGGAGCTCCCCAGTGTGACTAATGGGACCAACTTTAACACAGAATCGACTCAAATCTGAGTAATAATTTGCAAGCAACCCTAACCCTCAAATTCATCTGATTTAGTAAGGAGGGCAGAACAAGGGGAAAACACACCGGCATTGTCAAAAACCTTTATTTTCACTTCATTTTTTCCATACGATTCCATTTCCAAGCATCGACGCTCCTGAATAAAAACTTTTTCTGTTTACCAAATCCCTGTTTTTGTCCTTTAGCAGCTCTTCTCTACTTGTGTAGCATTAACTTAAAGCAGAGAGGACGCTACACAATGATGAACTTTCCCCTGTTCCAGCTTTTTGGAGACATGTTGCTCATCTCCAGTTTGCCGCCTGCTGGTGTATCAGCTGTTTCTTCACTAAATCTGTGAAAATGCGTTACAGATTCCCCGAAAGGCGCTGGGGGGGAGAGCTCGTCTTTAGACGAAGACAGCAGCGATGCTCTGTCACCAGACCAGCTAACCAGTCACGACTCTCCCCTGAGTGTGGCCACTCAGCTGTCCCCGTCCGACAGGCTCACCCAGAACGGGGACATCTCTCCCACACAGGTACCGTCTGATCAAGCACATCTAAAGAACACCGTTATGAGCTCCGCCAGACTACAACATGTCTTCTTATCAGTTTCTTACACAGCCCCCTCCCCCTCCTCCTCCGCCACTTCCGCTAGTCAGCATGTCCGAGACCACCTCCTCTCTCCCAAAAATAACCAACGGGACCACGATGACCTCTGTGTCCTCCCGCTCCTCCACGGGACAGGTCAAGGTATGCTTCTTTCTTCCTCGGAGCACGTTAAACGTATTGAAGTTTTCTAGATTTATAAATCATTTGGACGATGAGCTCTTATTTATTGAGCAGCTATAACTGGTTCACTCTTCTTTATTTCTTCATTTCCCATTTTCTCCTGGTTTCCCTGGCTGCAGTCTCAGGCTAAGACCAGTTCGGACCGTCCCCCACAAAGATCTAAAAAACCAAAGGACAACAAGCCGAAGGTCAGCAGGAGCTTTGTTTCACCACACACCGACGGGGGGATGAATGTTAAAGCGAGGGCAGGTGTTTGTGTTTAAATGGAGTAACTTTGTGCGCTGCTTTTCTGAGGCATGTTTCACTTTTAATTGTTCCCAAAACACCGTGAGAAAGCTGAAAGCTGACTTCTCAGAAGTGGATGGACTTGTGATGACTCTGGTGTCTGTTCCGTTACCGTTATAGAAGTGGGGCTTTAGCTGTGACATTAAACACTCCTGTTCAGAGAAGTCTGTGTTTCAAAAAGGGGAAGAGATGTGGTTATCTGGAACCAAGATTAACTCAAATATCCAAAGATAGTTTTGACTTTTTTACTTTACAGGAACTGGACGTTTTTGTGTTAGCTTTGCTTCACTGTTACTTCTGTCTGTGCACCCAGACCGACGCAGGATAAATGTTCACTCGTGTTTCTTCCGTCTCTCGTTGAAGGTGAAGAAGCTGAAGTACCATCAGTACATCCCACCAGACCAGAAGGCAGATAAGGAGCGTCCTCCTCAGATGGACTCCTCCTACGCCAAGCTGCTCCAGCAGCAGCAGCTCTTCCTGCAGCTGCAGATCCTCAGTCACCAACAGCAGCACTACAACTACCACACCATTCTGCCTGCCCCTCCGAAGTAAGCGTCAAAACACCTGGTTTCCTCTCATAGTCTCAGTTGTCTGGAGCTGGTCTGGAACTCGTCTCAGTTTAGTTTCTGTGAGTCAGGAAGTGTGGGAGAAGTTAGTGACCAGATTAAAACTAAAGCTACAGGCCTAGCATTCCAACACATTTGGTTTTTACCTGAAGATGATTCCAAATTTATTCAAACAAACATTTGAGCTGCTTTAACCGTCAGAGTGTGTGATGAGAGTCTGAGGAGGTTGTGGTTCTCGCTCTGAACCAGAGCTTCACACTGGTTTTTACAACTGGGGGTGGTGTGAAGGAGTAACTTTCCATCCTCTCTCCCTCAGTCTGGATGGTCTTTAGAAAAGGACCTGAGTGACCTGCTGCTGCTCCGTGTGACAGATCAGTCAGCAACAGTCTTTCTGTGATGATCGACCACAAGGGCATTCTGAAAACTAGTGACATCCCACTGAATATAGACCAGTTAGCACCCATTTTAACTCAATATCTGTAAAACTGAGGTACAGAGTAGGGCTGGGTAAAAAATGGATTTAATCGATTTTGGATCAATTTCATATCAATTTTACTAAATTGATTCATTAGGCCTAAGATCGATTTTTCCCCTTGAACCAGACGGACCTGAGACTGGATCTGCAGGCGGTTCCGGCCCGGGTACAAAAACAATCTTAATGTCTACCGATACACACAAACTGCACATCTACTTAACGGGAAGGAGCTCGTCTAAACGATAGAAACGTCGTTTTCTACCTCAGCAACACCCAATTCCAACAAAAGCCACTAAATGAAAAGAATGTAAAAAGACGCTAAATGCACATATCAAGAGAAACACACAGTAGCGACAATTCTATATGATCCTATCCAAAAATTATTAATATTTAAGAGCAGACTGAATCGAATTGTGATTAATCGATTCAGAGCCTTATGAATCGAAATCAAATTTATTTATTTAACTTATATTTTATGAGGATAGAAACCGCTTCAGATGTGTCATCTCATTTTAGAGCGGGTCCTCAAATCATACAACAAAAATAACAGTTAACTATTTTTCATATTCACAACACAACCACATAATAAAATAAAATAAAAAAATAATAATCATAAAATAAAAACTCCTGCTAAGCTATGGGTCACCAATAATATTAGCCAGGGTCATTTTGAGAAGTAAGATGATATAAACTGACCCAGTGTACACATTCATACGTGTCCAAATGAGGCAGTTACAGCAAAACAATCACAAATAGGCATTAAATTGTTATACAGAACATTTCTAAATAAACGAATTGAAGAAATGGACCTCAAGTTAGAAGGTAAATTATTCCAGTCATAAGGAGCTTTAACACAAAAGGCACTTCTCCCCACTTCTTTTCTAAAACGAGGAATAACAAGTGACAGATGATCATTGGGTCGAGTTTGATGCTCGGGGATGACAGGAACTAACAAAACTTTCAAATAAGATGGAAAATCAAAGTGAATAGAGCTCCGGACGTCACGTGACTCTCAGAGCGTAGACGCCATGTTGGCAGGCAACAATGAACGGGACCGGCTTGGATTTTACTCCGTCGGAGTTTACTTCACACTTTAAAACCAAAGAAATCGTCTTATATAGTCAGAAATTAAATAGATTAAACATCTCTGACCCTTACCATGCCCCTGGGATACCTTTTAAAACGCCAGAAGCTGTCGGAGCGGACCTCTTACGGATTTGAGATACCCTGACATTTATAATTTCCTCATTAATTTTCCCTCGTCCTACTCCGGAGCATCGCTAAGAGCATATAAAAGCCTGGAGGGACACGTAAACGGCAGCACGCAGAAATCACGAGGCAAAGTTTTACGTGATGTTTACTTGTTGCTATGAGCAACAAGACAGAAAAAGACACGCCAAAATAAGTTTAGGAAGCCCACTAAGATCATAATAAAAGCATTTAAAATAAATACCATATACAGTTGAGGAAACGCTGGTTTAAGTACCTGATATGAAGTGGTCGCTGCATAAGCAAAAACCTTTACTTCCAGGATCCCACAGCTTCATTTTAGCCTGGTCGCTGGCGCGTTTCATTGTGATGATCCAACGTTTGCGGCGTTCCGGATCTTGGGGAATCCTGTAGAAGGCTCTTCCCTAATCTCGTCCGCGTGTGTTATGGCATCCTGGGGCACAACAGGTATCTACCATATTTCCCGTTTGATTGAGTTTTCTGACAATAACAATAGCGTAGCTGCAGGCCACTGTCTGCCAAGATGGCGCCATTCGATTTGAACTGTTGCATGCTGGGAGAAGTGACGTCAACTCCCGGAGCTCTATACATTTAAAAATAAAAAGCAACCAATGAAATTGACGTCTAGCTTTCAGTGAGTACCATGAAAGGCATTGGTACATGCGACAGTGATGGGTTCTAAATGGACAGCGTAAAACAAAACGACAAACACTGTTGTAGATGACATCCAGTGAATGAAGACATGTAGAAGAAGAGTTCTGATAGATTATATCTGCATAATCAAAAATAGGAAGCAGAAGCTGGGTTGCAATACGTTTCCATACTGCAAGGTCAACACAATTAATAGAACGGAATCATGTTCGTAAACAACTAGAAATCTTATGAGAAACTGCCTGGACATGATTTTTGAAATCCGGCTCAATCCAAACTCCTAAGAATTTTAATTTCTCAGCGGAATGTACTTCAGAGCAGTTCCATAAAATGCAGTTGCCCCAAATGTAGAAGGATATCTTCTAAACAGCATTGAATTCGTTTTAGATTTATTAAGAATGAGTTTATTTTGAGTTAACCAATGCTGTACATTATTAAAATTCGATTGCAAATCAATTTAGGAAATTGGCCACAATAGCCAGCGCTAGTACAGAGTAGACCATTTTCAGTGGCGTTGGCTCCATACCGTAATCAGCTGTTTTTGTTCGTCCAGTGGTCCATGAGGTCATTTAACGGACAGTAAAATGCAAACCACCGTGGGATGGGCTGATGACTGGTTGCGGTCCCCTCTATGGTTTGCGTCTCAGAGCAGAGGTCAGCGCTAAAGACGACGCTCATTCAGCCTCGCATGACATTTGTTTCTGCTCAGCTAAAGTTCAAGCCCCGACAACTGTTTCACAACTTTAAACAGGTTTTAAAGTGTCTTTTTTATTTTTTCCAGGCTTCATTTGCATATTTACCAGACTTCTGTTTGCATTAAGTGGTGATGGAGCGTTTATCATGAGCCTTGCTGCTCTGTAGAACGAGGAGGAGAGATTTATGCTAAACTAAACGTTTTTCTGTCTCCACTCAGACCACAAGCTGAGCAGCCTCCCACCACCAGCTCTGGCCCCTCCCCCTCCCGCAGCGCTCACAGCACCACCACAGCCCCCTCCGGCCAGACCCCGACAGCTCGCCAGAGCCAGACCGCAGTGGGAGGAGCCAAACCGGCCACTCTACCAGCCAATCTGGACGAGTTCAAAGTAACCTGAACGACTCGAGTTTCTATAACTAAATGAATCTAGTCACTGATATTTTCTACCACTGCTGTTTTGACACTCGAGCCTAAACGCCCGCTCATACCTCTCCTCCTGCAGGTCGCTGAGCTGAAACAAGAACTGAAACTGCGGGGTTTAACCGTGTCAGGCACAAAGAACGACCTCATCGAGAGGCTCCGCAACTACCAGGAACAAAATCTCAGCAACGCTTCGGTTCTGAAAAACAACAGCCCGTCTCGGTTAGGCCAGCAGGGCTCCACCTCAGCTGCAAACACCAGCGCTTCGTCTCCGAGCTTCACCCCCGAGCATCTGCCGGCAGAGGGAGGGCTTAAGCTAGCTCTGTCCTCGTTGGCTCAGGCAGTTCCGGGTCGGGTCATGAGGTTTGGCAGCACCAGCTCCAGCCCTCCGGTGTCACCGACGCCGTCGGAGCGGTCGCTGGCCGGGCTGAGTCCAGATGAGGCGAGTTGTAATGGAGACATGTTTGGAGAGATGGTGAGACTTGTTTCGTTTTAGGGAGAATATTTGTCTCTGTTTGTTTTTAAAAGATCTTCTCTTGTTTTGGTTCAGGTTAGCTCTCCCCTCACCCAGCTCACCCTCCACCACTCCCCTCAGCACCCACCGAACATTTCTCCTCTCTCACAGACGTTCTCTGTAGTCAAAGAGGAGATCCAGAGCTCCTGCAGCATGTCCAGGAGTTCGTCTGGATCTGTCCAGCTTAAAGAGTCCCTACATGGAGTCACCATGGACATCTCCTTTATGGACAAAGACCAGATGCTCCAGGAGAAGGACAAGCAGATTGAGGAGTTAACCCGGATGCTAAGGCAGAAGCAGAGGCTAGTGGAGACTCTGAGGTCTCAGCTGGAGCAAGGCAAGATGGCAGGTGGTGTGGTGGTGAAGAAAGAAGGAAATGAGAAGAGCAGAACGTCCCCAGAGGTTAAGCTCCAAACTCTAATAAAAGCCTCAGCCATTCAACCCCCCATGTTCCCTAATGGCACCGTGCTGACGGTGAAGGAGGAAGTGGAGCCTGAGAAGGAGATGGAGGGGGTAACGGAAGAGGCTCACATGAAGAAGCCGCCCCAGCCCATGCAGTGCTCCCAGGAGACTCTGCTGAGGCTGCAGCAGATTCATCGACTGCAGCTCCAAGCAGAGCAACAGAAACAGCAGCAGGGCCAGCTTCAGAAAAACACAGAGGTCAAAGCGAACCCTCAGAAACAACAACAGCAGCAGAAGAAGGAGGCCCAGATCCTGCTCCAGCAGCAGCAGCAGCTGCAGCAGCTCATCATCCAGCAGACCCAGCAGAAGCAGCTCCAGGCCCAGCAAAAGTTAGCACAGCAAAAACTCGCACAGCACAAGCTAGTCCAGCAAAATCAGGTCAAACAAGGCCAAGATGTCCAGTCTCAGCAGAAGAACCAGGTCCAGCTAAAGCAGGTTCAGGTGCAGATCCAGAACCAGACGGTGACAAGCCAGAAACCTGCAGTCAGCCAGACCCAGCTGAGGAAACAGCTGAGGGCTCAGCAGAGACAGCAGCAGAAACAGCAGCTGAAACACGCCGCAGCAGCAGCTACACAACAGGTGAGGCTGAAACTAGCTAAATGCTAACAGCAGCTAACGCTTATTACAGGTTTTAATAGGACGTTAACGGTGTTTATCTCTGGGTGTTGATCTGCTAAGTTACTTCTCTACTGCCTCATCTCTCCTGGCAGGCAGCGTGTGAAGCATGTGGGAGGAGCTAAACTCTCAGTAATTAGATGTAAACGGCTGATATAGTAATTTTTTTCCTGATGAATAACACTTAATATACTCCCTCAGTTCAGAAACAACTAAAATATTGTTTCATTTGCTTCCAGGTGACTCCAGTCATCATCAACCAACAGAACGGCACTCCACTCCACACTCAAGCCATCTCATTGGACCTTAAGGCCAACGGCACCCCAACACTGGTCACCGACAGCAACGGCAACCACTACCTAATTGCTCTGACCAGTAACAACGCCGACAGGCCAAATGGAGTCTCCTCACTGGCCAAAGTCAATGGACGCATCACGCTGCAGGTACACAAGATGCCTTCCTCTGATAGGCTGCTTCATAGTGATGTCAGAGTGCTTATCTGTAAACCATCCCTGTCTTCCAGAGATTGCAGTCTACTCCGAGTAAACTCCCCAGCACCGACAGCAAATCTAAAGAGCCACCTGAGGTGGATCCTGTGAGCCAATCAGACAAGAAGGTAAAAGTTTAACACGCCCCCTCACCTGACCTGTCAGAAAATCTTCATGTTTGAATGACCGCACATTCAAATAATCAGATTTACTCCTGAAAACTCCTGAAACCTTTGCTTCTGTCCGATACATTTGTGATGCAGTAACACCAACGCACCTCTAGGTGTCATTGTTGACTATTGAAACGCTCTCGGCCTGTCCAGGTTTCCTGTCTGAGTCTGTCCTCCACTCGTCCTCAGGGACAGAAACCCGGTATGCACCTGGACCAGCCGAGCCCCCCCCTCACCGCTCCGCCCAACCTGCAGCCGTTCTTTGACGACATGTCAGACGCCGAAAGCCAAAGCAGCCTGATGTCCTCCCTGAAGGTTAACGCCGTCCTCCTCTTCATCAGACCTCTGCTGCTCCCTCACATCTTATAAACTTCTCTTTGTTTCCTTTTCTCTGCTCATTTCTCCATCCCCCCCCCCCCACCCCAGCAGAGAGAGGAAGTGTGTCTGCCTTACGACCGACACACACTCTTCACCCCTCCCTCTCCTAAACCCAACACCTCCCTTCCTCCTCAGCGCTCCAAAGTACGTCCCTCAGCTTCTCTTTACGTTCCATCTTTCATGTATTGATTGTTTATGTCTGCACTTGAGTTTTCCACCTTCTCACCGAGCTGCTCACGTTACTGAACTTGGAGGACGAGGATTGAGGCGCCTGTGTGACCAGCTTCAGGGTTAATGTCACCTCCTACCTGTTTGGTGTCCCCCTTTATTTGTCTGCTTCTCATCTTCCTAATGCATCCTCTGTTTTCCAGAACGACTCTGATCAGTCGAGTGTTAGCTCTCCATGAACTGATTGTGTGAAATCTTGCGATATTACTAGAGATCAAGCATAAAGTGACTTTCAACAAAACAATTATGGTTTTTCCACATAAGATGAACTTTATTTAAAACTGATACGAAGGTTAAATGTTGAGCCTTTAATCAGCAAACCTGATAGATTTGGGCTAGCTAAGCTTTTGATGAGCTGTTATTGAATTTGATGGTCACATTAAACACCTGATCACTCACAACTGTGTTGGGAGTAACGTGTTACAAAAGTAATTAATTACTGTAATGCATTGCTTTTTGCTGTAACGAGGTAATTTAAGGCATTACAGCAAAAATAAATGGTAATATTTTACTTGCTACAAATGTCAGTAACGCATGTTACAATGCATTTTAACCCGGAATGAAGTGGTGGGTTTTCTTCAGGGTTTGAATTAGCCAGGGGGAGCCCAAAAGATCCAGTTTCTACCTATGTTACATTATTTATATGGACTCTCAGCGTACCAGGGCTTCTTTTAGCGGAGAGGACGGACAGAGCTGGTTGTTGATGCGCTCCAGGCAGCTGCTCCCTGCGCGTGGCCACAGTAACATTCTCAAATTCCACCTAAATAATATAATTAACACATGATCATTCATGTCCACTCATAGTCTAGTGTTTTATTCATTCTTGATGCGCTCTGCCTCACTGGAGCTCAAAACCTGTGCTGCAGTGACTTCACCTCTCTGCTGCGGCACTCCGCTACTTTTGCAGTGGGTAGATCCCTTTGGTCTGCTTAGTTCAAAAGTAGCTCATGAGGTGAAAAAGTAAGACGCAGGCAGCAGTTTTTTCTGGGGGATTGAGAGGAGATGCAGGAAGATCAGAGACAGACAGGACAAGAAAATAGTTAATAAAAAACAAGAAAACAAAAATAGCTTGAAAAGGAAAGTAGATTTATCCCACCACAGCATTTTAACTGTATAAAGCAATAGTTTATAAGCATATAATATTTATCTATTTAATACAATTCAGATCACCTTCAAACTTACCCAGGGCCGTATCAAGGCATTTGGGGGCCAAGGCAAAATAGACTTGGAGCCACCACACACATACATATCCATGCCTCACACGCTCCATTAATTTAAGATGGCAGCATCCTAAGCATACAGTTTGTTGTTGCATTTATTTAATAAACAATCATTTTCTGGGGGGCCCTGGCCAGCTTTGGGCACTTCCGTCCCCAGGGGCCCCTGCAATCATAATCCAGCCCTGGCGGAGGTGATTAGAAGGACCTGCAGAGCAAAATCTTTTTGCTCCCACTACAGCCTGTCTAGATTTCTAGGCTACGCGAGATCAAGGCAAAGCAGCTTTATTTGTATAGCACATTTCATACACAGAAGCAAACCAGTGTCCTTTCCAGGAGCAAGAAACACTAAAACAGCATAAAATTAACTTTAGAATACACAACTAAAATGACAGGTAAGAACAAGATAAAAAGGCAAAGTTAAAGGCTGAGCAGTTACAGCGCAGAAGGTGCAACATAAAAAAATCTGATCAGCAGAGGAGAGACGTCCACGCAAAATAGACGAGCAGAGCTGAGTGAACCTGCAGCTGATCTAACGTCAGATAGAACCTTCTCCAGATGGACGTTACTTTAAGGATCTGAAGAACATTGTAGTCTAATGCTCTTTGTGTGCTCCACCTAAAGAACTGTTGTTATATCTGACTGTTTTAACCACAACCCCTAGCCCAGTCAGATACCACTAACCCTAACCTTCTACTGGATGTGTCGTGAGCTACATTTAGATAACTAAATCCAGATTTGCAGTTATTCTGGTGAGAGTCACTTAAAGTAATGCAGTAGTAATGTAATGCCTTACATGTTAAACACAGTAATATTGTAACGAATTACTTTGAAATGACAGTAATTAAGTAATAATGCATTACAGTTTTGAAGTGACTTGCCCAACAGTGCTTATCAATAAGGTCAAAGGTCAAACAATTATTGTGTTTTAGAGCAGCAAACTGCTGTTTCATGTGTGTGTGTGTGTGTGTGTGTGTGTGTGTGTTACCAGGAGAACGGTGTAAACAGCCAGCAGATGGACGACCTGTTTGACATCCTGCTGAAGAGTGGAGGTAACTAAATGTTTCACCTCCTCACACAGACTCATGACATCACCTGTCTGTCTGACGTAACGGACCGTCTCCGTCTCTCCTCAGAAATCCCCGGCTTCAAGGCCAACCCAGACCCTTCCCTTGCTCCGCTCCACTCCGACCCGCCCTCCCCATCTACCCTCCCATCCCCACTCCACCTGTCTTCCCCCACCCCCACGGAGACGCTGGTGTCCCCTCAGCCGTCTACAGGCGAACCGTGCACGAGCAGCGGGCGCTTGGAGGACTTCCTGGAGAGCACCACGGGCACACCGCTGCTGGGCATGGAGCCCGACGGAGGCCTGACTCTGATTGACGACCTCCACAGCCAGATGCTGAGCACGCCCAGCATCCTGGACCACCCCCCCTCTCCCATGGACACGTCTGACTTGGGGTTCTCCCCTCCTTCTGCAGGTCTGGACTTTGGTGTCCCCTCTTTGGACAGCATGGACTGGCTGGACATCTCTATGGGGACAGAGAGTGGAGGCAGCGAGGACAGCAGGGTCAGGAGGGGAGGAGGTGAAGCAAGTGAGAGAGACGGGGGGACGAATTTAGCCCCGCTGGCCCCACACACTCCCCCGAGCGTGTTCTCAGCTGACTTTCTGGACAGCACGGACCTGCAGCTGCACTGGGGGTCGTGCCTGTAGCCGGTGGACAGGCGGTCGCTCACACTGTGTACAGGCTCTGTATTCACTTCACGCACATGCTTCTCTATGCTGTCTCTACCACTGCGGGGGGAGGGGCACTGGCACATGCAAACGCACACTCACACGGTCTGTTTCTGTACAGCGGAGGTGAAATATGCAAGAGACGTGGATGTAGACTCCACGGAAGAGAAGCTGAAGTGTTGACCTCGGTGAGAAGCAGACTGGCTCCTGCTCGAGGAACAAACCAGACCTGCACTGTAACTGGGTTTAAGTCGTCCGAGTCCTGACTCGGACGGCAGTGTGTGTCCGTGCCTCCTAAACTTTGCACTTATGCTGAAGCTGATTGGTTTGAAGGAGACGTCGAGCTCAGCAGCTGAGTCTCAGCGCTGGCCGATCGAGTCGAGAGAAGACCGCCGTGCGTTCTGTTAATCAGCTGACTGACGTAAAGCAAGGCAGCTGAACACTTCTCCTCAACGCCGCAACCTGACCCCACACACACACTATCGATCAATCGTCACTGGTTGCCAGTTGAACTGAACCATATCATCAGCAATGGTTTGAAATGAAGCCTCGTTGTAGGTTGTGTATTATTGGTAACATTATGGTAGACCACTATGTATTGCTGTATATGGGGTGTATATTATCAAATGTCCATAAGACTATTTTTCTTTGCTGGTTGCTTTAGAGTCTAGCTCGCCGGCTGGGGAACGTAGAGCAAGGGACGGGGCTTCTAAAACACTTTGTCCTTGTCATTTTTTAAAGAAAATACTGAAAAAAATAAACATACCATAAAAACACATCAGATGTGGTTGTTTTTGTCATTTGCCTGCATATTAACAGTCCATCAGCAAATGTTAGAGACTCATAAATGTTCCTACTCTGAAATTTTACTCTTGTTAAATGAGGTCATGTTGGGTGAAAATAGGAAACGCCACTAGAGAGCGCCATTGTTTAGTTCTGATCAGACTAGTTTTCAGGCTCAGATGTTGACACGAAAACCAAATGTAAATCATTTTTCAGTTAGTGAGCATCGTTGGGCTTTATCCTGTCAATATGATGCTCAGAGAAAATATGCAGAAAATATGTGAATTTGTGTGAAAGTGAATAAAATCACTATCAATAGTTTGAGCTATTTTACAGGTTCATCCATTTTCTTCTGCTTATCCGGAGTCGGGTCGCGGGGGCAGCAGCTTAAGGAGGGAGGCCCAGACTTCCCTCTCCCCAGCCACTTGGGCCAGCTCCTCCCTCCTCCCTGGCCGAGCTTCTCACCCTATCTCTAAGGGAGAGCCCAGACACCCTGCAGAGAAAACTCGCGTACAGGTTCAGTCCCGATCAAAAGTGTAAGGCTACTTTAAAAATGGCCAAAAATCATATTTGGATCTTAACAAGGTCACAAGTGGAGCTCCAACCACCAACAAGAAGAAATGGCAGTCAGACGAAACATTTACTGAGCAGCAGTTTATTGAAAACGTTTAAACTGAAACTGGCTGTTTTACAGCTGATCAAACGTTTAAAAGGCCAAATCTGTGCAAAAATGTGGATTCATTGTGATTTTCTGTCGGGTCGTCATGACGTTCTGACGTGGTCGGGTGGTTGACCTGCATCAGCAGGGTCTCACAGCGCTGCTGAGGTGGGATGCAGTAATGATCCTGGAACAAAAAAGTCAAGTGGAAGACCCAACAGACTTTCACCAACACTGAGCTGGAGGATCCAGGATCTGATGAGAGGAAATTTACCCTTGATGGTCCTGATGGTTTCCAGCGTTAGCAGCATGACAAGCAGATCCCACCTGAGATGTTTTCTACACGCACAGTGGAGAGGTACCATCATGGTCTGGGTGCTTTTTCCTTCAGTGGAGCTTCAGGAGATGCAGGGGCGTCAAACGGCCGCTGGCTATGTCCAGATGTTTGAGAGAGCATCCCTCATGAGGGCTATCGTCTGTGTGGTGACCACTGGGTTTTCAACAGGACAATGCTACAGGATAAGGGACTGCTTCTAGGAGAATAGCATCACTCTTCTGGACAATCCTTCGTGTTCCCCTGATCTAAATCCAGTGGAGAACCTTTGGGGATGGATGGCAAGGGAGGTTTACACAAATGGACAACAGTTCCAGACAGTAGATGCTCTTCATGAGGCCGTCTCATGAAGAAATGTTCCCTCTCACCTCATGAGCAAGCATCAACAATAACAGTGGAGCTCCTCCTCATCCCTGAGCTCATGTTTGGAACCTTGATTTCTGTTTTATCTAAATCTAACTAAAACGATTCGTTTTTTCATCAGAGATAAAACATCTAAAATATATTTTTAATAATTCATGATTTATTTTGGCGATTTATTCCAATAGTCTCTTGAGCTGCGTTTCGTCATTCTTGCTGTATTTTCAGTGTCACTTTTTACTGAATCAGACTCAAATTTGCTCTGAGCAGCAATGAAGCCCTAATTATTACCAATAAATCACGAAGCATCTTGCTTTTAAAGGTTTCAATTTCAATAATCCTCCATGCAACATCCCTTAAACCTGTCTGGGATTTTGACTCAGTGCTTTAACGTCTTTTTTTTCCTCATCCTCCCCATTTCCGATCTCTGAAAGTCCCCAACGAGCCCTCTGCAGCTCTGAATCCCAGATTCCAGCACCTCCACCCAGAATTCACAGTCTCTTCTCACACAGACACGTGGGTCGGAGCAGCTCCCCAGCACAGTTGACGTCTCTCCCATTCACAGAGCAGATAAAGGTCCGGAGGCCATGCTGCTAATTAACTACAGTCAGCTCCAAAAGGCAGCAGCGCCACAAGGACTAAAGATCTGCTATGTATTCCAGGAGCCTGCCACCCTGCAGCCGGCGCTCAGGGATGAAGCTGGAAAAAGGTGAAAATATGGAAAGAATCAAAGATTCATCAGAATAATTTTCCTTCTGCTTTTCTAGATGTATTACAGCAAAACACACTAGAGAGCCTAAATCTACCTTTGGTCCATGGGTCGCCTACTGCCAAAAAAATGAATGGGAGTCTACGGGCCAGTGAAAGTGACCCCGTCTTATATGTGCCGTGGATTTAACACAGGATGTCTGTGAATTTTACAGACCACTCACTCTCATTATCTGAACTGCTTTTTCCAAACACATCTCTGTTGGTCCAAACCATTCCGTGTTTTAGGAAACACCACCGTTCCTCATCACGCGTCCGTCTCTATCTTTGTTCAGAGTTCTCTGATATGAGAGGAGCAGTCAGGTGCTGCTGGAGCCTGCTGAGACTGAAGAGCCTTTGATAGCAGAGGCTGTGATAGACGACATTTGTGTGAGGAAGAGGAGATGGAAAGAAGGCAAGTGGAAGGCACTGAGGGAGTTTTCCTGTGGGGGAAAAGAGCAAGAGAGATTAGTAAAAGTTATAAACAAGCTTTAATTCATTTAAAGGGGACACATTAGGACTTTTTTCTTCAGTTATAATAGGTCTATGGTCAATACAAAAGATGTTTCATGAAGTTCTTTGCACAAAATCCCTCTCACATGAAACATTTTCAGCAGTTTTAACTTTGACAGTTTCAGTACCCTCCAGAATGAGCCGTTTCAGGGCTCTGTCACTTTAATAAAACCAGCTGGAGATGGCCACGCCCACTCATCCCCGCTCAGGCTGCTATAAGCTGAGAAGCTCCGATATCTGAGAAGGGCTCAGATTAGAGCAGCAGCTTTCTCCTGCATGTGAGAGATGGGTCTATTCTAATTTCCCCATTTGTGATGTCACAAAAGAGGGCTTTTTGAAATGGCTTGTTTTAGGCACATAATTCCTAAAACCAAACGCTGACAGAAAATGCATGGACATGTTTTTTCATGTTTGGAGTGTTATAGAGGCAGTACCAACTGGCTTCACAAAAGAATGCAAAAGGTGAGTTTTGCATAAAGTCCCCTTTAAGCTGACATTTTCCTTGTTGTTGTTGAATAAGACAGCTTGGGTGGTCAAAAGTAGCGTGCTAAAAAGTCATAGCCGTGTGACCTATTTTTTATGTAAATTAGCAAGTTGAAAAAGGCGAGAGAAAAACTTCTGTTCTGAGCAAACCTTTCTAACGTCACAATGAAACCACTCCTGCTACAGCTACAAGTTCCAACCCACTTCATGCTCAGCAGTATTTAAACGCTGGTCGCAGCAACGCTACCACAGAGCCACGGTTAGCTAGGTCTCTGTTAGCACCAGCCTGAGCTGTTAGCTTCAGCTAGCTACAGCCTTGTTGAAAGAGACAAAACAAGCACTCACCACTCAGGTTCCAGGATATTCTGGTAACATCCAGACTAGAAATGAATGTCAGATAGATCCACAGCTTGTGGTCCAGTCTGGTATTTTTCTTCCTTGTTCGTCTGTAACCCTTATACAAGCAGCATGTCTTTGCCACACACTCATTCTTGACTTATCGCTTGAGTGGGGACTTTTTTTTCTTTTCGGGACTTTATTGAACAAACAGTTACAAAATCACAAAATGTATACAAAATTGAACACAGAACACGTGCCAGGGTGCAAAAATATCAAATAAATTCAAGTAATGTATATGTAGTGCAAATATTAATTGTTTTTAAAGCCTTTTTGTTAAAAGATCCATTAATTAATTTCATATAGGGCTTGAGTGGGGACTTACTGAGAAACCCTGACTGTAGTTTAGTTTCTGCTTTCAATTGTCTCTCTTCAAACCCCCCAACACACACACACACACACACTGGTGGAGTGGGAGGGGGAAAGACGTTTCTCTTCTCATCCTTTGTCAACAAAGCAACAAAAGGCATCAATTCTAGTGGATTTCTGCCTTCAGACCCACCCACAGGTGCAGCCAGTTGTTAGTTACAGCTACAGCCTGTCCAGTGAGAATGCAGAGTGGTCAGATAAACACCACACACCTTTTTAATTAGATCATGCACAAACACATTTAATATGACGTCCCTTCTCTGATTCTTCCTTTATTGGTTTTAACTTCAGTTTGATCCTGAGTTTGTGTCTGACGGCTCCATGAAGCTGAACGAGCATGATGATTGGATTCATTGCAACGAGCACATCAGCTAATCGACCCATTCAGGCTGAACAGCAGTAATGAGAGAGCAGAGAGATAACCGGACCGATTGAGCTGTCAGTCAGCTAATTATCATAACGACGGCTGTTATTAGGAGCATCTTCAGCAGGAGCAACACTTTAAAACCTGAAGCATGACTCAGAAATGCTTATTTTAATGTTGTATTTAATTACTACTGAGTTTTAGGTATACATTAATTAAATATAACAAAAATGATATTAAAACTTGCGACATGCAGTACTTATATCCTCCACCAGGGGAAGAAACTATCATTATATTCAGTAACAGGAAAGTATTAATGTTGTTAAAGCAACATTCTGCAACTTTTACACCTTAAAATTATGCTTTTTTGTAAAGTTTTTGCATCATACTATCATCTATTATGTTCATTTTCGTACCTGTGATAGTGTTGGGGGGTCCCACGTCTGTTTACTGCACTATATAGTTTTGAGCTTGGGTCGCTACCGGAAGTACTGACTGGATGTTGCTTTACGGCAGTATATGGCAAGCCAAAGGGATTTTAAAAAGTGTGCGTTCTAAACCAAACGCGCATTATGTCAGCCAAAACGCACGTCTTGAACAAGCGTTTTGGCAGACATAATGCGAGTTTAGAACGTGCAATTTTTTGATCCCTTTGGCTTGCCATAATTGTATAATGTAGACTCGCGTTTTAGCAATGGCAGATTCACCAAAGAAAGCTAGAAATCCCTTATCAGAGGAATCTAGGAAAAGAAAAGAAGAACATGATAGAGCAAGAGCAAAGACCAGAGTTATTATTGGGCCGTCTTTTCCTCGCTGGAGAGCTCTTTTAGAAAGAACAGCATGAACTACGGACTCTGACCTAGCCGTGCTGCTAATGGCTAGGTAAGTAATAAATGATTTCACCAGGGTTATTGTGTTTGGTCGGGCATAAAGTTGTTATACAGTCCTGATAAAACTATTTATTCAATGTGTGGAGGTGGAAAAGGAAGCAGCTTCAGCGTCTTGCTCCAAAACAACAAAAGTTATAACTGAACCCGACCTGGCAGTGACCTACGGGATCCAACAGTACGAGCCCGAGCCTCGCCTCGTGCGTAATGGCTTCCTCGCATGTTGTTGAGTTTTTTTTTCAGCGAAGCGCTGTAAACTGGAAAATGATGGGACGTGGCATTGGAGATCTGTAAACAGTCTGGATGGGACAAAGCAAGCTAAACAGCCTGGCATCGGCTCATCATGCTGTTGTGAAGATCAAATACACAAACCGAGTGGACTATTTTTTCCCTGTAACACGGATCAGCAACGGTAAGACATAATTTATGCGTTTCACGTTATGAAATGAGCTTTGTTGTGCTGGTTTGTTTGCTGCTGGTTCATATTTGGTTATATTTGGCCTTTGTGACGACATATAGGCCAGAGCTCAAGTTCTGGTTTTGGAATGCGCGTGCTCGTGGGGTGCATGTGAGCTGGTTGAAGAAGGCAAGAGTAAACAAACGTGTCAATGTTAAATATCGGCTTCTCAGCCAGTGAAAAATCATTAGGAAGCCATTATAGACATTTTTTCAAGTGGAAAAGTGAAAATTTCAGGTGATGACTCCTTTAATATAACTGGTTCATCTAGTCATCAGGGTGTTGCACTTCTCACACAAAACCATAAGAGTGTTTTAGAATTCTGACCAAATCTAGTTTATCTCCTGACTTTATGACTCAAAGAGGAAACAATTTTTTAATTAGTTTTCTCATTCCTGAAAGAAGCTAAATAAATAAATAAATAAATAAATAAATGTTTTATTCAGTCACAATAGGTCTTTGAGCAACCTCAGTTTGGTGAAACCGAGATTAGTTCTAACCAAGCCATAGGGCTAGGACCAAAGCAGATTAATGCTAACCTAAAAGCATCTCACAGCCTCCATAGCAGGATATGGTGCTAGGCTGCTAGGAATGTTGTGATATTCCTGCTGGAATTCCTCCAGGATGATTTGAACGTGCTATAGCTAGCTGCTGCAGCTAACTTCTCCTAAAAATCTACATTTATAATAATTTGAGAATGCCACAGTTTGAGGTTTAAAGAAAACCAATAAAAAAAACTTTAGAACTGGCCCTGCGTGGTCAGAGCTGATTCTCTGTTTCTGCAGGTTGAGTTTCTTCATAGAGCCATCCATAGACGTGTATATAAACACCAGATGGCTCACCCGCGCTGTTTGCCAATGGAGTGCGACGTAGCAATGTGGCGGCCATCTTACTTAGGACAGCTGTCCCCTTTTGTAACACTGGTGTCAATGGTGCATGTACTATTTAAATAACTCTAACTTGCTCAATTTTCAACCGATTTTTAAACGGTTTGATTTATTATAAACGCCAGAGATGTGGCTGTGAAATATGACTGATTTGGCCCGTTAATTTGAAAAAGTATGTCGTCTCAAGCCTATGTGTTATCCACTAATATTTAATGTACTTGAGTGTTTTTGTTTATTCACTCACCTTCCATCTGCCACCATTGAGAACGGAGCGCCTGCTGTCTAAAGTAAATAGACCAAGTCAGAATAATTTTTGGCCACCTTTTAGGTACGCCCTCGACTCCCGCTTTCGCTATCTAGTGTTTATATACACATCTATGGAGCCATGATCTACAGGTATAATAAAATGTGATGAAACCTTTCCACAGACGTCTGGATCCTCCCTCTGTCCTGTGATTGTCCCGCTTCCTGCCTCTTTTGATGAACTCACACCTGTCTGCGCTGTGAGACAGATATACACTAAATAATCCTGCTCTGTGATTGGCTGGTCAGGTGGGCAGCACTGACAACGTGACCTTTAACAGCCATGGGTCAGAAAAGTGTCTGCTTGACAGAAAATCAATACTTTGACTCCATGTATGGATTTTATGTTTATTTATTCAACTTCCTGACATCTGAAGTAGTTAAACTTGTCCATGTGAGATGTGTTTTATTTTTACTCACAAGCTAAAAAATACAATCCAATAGCACCTATTATTAATAACTACAGGTCACCAGGAGGGCCAAAAACCATGAGGCGGTTTAGTCATCTTTTAGAGCTGGGCTGTAACTGCTGGTGACAAATTACCATCACTATTCTCAAGGAAGTTTCAAAAATGTCTCAAAATGTTTGCGAGTGGGTTCTCGGTTTTCTTGCGTGAGCTGTGGTACCTCGCTGTCATGTCACAGGAATCTGAAACGTTCATTCTCTCTAAGGCACGGTTCACACGGCAGGACTTAAAAATAGTTGTCTCTACACACACAAACTGATTTCACACATTCCCCAGTTAGACAGGAAATAAACATGGCAGAGGAGGAAAAGGATTTGGATGCTTCTGTCACCTTTCTTTCTGATTGACTAAATTCAACAGGCTACACACTCGTTTGTCCTCGAGGCACGCCACACACCGGCTAAGACATGAATATCCACGATACAGAATCAGAACGGTCCCGAGGTCCTTCCGATCAGACCACAGCTCTCTACACACACCACACATGGAAGGAATATCTGATAAGATTATCTTTGTGCAGCAGATTGTCAGAGTGGGAGACTTGGGTCAAACATCTACAGAATTATCGTTCTGTCTGAAACGGGCCTGACAGTCATCAGTTTAGTTTCTGTAAATCTGAAAATGAGTGTGTGTGTGTGTGTGTGTGTGTGTGTGTGTGTGTGTGTGTGTGTGTGTGTGTGTGTGTGTGTGTGTGTGTGTGAACGTTGAATGAGATGAGAAAGAAGAGGGATGTGAAGATGGAGAGACTTTAGGAAAATGAGATTCATTTTCTCAGGAGATAATAGCAGCAGTAATGGACACGGCGGCGTCAGGGCTGATTTGTATCTGTTGAGGGATGTCCGGGGCCCGGGCCCTTCAGATTACTAATCAGAGCGGTGAAGACTGACAGCTATTCTCAGTGGGAGTCTTCATGGAGCTCATCCACTTCTCTAAGTTACAGCTTGTGTAGCCATAACAGCCCCAAATGAAGCGGATATTTGCATCTCCTTTGATTCTATAAAGGTCACTGCTGACAGGAAGGTCCAGGAGGGACGGAGGGGAAACACACACACACACACACGCACGCATGCACACACACACACATGCACCATACACACACACGCTTGCACACAAACACACACACACACACACACACAGATGCATGCACATGCATGCGCGCGCGCACACACACACACAAACTCACACACATGCACACACACACAATATTCTCATGGCTGCGTTATCTCTAAAACCTCTTTATTGCTTTTGTACCTTAAAGTTCTTTTTCCTGCTCATTATTAGTTTCCCCAGAGTTTTCTGCTTTACCTTCTCATAAAGGCGGAGCTCCTTCATGGACCAGTGACGTCAAAACCTCTCACAAAGTCTCAAAGGTCCCAGTCGTTCTGGCGAAATATCTAACGATAAAAAAAGGACAACATAGGAAAAAGCTGCAAAAACAAACCTCTCAGTCATAAATCTGAACTATTAACACCTTCAACTCAACAGCTGGAGATAAAAATACAAGAAAATGTGCAAATTAAAAGAATTAATCAA